>JAPQRP010000003.1:20760578-20782909 GCA_037367295.1 Apogon hyalosoma
TTATTTTCTCAGATGCTAAAGTTGCCCATTCTTCTTGGCAAAACACCTTCAGTTCCTTTCAGATTTTGGGTTTTCTTCATGAACTGCATGTTTGACACCTCCTCAAAGTGGCTCAATCATATTAAGATCAGCAGACTGAGATGGACACTCCTTCGCCTTCACTTTTTTTCTGCTGTTCCAATGATAGGTCGACTCGGCCTTATGTTTGGGTCGTTGTCATGTTGGAACATCCAAGACCATCCCATGCGCATTCAGTCAGGGTATGTAAACTTATTAGCACCACTGTATATTTGCCTTTCCAGAATATATCTAGAGTGATGCAATGTTTTAGTGCATCTATGAAATTACAGCCCTTCAATAAAATATTTATTGGGAATGTTATATAGAAAAATCTACATGGATTGATTCTGTTTTGGAGAAGCATCCACTGGGATTACTTAAATATAGAGTGGTTAAAAATCCTTATATGATTGGTCCTACCTTTGTGTAAATTCAATGACTAGAGTTTCCTGAAGTAAAAAGAGTCCTCTTTGAAAATCATAAAGCATAGTTAACTTTGATCAGAAGCTAGAAAGAAATTTAAGAGCGACAATGGCCACAACATGTCAAAGGCTCTGTATGGAAGACTTGCTTGTTCACTTCCGTGCAGTTTGCATTGGAGTCTGTTGGGTGTATTGTGGGTAAGGAGTAGGGGTGAGGATGTGTTATTTAGCCACGCAGCCACTAGACGAGTGACCATGAACTGAACACAGGAGTAGTAGTTACTGAGCTGATTAATACTTTATATGGTTTGATTTTTCCTGTTTAAGGTGATATTTTGTTGATGATTCATTCATTGTTCGTGCCTTTGTTTGTGTGTCCAAAATGTGAATGGGATATTTTACTGGAATTCATGGTAAAATTGGTGTTCATGTTATAAAACTTAAAACTAAACTATTTAAAAATAGTACTTAAATAAATACTCACAATAAAAAAAAGGAAAATATAGATGAACCCAGTTAATGACTGGCTAGAAAGACCAATTATGTTTTTGTTTAATATTATAAATGTCAAATGATTTCTCATGATCAGCTCTAGCTTTTCTAACTTTTACAACAGCATTTTGATAATAATAAAGTTGTTGCTTTTAATTTTGTTAATTATTTGATCTAACTTTTCCAAATTATATTGCAGACCAAAAATGACTCCATTACAATTTTTGACAGTCTCTCTGGTTGTTACAAAAATTTCAGCACTACTGAAAATTCTTAGTATTATGACAATGTCAGTTAACATAATAAAATTAAAAGTTTACAGCATTATTTAAACCCTCCACAAACCTAAGAGGAAGAATCTGACTTTTATGGTGTCTTTTGGATGTTCTAATGAAAGAAAACATCTCTCCGGAGGATGTCTGTTTCTGTTAAAGATGCGGTAACAGAGAACTGACCCACCCCTCAGAGACCCCACCCCAGGTCTGTCATCTGGATGAAAATCACAAAAATGCATCACAAATGTCTTATTGAGAAACAGTCAGTGTGAGGGAAAGTGTGGTAGACAACCGTTATGCTGCTGCATTATATAGGAAATCTGTTTTCTATTTTTCAATCTCCAGTGTGTCAGAGCTTGTTGATACTGTGGTCTTTAATTATTTAGCCCCGGGGTTGTTTAGTATTTGGTTTTGGTACCCATCCCTACCGCATCCATGGGACCACCTACATATGAGATAAGACCTGAACGTATACAACATCTGACTGTGCCTCTACGGGGGGAGTTGGTTGTTTTCTGGCATTCTATTACTAAGCTATCAACTTGCAATTGTACTTCTTTTGAAAATATGTACATAGCCTATAGAGTTTCATTACTATTATTATGTTTTGTACTGTTTGTTTTTTGTACTATCTTTATGTATGCACATTTTCTTGCACTTTATCTGTTGCTGCTTTATAACCCATAATCTGATCTGATTCAATCTTATCTTGTCTTATCTTATCTATATAATACAGACACACAAATCACACAAGGATTTTCACAAAAGGACTGTTTTGGTTTTTTTTTTCATATAAATCCTCATACTTAGCAGTTTTCTTTTCTGCCGCTTTTCTGACCATCTATAGAAGTGTGCAACACGAACTACCATTAGCTTAAAAACAGAATGAGCCACAAAATTGAGTTTTTCACTGTATATTTTTCTTGTGGGCTGTAAATATCTGTATATGTGTAGATTTTATAGTGCTTGCTTTTATGTTTCTTGTTTTCATATTCTTCATATGTTAATATACAGTCACCCTGCATTTCCCCCACACACATTTCCCCATGGTGATAATCAATAAAGTTTTATCTTATCTTATCTTATCTTATCTTATCTTATCTTATCTTATCTTATCTTATCTTATCTTATCTTATCTTATCTTATATGTAGAGCAGTTGTTTTTTTTTTTCTTTCAATAATCCCTATAATTGCTGCCAAGTTCTTCAGTAGCTCTCCTCTGTTCATCTACAACTTCAATAGCGTGCCATTCAAGCTACTTCTAGCTTGTAGCTACTTCCACCAGCTCCCAGTACAACACAAACACCAACAAAAATTACACTGACATCCCATTCATTTATTCATCATTAATCTCCAGATGATTTCCTGCCTTCTGTGCAGCTTCTTCACTCCGAACCAGAGTAACCTCCTTCCTTTCATGAGGTTAAATGCGGTACCAAAGTATCATTTGCTGTTACATCACATCCAAGATTTACCTTTATCCTTTTCACCAGTAGGATTAAAGCACATATTATCCAGCCCATTTTATGTGAAGTCTGTACTGTTTAATGACTGACAGCAGCATCAGCTACAAAAAGGTCAAGCACATTCACACCACAAACATACATTTGCTTTGTATGCCAGCGCAGATTAAAGTTAAATCGTCATGTTTTTCCAGTGCAAGCATCTTTGTTTTTCCAACGTGTTTGTACCAACAACATACATATTTAAAAGTCATATAACGTCCTTATGCTTTGAGTACCCTCCCTCTGTACTGCTGCTTCAAAGCTACCTTGAATGCACCAGTGAATTCCATGAAGCTAAGTGTGTCCTCAATATAAAACTTTCATTTAATATGGTGTCTGCTGTCACAACGTGGCACGTCAAAGTCTCACAATATAGATCGGTGAGTTTCAGTACAATCACATTACAGCACAGTTATGTAGAATGTTGGCCTGTTGGGGTAAAGATTCATTATCATATCAATAAAACCATTTATCATAGCTATAATTAGATCACTGACTTTATGTCATTCCAAATTGGTGCATATAAGTATAAATTCTATCCCAAACCTCAACCCCCACCTCGCTACCCAAGAAGTCATTAATGTTTCCTAGTGTTATATTATCACATAGCTACATCCCTCTTCTCTATCTAATCTAATTCATCAGTCTAATAGGTCATAATTAATTGCTCCATTATTAATCGAGTGATGTCATACCTACATGCCTGAGGGTGAAATGAACTGTCTATCACCAAGAACTCTGTCTTTGAGCATGTGTGTTGGAGCGTGTGCCAATGCAGCGATCGCACTTTTGAGCGTTTGCCTGCTGCGTGTCAAAGTCTCGTCAGTCTTGGCCATCTATACATCACCGTTCGGCGTGACTATGTGATTACCGCTGTGATTACCCCGGGTCAGAAGGTTCAAACATCACTGCAGAGGATATTACACTGTAGTGGGACATGAATATTTAACTGTCTCATTCTGATGATACTCTCTCTTTGGCTAACTCGAACCAGAGGAGATGATGATTAGCCTCGCAGAGAAGGCTAACGACCCGGGATGGATTAGAGTGGATGGCCATTGAATATGCCCATGACATGCGGTGGACAGTCTCAATTATGTAAAGAAGTCAGGTGTGGATATTTGAGGTGTGGGTTAAAGCCAGTCGCATGCATGTAAAGCTTATCTCACTGGGAAATAACTTTGGAACTAAGAGTCAACAGCAGAAGATATGCTTTAGAAGATAAAGTCTCCCCAAGCACATACAAAAGAAAACAACCCAAAAATGCATTTGAAATATTAATGAGTGGGTTACATCATATCCATAGACATATCTATTTCCTGCTGTCTACTGAAGAAAAGCAAGAAAAAAAAAACTCTGGTGACTGGTTGGGATATTAAAATGTTGTCCCCATGATGGTCACAGGGACGCTTGAGCTTAACAGGCATATGTAGGTTGGAATATGTCACCAGTTGAAAAATGAATGGATGAATGAATGTTGATATGAATGTCAGGCATAACATTATTACCACTGACAGGCAATGAGATATTAATTTTGCTGATCTCATTACAATGGAACCTGTCAGTTGGTGGATATATCAGGAAGCAACAGACAAGGGGGAAATTGCAATGGTCAAATCACTGGGTCAGAGCATCTCCAGATCTCGTTCATTCCCGATGTAAAGTGATTAGTAGTGACCAAAAGTATCTGAAGAATAGCAACTTAATATCAACCAATCGATCACCTATGGGAGCAAAACATTATCCCCATCTGTCTAATACTGTGTAAGTTCCCCTTTTTTTTTTTTTTTATAAAAACAGGTCTGACCCCAGGCCTAGACTCCACCAGACCTCTGAAGGTGCGCTGTGGTATCTGGACCAAGACGTTAGCAGCAGATCCCTGAAGTCCTAGAAGTAGAAAGGTAGACCTACATGGATCGGATTTATTTGTCCAACACCTCCCATAGATGCTCAGTATTCCTGATATTAGGATAGTCTATTTTTGGTCAGTACTAATCGCTGCAGACCAGGAACACCCAACAAGACCTGCAGTTGTAGAGAAGCTCTGACCCAGTCGTCACCGTTACAATATGGACCTGATCATTTTGCTTCTTCCAAATATTAATATCAATATTATTACCATTTCTCCTGTCAGTGGACATACTATTATGGCTGATCAGTTAATTTATCAAGAAATGTATTTATATGAAATAGATGTTGGTTCTGTAACACTGAAGAGGCCTTACTATGAATACAGGTGAACTTTGATAATGAAGCCAACAGTCAGTGTGGGTTAAACTATACAGACTGGTTGAAACAAAAGGATCACTGGGGGTGTGCTACCAATAAGTAACCAAAACCACACAAAAAATAAACCCAGTGAAAGATACCCAAACTCATACTTGTTCCAAAGGAAACATCAGATAATGTCGCCACAAATTAGCAGGTGAACTCCCACTGTACCAGCAGACTCCCTCAGCACCGGCCAACACCAGCTACAGCCCTAAAAAACATAAATTGCCCACAAAAGCATGTTCTAAAATACAAAGAATAGAGAAAAGAAACAATAGGAAGACAATGACAACTATCAGCTTTCTGATTACTGCTCTTTGACTGTTCAGCCCCAATGGATGATGTGATCATCAGAGTAGGAATGAAGCTACACACCTGTGCTTTATTGATGTTTTCCACTCCATAGTGTAGAAACACAAAATAATAATGCAAAAACCTTTTTTTTTCTGGCTAATGTTTTGGACAGTGTTAAAATGTTTTTATTTACACAGTTTAGCATCTTTGTTTAGTATGGAAGTCTGCTAGCATTTGTTGGTTTAGCTACAGTATAATTTTACCTCCTATGACGGAAAGTAGAATAAATGTCCATCCATCCAGTAAATCCAAGCTACGAAATTTCATTTCATGTTGGTGGGGTATCCTCAGCGTCATTAGGAGTCCTGCTTGAGGAAAAAGTGAATGTTTGTAAAACATTGCCTATCAATGATTCCTATATTTGGGGTTATATTTAAATTTAGACCATGACATCCACATTCATAGAGCCATCAGGGTTTCACTGATAATGTTTTTTCTCTACCTATCTGGTCAGGCCAATCGGTCAGAAAACTACTTACCTGAAGCCCAATTGCACTCTTCCCTGAACACAAAGATAACAGTCACAAACAACACAGACTAAAAAAAATGAAAGGACGTTGTTTGCCCTTGTTTTGGAACTCCAGATGATTTGACATGTCTTATTGAAAAAGATCCCTGTTGCAAACTACTGTTTTGCCCACTATTTAATGCCACCCAGTAAAACTCTTTTTTCCCAAAATAATTCACATGCTTATTTTCAGCTAATGTCATGGGTCATTGATCGGCTCTATACATGAGCAGCTGTCAGCAGAGATGGGAAAAAGCAAGCTCCCTACTTACATCATCAACTGTGGATAACAAAAAGAAAAAGAAAAGAAAACATATATGTTTTAGGTCTTTTCTAAGTGTGTTTCTAGATTCTCAAGCCTATTGTACTATTTTACTTGTCCCAGGCAATTAAACTTTGCTCACTGTTCAGTCCTGGGTTCTACAAAGAGTAAACATTTCCTTAAATGGTGATTCAGAGCACATATGTAATTTTATAGCTACTTCTAAAGTTCGAAGGATGTTACAAAAACTTCTGGCAAAGCACTTTGCTTTGGGATGCTCTACAAGGCCAAAACAAATACACAGATCTGCAAAATCACACTGCTGGGAAAGGTTTAGACTGATGTTAAGAGACTGTAGTAAAACCTACTACAGAGAGATGTATAAGTGCATATTCACACACACACACACATAGAAATGCATATTTTAACCACCTCGCCAATGTTGGCACTGTATCATTGTCAACCATCTGCCCCTTTGTTTCAAGCAGCATTGTAACCTTTCCCAGATAGTGTGGGTCTGTGTATTTCTACAAATCAGTGAAGTTGTGTGTTATCACTGGTGCGCACACATGCTTGTATATCCAGTGTGTGTTCTGGCTGCCAAACGTCCATTTGGTTGGGGAGTATTGCCAAGGTGAGGTGGAGGTCAGTTCTACACAGCTGAATCATTCAACAGCACTGAGCTGAGCTGCTGCCAAGCCTGGCAACGCTGCACAAAACACAATGTCATCATCTGGGTACAAAAAAATTTCACTGTGGACTGTGTTTCAAAATTTTAGTAGTGACTTAAGATTCATAACATATGAAGCATTTTATGCAACTTAACATAAATTGTGTATATTTACTTTTGCTCTTCAGCCTCTGAGGTACACAGCTCTATTAGATATGAATTAAAAAAAAGATATTTCCTTGTCTCTTTTCACATAGAATTGCCGGTCAAGGCTGTTTTTTTTTTTTTTTCCTGTGTGGGGCCAAAGATGCTCAGTCCCCACTGAGTGTTCCTGCTTTCATCCTTGGATCTGATCAATAATGGATGGAACTCCCACAGCCTCGCAGGCAGGGATTGCTTGGAAAAAAACTTGGAAAACCAGCCACAATTCTGCCAGCCCTGGGGTGTTGCGCCGGAGACAGGGCCGCGCTTGGCCGCCAATTAGCACCAGCATTTTACAGTCACTTGCTGGGTGTGACTGTTTGGAGGCACACTCTAGACATAGACACACACACTAGACACACACACACACACACACACACTTATTCGAACACAAATGAACACACTGACAGACACCTCTGGAGACCTGCTGACCTACTCCCCTAACCACTTTATTGATCTGTGGGCCAAAGATGTGAAAGCCTATTGAGGTCATCATTAATGATTCATCATATCCAGAAAATGTCAAATGTGGCTTGGGAGCGTAAACATGAATGCGTCAGATGTTATGGACTCATAAACATGTGAGAGCTTTGAAGAAATCCTCCATGCATCTATATGAATCATACATGTTAGACGAGAGGATACTGAGTATAGAGACAGCTATCAGATAGGGTGATGCAACTATTTCATCACAATTTGTTCGGTTGCTGTCACTCACTTTACTCTGGGCTCCCACTGAGAGCTATATGTTATTCTGAATAATCTTCCACTTGGTCCTTACTCTGTCTTCTCTGCTGGCCTCCAGCACTGAGAAGAGGATTGGAATCAATGGGACTAATATAGTGCATGCGTGTGAAAAGTATGCACTCTTTGCTGTTTTTGATGCTTTTAGTCCATGCAGTTGTCCTTTGATTAATATTGTAGCATACACACACGCACAAGCACACATACACATGTGTATATACCATACATTAGCTATCCTCCTGAGACACAGATGCATGCTACTCCACAGGGACAGATCGCATGCTGCAGCCATGCATTTGGAAACATACAATTGCTGCTCACTCTCAGGCCTTTTTTGCCGCCGTGTGTGCACTTAAATCCAAACTTTAATTTGACTGATGCTATTGGCCGATGTTGGGAGGGTTATTTTTAAAATGTAATAGGTTACAGTTACTGTAAAAGCTTTGAACTTTGCAAAAGAAGTTGAATGCCAAGTGTCTGTGTGTGTGTGTGTTGTGCTAGGAGGCAGTGGTTTGTTGATGTCAGCTAACTCCATTTTTAAATTAATGACCTTTACTATACTCAGTGATATATAATGAGCCTATATTATGATTTCTATGTAGAGGACATTCTTATATTTAGGTGCTTCTATGAAAATGGGTTCATTTTGGTACCTGGCACTTTACCAGCTTTTTTACACCCAATACTAAAAGAGAAATTTAGACATAATTCCACGCAGGATGTACCTAATGATGACCTCAGATGAATGCAAAAAAAATTATGCTCTCGCTCTGAGCCATCTCAAAATTAATGAATTTTTAGTAAAATTGGGGACAAAAATAGGACCAAAATTGGGACATGTAAAGCTACCTAGGTGTCAGTGCATTTGATCTGGAACACATGGCTGTAAAAGGTCGAATATACCGCTATAAATAAAGACACTGTGTTAAATTTAACAATCCCAGTGGTTTTTCTAATCCAGACATTTGGGTTTTTCATGAATCGGTAGTCTCATTCCAGGTTTCGTGTGTAACCTATCGTGTCCACTGATGTTACATATGTCACCTGCCCATTTAAACACATATAAATCGTGAGTGATTTTGCAACAGTGTTCATTTTTGTGAAACACTCTGCCTTGCATAATTAGTTCAGTTCCCAAAATGTACATGTGAGAGATTAAAGAGATATTTTAAAAAATAGTAGTGAGTAATTTTCGTGTCCTTTTTACTGCTTTACATATGGATTTCTGCATAAAAAAATAATTTAAAAAAACAAAAAAAAGTGTTTTATCTGAAAAATAGTTTCTCTTTTATCTCAGTTAATATTCATTTGTAAAATAGAGTCAAAGTGCTTCCAAACTTGCTTCATAACATTAGTCTACTTTTAAGCACCAGTTTCATAGAAGCACCCATTTATAACTGCATACCTCCTGCTTTTCTACAGTGGCAACACTGGGCAAAACTAGTTACTATTAGCTTTGGTGGGTAGCAGTTCATTTACGCAAATAAGCATGTGCAAATCTTACAAAATGATCCTTCGACATAAAGACGACAAAATGAAAAAATAAATCTTCTGGCATGACTGTAGAAACTGTAATCTAGGTATAGAGACAACTTGCCATCCTATACTTGACAGTATTATACTGAAAAAATTACTCGACAGGCACAACTGTTCTACCATTCACACCTATGGGCAATTTTTAGCTTAACCAATTAACCTATTAGCGCATGTCTTTGGATGGAAGGAAACACACACACCCACATAAACTCCACAGATGGTGTTGAAATCAAACCTAGGACTTTCTTGCTGTGAGGCGACAGTGCCATCCACTACACCATCGTGCTGCCCTGTAACTGTAATTATAATAATATCATAATTGAATTACATGTTTTTAGACGTAAACAACTGGTTACTCCCAGTACTGCCTCTGGCAATACAACCAGAGTGTGGTTCTCTGTAATTCTCTGAGTGCCACAATAAACTTCATATTTGTTTTGGTGCTGGACCACTTGTGGAAGTTAAGCTCTGCATTTTGGCCTCGTGTTTGCTGGACTGTGGAGAGTCCGGTTTCCACGACCCTACAGACAGGGGCTCCCATGTAGCACAGAGTTCCATTCAGAGTTTGGGATTTATGTGTCGGGCCAAGCACAGGCTTTCCTTGTGTGAGAGCCCCAGACAACACCCGAGCTGGGGACGTAAATTAGATTTTATGAAGGGAACGTTCTGCCTTAAAAAAACTAAATGTCCATTTATGGTCGAACATGATTGTTTCCTACTTATTTTATCTCACTTTTTTCGTTAGTCACTAAGAAAATCTCCTTTGACGTCATGCACATTTGACACTTTATATGTTTTTAATAGACGATATTGATTCAAGACCATGTTGATTACATTTACAATTTAATAAAAAAAACAAAAACAAAACAAATGTAGAATAATACAGACTATGACAAACAGTGAAAAGAGACAGAACAGTGCCTTCTCTTGACAGTAGCAGACTCTTCCTGTTATTTTGTCCTTTTCCCTCTTTGCTATTCCACAGTGTGAGCTCTCATTAGACCAAGTCCATATCTCTAACTGAACAATGACTTCATGTCTCTGCAGTTAATTATCTGTCTGATCCATACCATAGAGAAGAATGAATGAACTCCAGTCCTGTGTTCCATACGTAGGCTGCGCTAATGTTCTTTCCATATAGGCAGGCTCAGGCAGAGTCACGAGACAGAGCTATTAGACCAATGTAATGAGTTTACGTATGAGTAATGGCCGCACACTTACTTGCTCAGGGAGCTCTCTGCATGTTCTTTCAGTGCCTCTCCTGATCTGAGTGCGGCAAATATCCCAACTAATTTTGCAGGTGGGGAAATTATTTTGAGCAAACAACTTAGCACAAAGATTAGTCTGTTATAACCAACACATGCTATATAATATGCAGTCATGTACACCACTTGTGCGAGGCGTATAAATCCAAGGAGGCTCAGTGAGATCTCTTGTGCCTGATCTAATACTTGTACAGTATATTGGCCTGAAACACTGTAATGGCCCAGCTGTGATGCAGTGTATGTGCTAGTCCTGCATCAGTGCTTTTAAACACCTCAGCCATCATTCTGCAGCACTGGTGTTTATTTAAATTGAATTGGCCTGCTTAGGTTGTAAAGAGAGAGGGCATAAAACACTGAGGGCTAGTGAATTACCAGCAATAAAGCTCCGGGCTGAGCCTGTTGACGGAGCTAAGCCGAGGTGGGCCAAACTAGGCCATGCAGGACTACCAAATCCCCAAGCTTGCCTCTAACAACAGCCTGAATTCTTGCTAATTGTCTCTCCTTGTCATCCCTGTTTACTCAAGCCTCACCACTTTCCCTGCCATAATGGATTCAGGGGCCTGACAAGCCATGTTTGATTGATTTCTCTCCCTGACCACTCAGTGGAAGGACTCCTGGCTGCGTGCCAGCTGTACAGTGGGCTGTCCACGCACACACATTCTGATGGGTGCGTGCACAGATGGAGCCACTATAGCATAACTGCCACGCTGTAACTCTACAGTAGGATAGCGCGGTGTACAGCGCTCTGCCCGCAGGGTGTCATTAACATTTAGAAACAGCCCCGGCATCAGTCACACTGCCTCTGCTTAGGTGTGTTTAACCTTTCTATATAGAGGGATACAGCAGTCAGAACAAAGGAGATTTAACAAAGAAATAGTCCTAGTAGAATGCAGAAAAGTATTAAAATGTAAAGTGAAATTTAACAGAGGGCACTACAGAGGAGCAGTGTATTTCCATATACATGTATGTTTTGTGTGTGTGACAGTGAAAGTTAAAGCAAAGTCATCTGTGGTTGATTTTTGTCCTTAAGTGGCAGAAAAAGTTGAAATGTAATGTTCATTTCCCAAACTATCAAGAGCATAACATCAAAGTACTACTTCGACCTTCAAATGAAAATTTAGGTAGTTCATGCAATAACCTGGAAGCTACAAAGAGGGGAATAAAGGTTTAATATATATTGTTTGCAGCTGCTTGTGATGTTATGTGGGATTGCTGGATTCTGTTTTGTGCTGCAAGACAGCTGTTTGTTGATGTTAGGTAACAACTGTCTCAGTTGCCTTCAACTATAACAGCTTCTACACTGACTTCTAGAGTTTTTCTGCAAAAATCCTTCAGTGCTTTTTTCTCTGTTCCTCTACAGCAGTAGCAGTGTTCAATGCTGGCTACTGCTAGATTAATGGAATTATCTTACATCAACAACACAGACGCCAACACAACCATCACACAGGCACATGTGAATCTTGCATTTAAACAAATAACACAAAGACAATGTTGAGCCAAGTAAAACACAAGAAATTATAGGTTCACTTTATAAGATGCATGCAAGCTAATGTGCTTGCACAAAGTTACAGAGGCTGTAGAATAAGTTTAGGGAATAGGGGAATAGGTCACTTGTACAAAATAATACATTTCATGGCATATGTAAGAGCAAACTTCAGCTTCATCCAAATGAGCAGAGATATACTTAAGTGGGATGATGATAAGATAAGTGGCAAAAACAAAGTTGTCTGGCAAGTGTTACAACACTTATTTATAGAGTTATGGAATGTTAAGCATTTTAATAGAATGATGAATGAGCCGTGCAAGGTCTGCAAGTCTTAAGCCTTAAAATTGACACTGTTAATCAAATTTGGACCTCTGTCTTCTACTGAGTCTGACTGTGCTGTTTCAGGTTTTATGTGTCGGGACTGAGCTGTTCTCATGATGGATGAGCAGGCCTGTCATCTCTGGATCGCCTCAGTTAAGATGATAGATCCAAGCCTGCAAAGAGGTCAATTAAAGTTCACTGCTCCCGAGTTAAACTCGCGTTGAGCTTTTCCTCCAGCCAAATATTCTATCGATGACAATAATGCTGATGTTTACTCTTGGAGTCATGCTGAACAATGGGCTGGCGGCCAGTTGGCACTGTGGGCAGAGCTGATTGAGACAGTTTAAATCGGCGTTGCTGTTGAACATCTGCACGATGTGGCAAGATATGT
The DNA here is from genome assembly GCA_037367295.1 of Apogon hyalosoma. Taxonomy (NCBI): domain Eukaryota; kingdom Metazoa; phylum Chordata; class Actinopteri; order Kurtiformes; family Apogonidae; genus Apogon; species Apogon hyalosoma. Next base: position 20,773,342 of record JAPQRP010000003.1, read on the forward strand.
TTGTGTGGGGGGAGGAGAGAAAGAGGCACAGAAAGGGAGAGAGCAACTCTCATTATCACTGAATAACTAAGCCTTGGCCTGCCAATTATGTGGTGTGACAGTCAAATCTGTTAACATGTCTGTGCACAGATGTTCTGGCAAATCACATATATTGATATTGAGTAAATCCACACTAGTATTGTATTTCTCATTCAGGTAACAAACAAAAACAGCTTCAAAATTAGACCACCTATAGCATATTTGCATGAGCCCACAAGTAACCTTGACTCTTTTAATGTCAGATATGCTACATACAGAAATTGGATGATGTTAGCAAGTCTCCCAAAGAGCCACACAGTGATAAATATGCATCACAATTAAGGAACACTTCAAACAGCACAACATATGTGCTGCATGATCTAAACCCAGTAATCTAATAGTAAATTATGAAGCACGGTTAAATAAAAGGGGAGCATTAGCCATAGCTGTCAGCTTACACTGATTGATAGACTGCAGCAGTTGTGGCAGACAGGGTGAAGTATTGAGTGTGTGAACATGTGAGTGTGTGTAAGTGTATGTATGTAATTGCAGGCGGACTTGTACTACAACTAATATCAGAGAGGTAAATCACTTCATGAGGTAAGCTTAAGTTATGATTAATGTAGTGCTGCAAATGCTGTTCAATATGTCAAATACAAAGCATTAGAGGAGAAGGTACAAATGTATATGGAATTGTAATTAAGAGCTAATCCTTCCATGTGTCTTATGATATAAATAGGTAGAGTAGGGAGTGATTTCTCTGTGAGTAGATCCAGCAGTACCTGGTTTAATACTAACAGTAATGCTTATTAAAGAGAACCTCATAAGCTCTATTTTTGGATTTGATAGAAGTAGTAGTGCTTGATGTAATTGTGTGTTTTTAGAAAAGTGGCTTGAAATACACTCAATAATAGACATGCCAACTTCCATTTTCAGTATTAATATGGCTTTATTTAGTGAGGCATTTTACCTGATCTGGATCATTTTATTCTGTGGATGATGCCGCAGACACAGATTGGATAGAATATGGAATATGGAATATGGAATGTTTTGTTTTGGGTTTTTTTTTCATTTTGCAACATCAAGTGAATTATTTGCTCTTGTTTAACTTCACATCTGTGTCAAATTTAGTTGTACTGGTGGTGACATGTGTTTTTTGATTCAGTTTGTGATGTCTGAACACAGCCTGGAAGCCAATTTTAGTCTTACAAATCTAAGCTGTTGAAAATATGTGTTAAAGAATCAGAACATATTTATCAGTCATCAATAGAGCTGTGGTAGTTTTATTGCTGTTTGTATCAGGGCATCTGCAGCCATGAGGGTTATTTCAGCTGGCTGTTTACAGTTAAGTTAACCAATAGGGTAGGTAGGCTGGAACATGCCCCTGAATATATGCTGATTAATATGTTTCCATTGCAACAAGTCCTTTAACCCCAACTGATGCAACGAGTAGCTTCTCACTGATAGAGAGTATAAAGGCTGGACTGTGTTTCAATGGAAAAAGGTCATGTGGTCTGACGAGTCCAGATTGACCCTGTTCCAGACTGATGGGTCCATCAAGGTGAGAAGAGAGGTGGATGAACTGATTACCCATCATGCCTAGTGCCTACAGTACAAGCCTGTGGGGGGCAGTGTTATGATCTGGGGTCGAGTCAGTTGATTCATGTCCAGGTTCATTAATATTATGTGTCCAAAAAATTAGGTCAGTTGAACCTGAATATTCTGAATGACCAGGTCTGAACATCAATGGATTTTTCCTTCCTTGATGACACAGACATATTCCAAGATGACAACACCGGAATTAATCAGGATCAGATTGTCAAAGAGTGGCTTAGGGACCATGAGGCATCGTTTTCACACATGGATTGGCCACAGACTCCAGACCTGAACCCCACTGAGAATTGTTGGGGTGTGAAGGAAATGATTGTACAATATCATCAATGCAAGATCTTGGATGAATATTAACCAAACTCTGGAAAGAATACACCGTTTGACATTTATTGTGACATTGCAATAAGTGATGCTCAGATTAACTGTTAACTGCTTCTTTCATGAACGGCCAGAAAGAAATAGCCTGGCCAGCCATCTGGTTTTCTCAGTGTATTCAATACTGACAAAACAGTCTGGAATTGGGCCAGTCGCTGTGAAGTATGCACGACCTATTTTATACCGACCAATCACAAGTCGGGGGGTATTTCGCAATGCATCATACTTCTTTTTGTCGTGAGTCAAAGTCAGTTCCGAGCCCACAAATCTCTTTGCAACTGTTGTTACTTGATTCAAAAATAAGAACTGAATTATGATTACAGCCTGTATTCTTAAAGCAGCGTATGACGTTCGTCAGCAATTTTTCATCAAATCTGTAAAACCCGAATGATAGCCTTAGTATCACAAATCCGTTAGCCTTTCCGTGATTACGCACCTGAATCCTTTCCCTCACAGTGAACAATTTCGACGTGTACTCCATCACAAGCTGTCTGTTTGTTCACATACCAAACCGAAACCAAAACCAAACCATTGCTTGGGCCTTTATGGAATTCCACGCAGCAGCAAGAAGCAATGAAGCTGTTTCTGTGTTTGTTGCTGCTGCGGCTATACTGCAGCTGCATGGAACTCCCATTCCAACAATGTACTTTGCAACAAAATTTCCGAAAAGGCCCGAGTGACGTATCGGTTTGGTATGTAAACAAATGGAGTGTTTATGATGGAGTACACTTCGAAGTTGTTCAGTGTGAGGGAAGAGATTCAGGTGTGTAATCACGGAACGACTAAAAGATTTTTGATACTTAGTCTATCACTCAGGTTTATAGATTTGATGAAAAATTGGTGATGAATGACATAAACTGCTTTAAGTTTCTCTGACAAAAGCGTCACATCTATCTTATCCATGATTGGTTTACTCTGCACCTGTTAGTCCCACCTTCATATTTGGATTCAAGCCACATGATTCCAGATGGATTTCTCATTGAGAAAGATGGATGGCAGGCCAGGCTAAGAAGGAAAGAGAAAGTGGAACAAACTTGCAAGCGAAATGCAATGGGCAAAAGAACTGCAAGATGTGTCCACTATCCCTATATCATAATCTGTTAATGCTGTTCAGTCAATCACCAGCAACTCTTTCAAAAAAGACACTTGGAAAGAAGGAACTGTAGAATCCAGTAACTCCTGTAAAACGGTTTCCTGAAGCTCTAATATAAACATTGTGAAATCATTATCAAGTTAATGTTTGTGCTAAATGTGAAGAAATTCCTGAGATATCACATTGATTACAACAGACAAACATGAGGTCAAAACAACCCTGACCTATGACCACCAAAATCTTTTGTTTATGCTTGAATCCAAGTGAATATTTGGGCCAAATATAAAGACATTTCCTCAAGCTGTTTCTGAGGTATTGCATAAATGGACTGACTGTTGGACAGTAGTAGACACATGGAAGTATCTAAAAAAGATTAATGCATGCTGATCTATCTTGTTCGTCATGTATGAGGCCAGTTGCCATGATATCTCTTTTCCCGTCTGTTTCTGAAGTGCGATCCAGTCTAGCCGGGCCTGGTGGTCCAGTTCCCACACTGACTGAAGAAGGAAAAGAAGTGGGAGAGCTTGACTCCAAAAACAAATCAAAGGACGAAAACAAGCACACTGGTGTTGTGCTTAGACGGAAAAGGAAAAGCAAACACCTGGAGCCCGAGTCTGATCTAATTGGAACTGGAGAGGAAACACAGGAACATTTAGGTCTGACAGGAAGAGGCGGATGATGAAGAAAAAAGGGAGGATAAGACACTGGGCTCTGAAAAGGCTCGACAATTTACTGTCACTGCCAACACCAGCTTCGTATGATGTGGCTAAAAATAATAATCACTTTCTCTGCCATTTGAACAATCAAAATAAAGGATATTTTCTCTCATAAACGGCTCTCTTTTTATTGATTTTGCTGCGCTGACATTTGAGATGACTGCAGCAATGAGAGATGAAGATCAACAAACTTGAAGGTGTGTTCAAGGCCACTAGAGGACCACAATTCCACCGCTTTAAATGGATATTTCCCATGTGGATTGCTTGTCTTTTATGACTTAGTTTCAACTGCACAACAACAGCTTCTCAGCATGTCGCCAGTGAAAGAAAAAAGTGCTTTTTTTTTTTCAATGCACCCGGACGATGCAGAACACGGCAGTCAAAAACCAGCCTGAGATTCTTCATGATGTGCACAAAGAAAAAGACGAGCAACACCAAAGTAGAAGCACAATGAGATACGATACACGCCAGTTTGAGGAGTTAAACCAAGACAGGTGGTCCCGGGGGGTTTGATTACAAATGCTGCGAGTTTTTCGCCATCATAAACAAACAAGAATCGGTTCAAGAAGGGAGTGTAATTCAAAGGAGAACAAGATGCAAACTTTCATCTCCTGCAGCCTTCATCAGCATTTGATGAGCAAAAAGGTAAATGCTCTGCTTCTTCTGAGAGCATTAATGCTATGAATGTTCTTCGCTCCTGAATCACATTTCTTCTCCCTTTTTTTCTCGCTTTGACATTACAGACAAATTGTGCTAATTGGGGATTGTGAAAAGCTCAAACCTGCTCGGCTGTTTTAAAAATTAGGTGACAACTGTAGCAGCTCGGCTTTATTTGTAGGCTTGAAAAACTCAAATGTGGCATCTCGAAGGCTCCGATGTATTTCTGTTTTCAGGAATCAGAAAACACATCCGATGTCAATCCTTATGTGTGACTAATAAGTGCAATCAAGTATGGATCCTTTTAAATCCCTGTTGATTTCATTGGAATGTGACAAAACTCTGTGAGGACAAGAAGTGGGATCCTAGCTGTCATCACACCCGTGAAGTGTGTGTCTATGAGTGTGTGTGTGACCTTCACACCAAGACAACTCTGATTATTCCTGGAAATGGGAATAATTTTCTCTTTGATGAGCTTTTATTCACTGAAAATCTGTCAGATGCCTGCTTTCACGCTTCTCCAATATACTAAGATGACATCATTTTTGGGCGCGCACACAACACTCCAGAATGCGTTGAGATTTTTCAGATGTACTCAGGTCAAAAGCTCTTGATATATTCACGGCCCGTCTGTGGCTCACTGTTTTTGAATTACTTGTATGGTAATTTTTGAGAAACTATACATTTAAAAGAGCCCATTTCTATGGCTGTGAAGAGATACGAGCGGTTTAGGTCAGAATAGCTTGTGCACCCATTTTCTCCATCAAACACCCACCGAGTGAGCCATTCAAATCTATACAGCCTCGCCTGCTTCTCTATTCAGTGCTCATTTAGCGATAGAAAGATGGGAGGAGGAGATGAAGGGGAAAGCGAACCGTCAGACGGATGAAGAGTGTGGGCTGGAAGATTCAACTGCGGTATTTCCAAAAGGATGTAGATCATTTAAAAGCATATTACAGCTGCAACTTGGAGCTGGAGTCGAGCCAGCAGCCGAAAAAGACTTGAATTTCACTCTTAATCTGTTACTCACTCTTTTTCTCCCCTCCTACCAACACATTTTTCTTTCCTCTCCAATCTCGCTCACTCTCCTACCTCATCATCTAATCCAGCCTGAGGGTAGAGGAGTGTGTATGTGTGTGTATGTGTGTGTGAAAGATGAGCCGGTCTTAGCCTCACTCTAACCCCTAGCTCTCTACACACAGACACACACATTAAACTCCAGGTCTGTCAGTATACATGCACTTATACTGTACAGATTCACCACCTACACAGAAAAGCACATATACATGCACACACACGCTTGGTTCTGGCATGGCTGGATAGGTGAGGGCATGCTTCTCCTCTGATTAGAAGGGCAGGGGTTATGATCTAGGCACTGAGGTGAGATGCGGCATGTATTATACATAGAACAATGAATCTTTGGAGAAAATGGTAATCCAAACACAGATGAAATATTCATGCTGCATGGCTTCACCTCTTTTTGCTCTTTAACCAGATAAGATCCATACGGGGTTAAAGCAGAGGTAAATGAGACAGCGAAAGGAGGGGAGAGAGTGCAGAGAGCAAAAGTAATGTAGTGAAGCATGAAATCATGGCTGGCTTGTGTAATTTAGCTCTGGGATGAAGCTCACTGGCTAGAATTTCATTCCCCTCAGGCCTGCTTTTAACACACACTGCTGTGCACTTCTATGGCTGCACACTACAGTAAAGTACATACATTAAAATAAATAAATAATAATAAAAAGAAATAAACAAAAATACAGCACCATAATTATTGTGTTTTATTCCACTTATGTTTGCAAGGTCTGTTCAATCTATTCATCTCTCCTCAGGAAACATTGCTCACATATTTCTTTGGACTTTTCCTCTCTTTATTTACCTCCACAGCTCCACATTGATCATTGTTGCAGTACGTTTTATTCAAAGGGCGTCTTTTTTTTTCTCCCTCTAATGCTTGTCAGAGTCTGACAGCCAAGTTTATTGTCAGTGTCCTTGTGTTCGCGGTAGAGAAGGCTACCCGCCTCTCTTGCCTCCACCACACTTGATCGTTTCCGTTCTCCGTCTGCTGTCCTTGTGAGTAAACTGAGGTGAAAAACAAAATATGAAGGATTTATACAACTCCATGGATGTCTAGTAAAAAAAAAAAAAAAAACACATGACAATCAAACAGCAAGTCCACCAGGAATTACATAGAATGTTACAATAGGTTTTTCAAAGCATTTTTACACACAAGGTGATGAATTAAAGTGAAGAAATATCCAGAAGTGATGTTAACAAAAGTTATGTGCTATTTTAATAATAGATATGTGGACTGCCTGCTTTTGTTGCCTCTAGATAGTTTACTTTTTCTTTGCGCTGTCCTTGTGTGTAAACTGAAAAGAACAGAAACATGTGGAAATTGGTAGATGTTTGGTAAAAGAAATACATGATGATAAGCTGGGAAGGCTAGCTAGATTTATTTTGCAATTTTTAGCATATTTTTAAAGCGACCCAAACGATCTTATGTCTCCTCAGGAGCCTAAAATACATCTTGAATTGTCATAATGTCAACATTTTTTCTTACTCTTCCACTGTCAAAACAGCCATAAACGTCTCATGTCTTGATGTGTCTTTTACTTTCACATTTCCATCTCATTACATCCTTTCCTTTTTGTTTTCTGCTTTATGTTTTGTTGTGTCTTTTGTTTCATTTTGATCACATCCCCTCTGCATTTCACAAAGATCAACATTTTAAACAGACCGTTCAACTATTTTAATTTGGAAAATGAATTCATATACGATGTTACTGTCATGTGTTTTACTGTAATAGTTGGCGACCCAATAGAAACAACGCAGGAACTCATTTTGGGGGAGGCTTTTCTTGTGTCTGTTTACAGATGAGGTAATTTTACTCCTATTACATTTAGTGGTGTACTGTAGATTCATGTTACGTCATTTCATACCAGTCAAACAGCTGCAAGGAATATTCACTGAAAAAATGCTTAACGCTAACGTAAAATTATATACGCCTACATAGATTTTTCTAGTTTTGATTAGGCTACAGTTAGGTTGTCATATGCTAAATACTGTGTAGAATTACATTACCCTATGCAAGATTTTCTCAAACATTTTCATCTTAAGACCCAAAAATCAATTTCATATCTTCTTGAAACCCACATTTCCAAACGAAATGCGCCATGAAATGCTGTAATGTGTTTTTTCTGTCGTCATCAACACATTTTTATCACAAACACATTTTTATCTGAAGTCTTTTACATCTTTTTTTTTTTTTGGCGTACATTTTACATCATTTTCATCTTATGTCTTTACAGCAGACTCTTGTCCTTGGTGAGGTCAGCTTTTATAAGATCTCCCACAGAACACCCTTCTTCTGTTTTAATTTTAATAATCAATTCACATACATCATAAGCTTATTGTTATGTATTTTACTCTGACATTTAGCAACCCAATAAAAACAGCTCAGCGGCTCATTTTCTGTCCTGCCTCTTAGTTTTCCAAACATAAACCTATGCATAAGCTTGTTTGGACATTATAATATGCTATTGTGATGACGTGACACCAGTGATATTAAAATATTTCAATAAATTATCTTTCCTCTAGATGGTTATGCTGCAAAATCATTTGCAAAAAAAACCAAAAAACAAATCAATATGAAATGTGGCTGAAATACTCCTGTTCTCCGTTACTAAATATCATTCTAGTATATATGATTTAGATCTATAAAGCTCTGATACTTTTTCTTTGTGTTTTGATGTTAAATTAACATTAGGTCCTTCGACTGCTTCCTCTGTTGCTTCTTCCACAGTAGAGAGTTTCCTGTGTCTGTCCAATGTCCTTGTGTGTAAACTGAAGTGAAAAACAAGATGTCGCTGTGTAGGTTTTATAAGACTCGATGGATGTCTAGTAAAAGAAACACATGACGATCAAGTGGAAAGCCCTGGCAAGAAGTCAGGTTTCAAGGTAGATGAGGTCCACCGGAGAGAGACGGCTGGTAAACCTTCATATCAGGTGGGGTCAGGAGGTGGATAAATGTGTGTGTGTGAGCGAGGGAGTGTGTGTTCTATCTTGTCGTGGCATATTCAGAAGGAGAGGGTGTGATGCAGAGACTCGTCTCCCATCCATAACATTTAACATTTAAGTGAACTGCAGTGATCTGAAGGCAGCTGATAAGCATGACAGCATGACGGCGAGATATGACACACATACACACACACACAGAAAGAAAGAGGACAGGCATGTGTAAGAAATATGAATAGCGCTCACAAACAAACCTACCCAAAGACAATCATCACACGCGCACAGACACAATCACATACATAGCATCTATAAAACACCCTATTAGGCCTCATCCCATCATATCTGAGTCCACCTCATCACTGACCTCACACTATAAAACTTTAACACACCTTGGTGTGCGTGAACACACTCCACAGTGTCATTACAGAGACTCTAATAGGGTTGTGTGTGTGTCGACTCCTCTGGGTTTATTTGCTCTGTGTTTCCTCTGCAGATGGAGGCTTTACAAGCCCAGGAGCCTGTTATTGGCCTCCTGTCACTGTCCCAGTGAGCTGTGTTAAATCTATAACCAGCTGACAGCCAAGCAGATATTGGAGGACTCTCCAGGAACAATGGCAAAGCAAGAGAAACACTGTTGCTATCACTCTAGAAAAGACAAGGCTTTACAAGCTACTCAGCGGACAATGCTGATGATGATTATTATCGCCAGTTGGTTTGCTGCTGTTCTGCACAGATAGGTTCCAGGTGTGTGTGTATGTGTGTGTGTGTAAGTGAAGGTAAGTGTGCAATTACTCCTGTTTGTTTGCTACGACATTGACTACAATAACCAGTGGTGGAAGAATTAATATCCTTCATTTAAGTGAAAGTACTAAGCAAAGTACATGTACAGTTGCGGAAAAAAATTATTAGACCATCAAAAGCCATCAAAAACAATGGTTATGCAATCAAGTACTAACACCTGTGTGGATCATGTGACTAAAATAGACAGAAAGGAAAACATGGAGTGAATAAAAGCACTGTTTTTGTCAGTACAATGCCATAGATATTGATGTAAGAACTGAAGTGATTTTGGTTATTATCA
>JAPQRP010000003.1:20792493-20809504 GCA_037367295.1 Apogon hyalosoma
ATGATACACACAGGAGTTAGTACTTGATTGCATAACCATTGTTTTTGATGACTTTTGATGATCTAATAATTTTTTCCTTGACTGTAGCTATTTTTTGTCCTCTTCACTAGTTTTCATCTGCATACCAATGTAAATTTGATTTGTCCACTACTTGGTCTTCATTGCTGTCTTCTCCACCCTGTCTTTCCCACATGTAGAACGTATCGTCATAGTTCACACATTAAGTCAGGAACAGATTTTTGGTTCTAGAAACCAACTTTCTAAGTCACAGTTAGCTCTGCAAACATGAATGGAAACTAATTAATGGTTATGGAAAAAGAGTTTAGTGATAAGTCTAGAATATGAAGAAAAAACAAATGAGGCACTGTGTTTTATATGAAAATATAATTTTATTTTATGCATTATATCCTATATATTTAAATTTTATTAGCAGCTTTTAGAATTCTTAGTCCACTTAAACTCAAGCTATGGCAGTGATGGAAATGTTCAGCTGAGGGAGGATAAAAAGTAAAGTGTTAATAAAGGGAATTTCAAGGAAACAGATGAATATGAAGCTGAATTCCACATCTCCACATCTTAAAATAAATACTTCAGTAAAGCAACTCTCTCTCCTCTGGTGGATAGATATTTCATACAAGCCTCACTCCGTATCTCCTTTCTCCCTACAACACCCCCAACCACCCACTCACCCACTCGCAGCTCCACCCCTCCCACACCGTGCCCCCCCATCCTGTTAGTAAGCTTGGACATGCTTCCCAGCCCGCTGCCCACACATTTCTCAGCTCCTCTTCATTTTGGACACTCATACATTTATGGAGTGATTCGGTGCAGTTCTCCCTCCAAGGCATCAAGGATTACTGCACATACTGAGCTATGGTGAGCAGAGGGGTTTGGTGTGTGTGTTACTGGTGATTGGGGGGGGGGTTAGTGGAAAGAGGGGAGGAAAAGGGGGTGTTTAAGTTAAAGATGAAAAGACAAATGGAGGATGGAAGGCTGGAGGTGGAGTGGTCTCCAAAAAATGAGAAAAATTACAAATCAGAACGAGAATCAAGATTGCTTTTGTGAAGAGCAGGAAAACTTTATTTGTCCCAGAGAGTGGTATATGTGTGTGAGTATATGTAATATACCATATAGGAACCCCTATGTGTGGGGTTATGTGAGTGTGTGTGTGTGTGTGTGGGGGGGGGGGTGAACCTTGTTTGAAATGTCACCTGTAATTTAGGGCCCTCTTTTGGTGTAACACCCACTTTTCTCATGTGATAAAGCACTGTCTATATCACCCATGAGCTTGTGGTCTTTCCGTGTGTGTGATTGAGACGGGGTATGTGTGTGTGTTGTACTCTAATTAGCACCTAAACACACAGGAGAGTGCTGAAGCCAGACAGCAGATAAATCAGACAAGACTATAAGATCGTAACACACTAACAGGAGATATCAGCTGCACTGCAGCTTTAACACACTTGATAAATTGACAATACAGCAGTAGTATGCTACAAGCAGCTGGCTCCTTTCCCAATTCCAAAGCATTGGATTGCAGGGACTATTTTGTGTTTGCACTGCAACTTTCTTTGTCCCAACCACAATGATCCAATAAGTAATGAGACGTGCACACAGAAAGGTTTTTATTTTTTTCACATTCATTTGCAAATACATGCCCACTGCATTTCTATATGTTTCCCTCCAATTACCAGCATTACTCAAAGTCAGAGCCTCTCCCGGCACATTTTTCATCTTTCACTTTCCTCACTCTCATTCATTAATTTGAATATCCCAACCCCAGCCGTGCACTTCTAAGTAAACACAACAGTGGCGGCGGAAACGAGCGTGCTCCCTGATGTGTGTTGTTTCTTTTCTTTCCTTCTTTCTTTCTCTCTGTCTCCTTCACTGCTACTAAAAGCACCGCAGGCGTGAAGGAAACAGATCCCAACAGTACGGTATGGTCTGGCACTGGTGTGTCCCTGCCCCAAGGGAGTCTGGGAGAATGAGTCCCAGTGGAGGTTTGTTTAAATGCTAGAGGGAGTGTTTGCCCTGGACTAGTCTCCCTCGCACTAATGGATATGTCTGTGTTATTGATAGTGGGACTGCAGGAGAAAATATGTATAAGCTTTTTTATGAATTCATTATATTGCAGCTGGCATTTGGTGACGTCTTATTGCCCTTGTAGCTGAGGTCTTTGTACTGGAGCAAACAGTTCTGGCATGAAAGAGATTTAGAACTGCATTAAAACTCTAGGTATTTATGAAAAACAAATCCATCTTATCAGCCTCAAACAGAAAGTGGGATTATATCAAAGAAATGTTTCCCTCCGACCAAATGCAATGGAATAAAACAATGTTTCCAGTTGTGACCAATGGCAGGAACATTTCTTCTCCAAAATGAAAGTGAATGAAACATTATGCTGGAAGCAAGAAGTTACAAATGTGACAGGAAGTTGTTGTTTTTGTTTTTTTTTTAAAGTGTAATATCACTAAATGCTCCTCCATAGGGTGTCTATTAAACATCTCTCAAGAAATACTGAGTCACTGATACTGTTTTGTTTTTTTCCCAGGAGTCTTGGCCACATTTACTATCTTACTTGTTGGGTTGGACTTCATGAAATGAACTTTTTTTTTTTATTTCTATTTTTTACTGTAGTTACTGAGGTTAAGAATACAAAGGAATTTTGTCGTACAACTATTTCAGGAAGTTACCCATTTTTGTAATTTAGCATTAACTTGTCTTGGTTTCTCCCATTATCCCTCAGTCTACCTCAGCTCCACCCACTTGTCCAAATATGGTCACTTCTGGCTTCAAAATGTCTAACTTTACTGTAACTGCATCCACCTATTACATTCACCAATTACTATCTAATAACTGAAAGTGGCAGGAGTCAATACTTTGACATGTACAACAGCTTTTTCATGCTGTTTGAAAAGTGACGCTGACAGTGACAAACTGATCAAACACCACTCTGATGACAGACCCACTAACTGTTCTCTTACCACGCAGTTCATCTTTGACAACATTGACTTCTATCTTCTTCCAGCTCATTATTTTGGTTTCACCACCCACAGTTTTACTCTTTTGCTTCACTCTGACCACTCTCAACATTTCTGTTAACATTGTGTTAAATCCATTGTACGCTATCTGTCTAGCACCAAATAGCAGAATGAAATTAGCACCTTGCTTGTTGAACATAGACATTAAGCAGCTTTACAGCCAGATATTTGCCCCAGGAGATACTGGAGAAATATCAGAGACAGTGTGAGTTTTGGAAATTTGTTCATCTGAGCCACAACTTAAAATTCACATTATTAACAGAAGTCTTTCCTCTCTGTCTTTTTCTAATAAACTTGCCATATTCACTGTCTGAGGTGAAGTCAGTGCTGTATTTAAGGCTTTGTGTGCTGCCCCCAAGTGGACATTAAAAATGAATGAGCATTGAAGTTACAAGTCTCAAATTGTTTATTCTGGAGAGTAGAACCTGCAGTTTTATTCACCTAACATAAACTATTATTAGACATTACCAGGCCAGTGGATTAGCATGTCAGACACCCTGTAACAAAACATAAATGTCTACAGAAAGATGTGGTTTGGCAGCTTTGACAGTGTGGCTACATTGGAAAATACACTTTTCTGACGTGAAAGCATTCCACTGGTCCAAAAAAAGTAACAAAACTGTAAGAAGACACAGAATGCACTGTTCAGAAATCTTCCTTTCAGTGTTCTTAGTGACAGACTTTTCTTCCTTGTGACATGAAGGCTTGTTTTCCCATAGGACTGCTATAAATGTTTTTCATTGTGCCGTACTGTACCTGACATTTGCTGTATGTTCAACAGCCTTTATCTCTCTCCTCTGTCTACTCCACACTGCTTTGATCTCCCATAGTGGTAAAAAGCAAGATAAAGACTGCACAATAGGAGAGAGTGAGAAAGAAAGAGAGAACATCCTGTAAGTGTGAGTTTACCCACGAACAATACTGTCTGCTTTCAGCTGAGCCTGTCTGCAGGAGACATTATGTCATGCATTACGCCTGCGAAGGCGAGAAACTGTTACAGTCAATATCTTACTGGGTGCAACTCGCTCTCCTTTGCACCCTCCCTCCTTCTTCCATTGTGAGTGAGGAACCTGCATGTAGTTGTGGGCTCTTCTCTGACACAATATATATTCGACATAGACCTCCGCAGCAGAGGCTCTCAATCGCTGCTGGCAAGGTTAGTTCTGTTTATGAAACCATCAATTACACATATTTAATTTAGTAAGAGAAGAAACGCCGCCACACTGACTGAATCCAGACCGAGTGTCCCCCTGAGCACTGGGATAAATAGAGCAAGGGAAGAGGAGGAGGAGAGAAAGAGAGAGAGTGAGCGAGAGAGATAGAGAACGAGAGGCAGACTTCATTAATTCCATCGTCCATCTAATTGGAGCCCTGTTGGACCCTACAGCTAAAATGAAGTCCGAAACGAGTTCTAATGAGAAAAAAAAAAAAAAGACGTGAGGGGAAAAAGTTGGAGCTACTCATATCTAGAGAACAACCTTGGGCAAAATCAAGACTTCATGTACAATACAGACCCATGGGATGCCCCCAAATCCCCCTGTTGGACGCTGATTAAAATTAGACAGTATTCATTCTAAATAATGAGACCAGAGACTACCTGAACTTTCCAATCTCACAAACCGATGAAGTGCAAATATGAGGGGGTTTATATTAGAAATTCAAAATCATTCTGTGATTTTATTTCAAGGTGTAGAAGCAGAAAAATATTATGATGTATGCTTCAGAACAGGGAATTAAACTGAATATACAACCAGGTGACAAATTAGAACACAAATCCATGTCTTGGGACCGTTTATGGTTTCAGACATTACACTTTGATCCAAACCAAAAACAAAACTACTCTCCAGGGGCAAAAACTGCACCAAACAGCTGAAACTGGTCTGACATAAAGAAGTAGTCTCCATCTGGAAGAAAGTGATTCATGATTTAGTTCATTTCTAGTTTGAAAACATTTATTCATTCATCTTCTGAACCCGCTTTATCCTCGCTATGGTCGCAGGAGCCTATCCCTGCTACCTTTTGAAAACATTTATTTATTTATTTATTACTTCTGCCAAGGAGGTTTTGTTTTCATCGGGGTTTGTCTATTTGTTTGTTTGTTTGTTTGTCTGTCTGTTAGCAAGATAACTCAAAAAGTTGTGGAAGGATTTTGATGAAATTTTCAGGAAATGTCAATACTGGCACAAGGAACAAATTATTATTAATTTTTGGTGCTGATTCAGATCAATGTCTGGATCCAGGAAATTTTTGAAAGATTCTGTATCATTGTGAGATAGGGCCAGTTTCAACATATGCATATATAACTCCACAATATAGATAATATTAACATGAATCCAATGCTATGTATAGGTTTTCAAGGTCCAGGAATTCATTTTAGGAGTAATCATGTGTGTGTGTGTGTGTGTGTGTGTGTGCGTGTGTGTGTGTGTGTGTGTAGGGGGGGGTGAGCTGCCTTGGCGGAGGTTTGTGCCCTCTGAGTGCTTTTCTAGTTTATTTATTTATTGATTGATTGATTTATTCATTCATTCATTTTTTGTTGATGGTTTACACTTTCAGACTGATTGCAGGAAGAACACTTATCTCCAGTTCCAGAAAAAAAAAATGAAGAGGTCACTCCAAATGTCCAGACTTGAACTCACTGAAAACCCCTGGAATGTGACCAAGAATGGATGGTCACAAGTCATCAAACAAAGATGAGCTGCATTTTTGCTCCAGGAGTCACATGAAGAATCATAAAACACTGTTTGGAGAGCATGCCAACATGCATTAAAGATGTGACTGAAAATCAGGGTTATCCCAGCATATAATGATTCTTGAACTATTCCCAAGTTCAAACATGAATGTTGTTTAAAGATGAATACGAGTATTTCATCTTTGCATTATTTGAAGTTTTAAAACTCAGCTTTTTTTCCCTCTATTGCAGTTTCTGGCTCCTTAATGCTTCACACAGTCAACATGGCACCTTCCATGACCACCAGGTTTTGTCTTGATTTTTTTTCACAGTGGGAAGTCTTTATATACAGTCTATGATTCACACAGAAAAGGCTACCTGCTAAACCGACAACACAGTGAACACACACGATATCATTTAGTGGAGAAACCAAATCTACATGGAATTAATTCGTCTCATTATTTTCCCAGGGACCTGCATCGCATTTTTGTCTGTTATTCCCTTTGTTCAAGGACACCAAATGATATGTTTATGAGTAGACACCCATAAAGTTTTGCTAATTAAATTTGCCCTTGTCTTACATCAGAGTTTGTAACGTTTCAGGTATTTTTCATGCATTTTAGTAACAGATTTGTCCATAAAGAAAACTACAGAAGCTGCAGTGGCCCTTAAATTGTGCGTCTTTAATGATAGATGTCCACAAACAGATCTCTTCTCAATCACAAACCATCTTTCATGCTTCTACAGTATTTTGTGTCTATAACACAGTCTACTGAAATCTGCATCAAAATAGTCTCCAGCTTTTAAATGTATTCAAGCAAGACCTGAAACATGTTTTGATTAATGTCTGAGTCTTGAAATAAGGTTAGATGTCACATCAAAAATAAAAAAAAAAATAGTACTGATGTGTTTGATGTCACAGCTGGATATGTGTCTCAACATCTCCAAACACCAGAAGAGACTGTGCACATTTATGTAAAGAAGAAACTTTATTAATAGCAGATTGGTCTGAAAATGATCATCATCAACCCTTTATAGAGCACTCATAGAAATACTCTGAAATTCTACATTTCAACATTAGTGTGTTATTGGAGGACATAACACAATTTTTGTATTTTTGTGAAATTTTTCAAATTTTTTTTCGTCATGGTGAAAATCAAGGTCAGTGAAGTTACCATATTTGGTTCCTTACACGTAAGTGGCAAAAAAAAAAAAAACAACAAAAAAAATCCAAGAAGTAAATATAAAAATACAAGAAAAACACATGTAAAGTGAAAGGAACATATATTTTAGAATATTAGAACATCAGTTTTAGAGCATTACAACATAAGTGTTGATCCAGTCCACATCCACATGATCCCTTTGAACATCATTCCTTACATTAGTACCATTACTTCATGGTACCTAACAAAGCAGGTCCACTCACTGCTCATGCAGAGGTGGACCTTACAGACCCTGTAGACCACATTGAACCTGAGATTGTTGACTCACTGTTACTATTGCTGTCACTGTCTTGTAATGCATGCGAAAATTACCAAAAATAGTCACTTGCATGATAAAGGGTTAAATAATGGGGGTCAGCTTCAGTGTGTCGCACATCCACATGTAAACTGACAAATAAAGATTCTTAATTATGCTCAATATTCACCATAAAGCACCAACAAAGAAATCATTACAATACTTTTGTGGATGTGGCCTGTAAAGTGCTTGCACAATTGTTGTATAAAGCAAACATAACCAGATCAAATATGTTGTAATATATTGACAGAAATAGCGTGACCCTTGGTTGAGATCTTGGTTCAAACCCTCAAACCTTCAGACTCTTTATAAACTATTCTCCCACCATTTGGATCCAGAACTGTTTCAGCGTTCCTTGGTGCATCACTGGAGGGATGAAAACCACTCTTCCAAAGGATATGATTCAAACATTTACTGTTTTGATGATGGAGCACTGTCTAACATGTCAGTCTAAAATCTCCCAGAGGTGTTTAGCTGCATTTAGATCTGATGTCTGAAAATAAAACAAAACAAAACAAAACAAAACATTGAATATGTTTCACATTAGGGCTGCAAAATATGTTTCAGAATTCCAACTGTGACATTCATGCATGTGAAAGGGCTAAACATAAAACATGAAGCATAACTTTTTTGCAGCTTGATTTAAAAGGAAACTATGACAGGTCTCATTTTTCAAGATTCAGCTTCAAAATAAATCTACTTTACTGAACATACTATGCTCTAATTTAAAGGTTCTCTGGTTGCTACAGGCTATGCTGGCACCAATCACAGTCACCAGATTATTAGTTTAAAAACAACCGAAGCAGGCCAAGCCTCCATTAGCTGTCAATCACAACCTGAAAAAAAAAGTGGGTTGACAATTCTGCTCCATGTCCGTTTTGTAGAATTATTTCAGTTACAGAGAGGATGACGTTGCTTGAAAATACCTTCCTGTTGACTCAACTTGTGGTTTATTGTCCAAGAAACAAGGGTTTACACTAAAAAATAATCTGAGTAAAATATAACTTTTCAACCATCCCAGTTTTTCTATTATTCTTACTTTCTATGTAGATCACCTCTATCATACTATAATGACTTATTCTTGTGTAGATCCATACAAACAGTAGGGCTGGGCGTATCAATCTAAATATAGATAGTATCGATACCAAGGTGAGTATCGGTATTGGATCAACACTTGTGTGATGAGGTCGATACTTTTGCTGTGGTTTCTCTTCTATATGTTATTTGAATTTCCTCACAGAGTTCATGCGAGTTCAGCTTCTTTCCAAGTCGGTCTGTGCAAACAGTGCACCTCTCTCTCTCTCTCTCTCTCTCTCTCTTTCTGTTGCTCTCTCAGGCACACTTTACCCCCCCGCTGAACAGCAGAGAGTCGGAGCACTGACTGAGAGCAGCCCGTGATGGCGGAGAGAAAGAGAAGCGCTGTGTGGACCTTCTTCACTGCAGCTGACAGGGAAACTGCCACATGTGATATGTGCAATAAAGTCATTCGCCACTGTGGTAACACCACAAATTTAAAAGGGGAATCATTTTATTATTTTCATACTATTAAATTGTTTTATATTGTATTTAGTTAACAAAAAAACACGTTTGTTTTTCTTAAAATCTTTGTCTTGTGTTTTATCATAATCATAATCAACTAACTAAAGGCAAAATCACTAAATTATTCGATGATCATAGCATTTCAAGTAAAAAGTATTGCTATCAGTATTGGTATCGATGATACTAGCCCTGTATTTACTTGGTATCGGATCAATACCAAAATTCCCAGTATCACCGACCCTTAAACAGAATACATAGAACTATTTAAGCATCTGGTAAAACATACTGTATATGTATGCAGAGAAAAATGTCAGCATTTCCACTGTCATGCCAACCTTATTTCACCTCATTGTCATAGATTAAACTATTCAGCAGCTCTTTGTGCACTATGACTTGTGGCTTCCCATGACATTTTTCCTTTAATCTGTCAGGCCTTTTTATTTGTACATTCTTAGACACATTTATTGAACTTGGCCGAGCCCAGACAGGTCAACCTGCTTCTCACAATCTGACCTTGCTGTGAGTGAGAGCAAAGGAAAAGAAGATTTGCAAAGAATGAGCAATGATGTATTTTTATGAGACACTGTGAGATAAATGCTTGCAGTTCTACTAATAGAATCCATTTTACATAAGATAAAGAAAAAATACAATCACAGGGAGGTAAATCCATGGGTTTTATTGCAATTATATTTCCCTGGATGCATATCAGGGCCCCACCTTAAAGTCCTAGTCATAACAAATGTGGCATCATAGGCGACTCTGGTTATAATGGCATCAGTGCATCAAGCCATTGTCTTTCATTATGGCTGTGATCAAAACCAAAGACCAGACCACAAATTAGAGGAAACTGAGCTGAACAAGGAAAACAAGAACAGCCAAATAAACATGAGAACTGTGTAAAAAGCAGGAGAGGATAATAAAGTACAGTATAGTCAAGTGGCCTTTTTGTGGAGAGCGAAGTAGAGTTAAGTAGTACAGATTGTTTTGGGTTGTGAGTGGTGCAGCAAAGCAGAAATAGAAGCATATAACAGGGCAGCGTACAGTAAAGAGGAAGCTGAGTAGAGTCGAGTGCAGAAACGAAAAGTACAGAAAAAAGTAAAGGAGCGACAGTATAATCAAAGGAGAAAAACTGCAAAGTACAGCATAGAGGATTAAATGAAAACGTCCCTGCTGTGACATCTACTGGATATTGTATGAGACCGCATCAGAAGTTGCAGCAACAGCTCGAAAACATGTGATTATGCTGATGAAGTTTTGGGATTTCACTGCTGTTTGTTTCCCATTTCAACAGGCAACCCATAATATTTATATTATTTATATCAGATGGTATTATTACATATATTTAAAAAAACAAAACAAAAAAATAAACATTCAACCCTGTTTAGGATCTTTCAGTGAACAAGTTGTTTGATGTTGAAAAAATAAAATGTTTTATTTTATTATTTCCACAGATGTATATTCAATATATTAGTATATTGCATAGAATTTCAGACAGGCTATATGTTTTGATTAAACTACCAGTAGTGTTAGCGTAGCAACTTTCACCAGTTTATTGCTTGCACTTTCCAAACTCCACCCCCTTGTCCAAATATGATCACCAAGATGAATTAGGGTAAGAGCAAATCTAGTGGTATAGTCCACAAACCAATTGGTTACGTCATAGTGGTTTTGTAAATTTCTTTCATAAGGTCAGAGGTTACGGAGAAATGTAGACATTTAGAGTTAAAGATGTTATTCTTTCTATCCTCAAATCTGAAAAATGTGACTAACAGCCTGTCCCAAAGTCCCCCCTTGGCAACTAGCACTTGTTTTGGAGTCCACTCGTTTTAGGAGTCCACTTTAGAATGGAGTCGCAAGTGGTAGGGATTCAAACATTTCAACCAACACAATCGTCATCAATAAGTGACAAGGTCACGTAAATGACGAGGCGGAAGTTTTGGTTCTAACTCAATGTATGTTTTTGTTTGCAATAAACTAAGATGTACCATCAGATTAGCAAAGAAGATTGCAGCTTTTTGAAACGAAAACTTACATTTGTGCGATTCCTTTCCAGCTCCGGTTGCCATTTTTAAAACAGGGACACGAGACAAACGGAAGTGTTCGCAAAGCATTATGGGCGGCAAATTCTTCCCCTCTGTCTCAAGCAACCGTCGAGAGTCTGCATCCAAGCTGACTCCATCCGAAGGGATAGATGACGGGCAGAATGTCCACTCCCCCTCGATGCTATAGACAAATGGGACACCCTACCCTCTGAAACATGACTCCAAACATAGGGAGAGAGACGAATTGTAGGGCAAAGGGGGGACTTTGGGACAGGCCATAAGTGGCCTAAATCCAATTTTTTGCCCATATGTGACCTGTATCTGATCTCTTAAAGAGAGTTTGAACAGCACAAATCCAATTTTTTTCAAATCTAACCCAGGCCACTTTCATATGTGGTCCTAAATCCAATATGCATCTAATATTTTGCAATGTGACTTCAGTCTGAATGGCCAGGTCACATTTATCCGACCTTTACGTCATTGAAATGCGACAAACGTGACAATTCTGCGTCTCAGGAGTGTCACTTCCATAAACACAGTGCGTGCCTGTGTGGTCACGTATTACGTCAGGACCTCTTTTGCGCATGCGGGTCACATCAAGATCACATTCAGTTCATACTCAAAACCGATAGAAGTCGCATTTAATGTGTAATATGAACAAGCACACACAAAAAAAATCGAATTTTACGAAAAAATCCGAATTGTGCATTAAGACTGGCTATCTGAACATAGCCCAAATGTATGACCTGGATTGCAGAGAGAGGAATATAAAGATAGACAAGAGTGCAGAGGTGTGAAATAGAGCACAGTTCAGTGGAGAGAAGTGAAAAAGTAAGCAGAAGTAGTTGTAGTAGGAGTAGATTAGAACACAGAAACAGTGGATTAGTAGAGCAGATGTGTTGTAATGAGATCAGAAGTGCGGTGTGTTCACCTCATGTCCCTTGTAAATGTGCTGTGTGCAGGCTGCTGTGTAAACTGTGTCTTGTACAGGATGTTCACTTCATTTGTTTGTGTGATGTGACAGCAGGGTGGAGTGAGGTCTGGCTTCTGCTGACTGTCAGCATGTTGCCGCCTCACTGGGAACCATCCTCCACACCGAGCCACCAAATCTGAGCTCTCTGAGTGAAAATGATTAGTTTAATCTAATTCATCGCTGAGTGTCGCCTCATCTCCATCGCCATTCACAGAGACACACACACAATGTCCTGTGCTGTGCCTCCCCTTCCCAGGAAAAGACACAGTGTTCAGTGGCATTCCAACTGCAATCCAATTAGGTTTGATTTCAATTCAATTACCGGACCGTTAGGGGAGTAGAGTAGAGATACACTGAATGGACTTTACTTGTGAATTCCATTACTACTGAGAAAATCATTCAAGTCTATAATCTGAATGAAGATAGGGTACTGGAAAAGAGGAAGACTACCATTAAGCCTCACTATTTCCCTCGGAATAAAGTGGAGTTGTAACCGTCGGCAGTCTGCTGTCTGCCGCCGGGCCACTTCTACTCAAACAGGGAAATCACTAAGACTCCGGTTCAACAGAAAACTGCAGAGCCCGACACAGGAAGACATCTGCTGCATGAGAGACCACAAACTGTCAACAACTATCTACCCCCACAACCTCCTTTAGTTTAGCGTGTGTGTATTTGTGTATGCACGTGGAGTTCCACACATATGAGAGCAAGAACAACAGATAAGCATACATACATGCATCTCCATGGCAGCGTTGTGGAACCATGAATTACTACCTCCATAAGATAAGAGGCCGCTATCACGTCAAACCCACTGCAAAAAATGTCCCTATCAAACAGTCTTATATTAACACCAGTGGAAACTGTCTGGGTCTGATCGATCACTATATGCATATGATTATCACAACTGAATTTCCTTATGTGTCACTCAGTTTGCTTGGTTTGTTTATCTTGAACTGTTAGTAGTGGTGTTTTTGTAGATATTTGGGAGCAGAAGAAGTCTTTACTAAGCTAAATGTTTTGTGAAACTACTCCACTGTTAGTAAAAATACTGCACTCAAAACATTAATAGACATATAAGAAGTCACAGTATTCATTGTGCCACAAAATACTCACTGCGTTATAAACATTTATACAATGTGTATACAACTCATACTGCTACTTACATTAATGCGTATAATTCAATTCAATTCAATTCAATTTTATTTGTAGAGCCCTATATCACAAGGTTGTCTCACAGGGCTTTATAGAATTATTATTTGTATAATGTATTTTACTGCTGGAGATGTTTAAAGTTGAGCTCATGTGAACTAGTTTAATCTACAGCAATGCATGATATTCTATAAGATTATTATGTTTCACTGTCCTGTCACATATGATTCAACTACTACTACTACTACCACTATTACTACTACTACTACTACTACTACTCCTGCTGCTGCTGCAGTAATAACAGTGGATGCCACATGCTATAAAATTGGGAAAAAATGATGCTTGTTCAGACATGGTGGGCTGCATGGAGTCAAGCCTTTCCCTGTATACATAAAAACAGATCATTGTACGGTAATAAACACCTAGGCTAACTCTTATTTTTAGGTGACAAGACAAATATGAAATCAACATCAGGAATATTTTGTTCAGTGTCTACAATTAGGTCCTCCTGAATCTAACACACTATATCTGAGAATTTTTTTCCAGCCCATGAACCCTTGATTATTCAGTTTCCCACAAATGTTGGAAGCCGACATATTTTTGAGACACTTTTAGTTATAAATAGACAGGAAGGGGATGTAAAAACTGTAGTGTGAACATTAATAGCTAAGCTGTCAGATAAATGTACCAAAGTACATGTTTACCTTCAAAGCTGCATTGAATGGACAGATTCAACCACGGCAGAGAAAGTACTTGGTAACTTTTCACCGTAGCTGGTATGTTGCCACGTACTGTATATGTTAATGTAACCATGAGAAATACATGAGATCTCCAACCTGGGGTTACAAGAACCATGGTTTTTCCCACTCAGCTGCTCATTATAGTTGAAAAAAATATGCCATGGATGCAGCATTAATTTGGTTGTTGCCTCAGTCATCCTCTGGTGCAGCTATTCTTCTCTTCTTAAACTGCCAGTGAAAACTAGAAACATGACATTACTTGAGCAGGGTGGCTTTGAGTAGAATCTAAGAGGGCGAGAACAACATCTAAGGGTCAGCCTAAGAGAATTTTCTTCAAAGTAGGTGAGACACATTCACTTGGATTTAACCTGTTAAGTTAACAAGTCTGATCTGTAATTTGTGGAAAATGTACAAACATTTGAAGGTACCAGGAAGAAAGAAGAAGCCTGAGGACTTTACACCAAAGAAGCTTGAGGACAAAACTGAAAGTATGACAAAAATAGAGAATTAGTTGGATACTTTGAAATTTCAGCTAAAGACACCAAGAGGTTAAAGGACTTTTTATTGGATTTTTTTTTTTTCAGGTCAATGATCCTTCATATACCTCCAAAATGGTACCAACATGTCACTAAATGTATTTGAATGACTATCACAAAAATCCTGAAGTCAACCTGTTAAAACCTGAGGCATTTGTTTCTAGTTGAAATCACTTCACTGTAACGCAAGATACTGAAGCAGAAGCTTCATTCATATACAATGAAGATATGATCTGAAATGAGCAAAGATACAGCAAAATTCATCATCATCACTTCACAATGTCACCTTTATTTTTGGTCTTCTTTGTCTTGTTCAGTAAGTTTTAGCGGTAGAAAAATAATACTTGGACTGTTGGATCTGCTTAGTGTTAGCTTAATGGTGCAAAGTTCGTCACATTGATCTGTTGTTTTATAAAATTATTCATGACATACGTTAGTCTCAGGCTGTTAGCTTCTTTATTTATTGTTGTTGTTATTATTTATTATATTTTCCCATTTAAGTGCTTGTTGTTTGTGTTATGTTCTCTTTTCCAAAAATTGGTTTTCTTGAGCTTTTAGCTGATGCTCTTATGGTTACGTGGATGTACAACATGTGCATAGTGCTACAAGCATCATGTAGCATTACCATGGCAACACAGACAGAACAATGGTAACAGATTAACTGAATAGATTCTGGTGGTCAAAGGTCAAGGTCACTGTAACTTGAGAATGTATACATTTACTATGAATGGTTTTCATAAGATACAGGTATAATTAGGGCAAATAATGAAGTAATAGCAATCCAAAAGGTACAAATTCTGTAAAAACACTTTACTGTTCATTATTCAACACCACTACTGCGGTGAAGACAGTGTGCTTCTCTGAGGACTACAAAACACTACAAAATACACTTATTACCTTTTATTAAATTCACTGCATAAGCCTGGGCAGACATGTTCAAGACATCTAGTTTTGTTTAGAAAAGATAAAAAAAATTCTCTCCACAAGGGATTTCAGATGCAATTTCATCCCTCAAAGGAAACTTCATTTTTCTTTAACAATACATAATCAGGTAGAAAATTTGACATGTATAAAACCTGGAGCTGAAAGCTGCAAGTATAAAGGAAAGAGACCGAATACTACTTAAATGGATGCTTTTTGCAGTTTGATAATATACCTTGGAGCATAAAGGAAGTTGGCGCAGACACTTTCTGTCACAGATAAGAGCTGATGTAGATCTAAGACAATGGGCTGTTTTTACCACCATATCTACATCCAAAAGAGGAACAATAGCTTTACCAACTTTTTAATATCATGGTTTTAAAGAGGAGGAAATTGCTTGTGTGTCAAAGTGTAGCTGCAGACACATTTCATTCACCCTAAATAAGACCCCCCCCTTTTTTTTTTCTCTTCTTCTCTTAGACAAACATGGACACAAAAACCCCCCATTGAGAGCTCTTATATTTGAGTTTATCCATTATCCGTATCCATCAGCATCAATCACTCACGCCATAACTGCTCCCCATCTACAGACACACACGGTCACAGGCACGCACACAAACACCAAAAGTCAGACACACTTCACTGGCAGCGAATAGACTATCAGTGTGGTTTTACTGGCGTGTCTGAGGCTCTGACACCTCTGCGCTCGCTCTATTGATTTTGTTGTCTTATCCTAATGAGCCTTGCGTCATCCATCACTGCTCTGCTGGTAGCACTCACACAGCCCGATAGCTGGGAGGACTGAATTAAGGAGGGACAAGGATTATCACCTTGCCACTGGGTATATATCAATAAGAGTTTCCTGAATGCCATTTTTGAAAAGCATCAACAGTAATAAAAAAAAAAAAAAAAGCTGCTGCACATCTGTTTGAGGTATGCGATGTGAGGGTTTGGAATAGGATAAGTGCACAGTGACATGATTTCAGGCCTCTTAGCTGATGACTTCTGACCCCGCAGGCTCTTGGCTTTAACACTTGCCGCCTTGTGTCGGGAAAATGCTTTTAGGTTGAGTTTGCGCGCGCAGGTATCGGTGTGTTTGGCATGCGATCTCAAGTGCAGGTGTCGACCGCGGTGTTGATGGGAATGTTAGATAGAAAGCAGCTAGCACCCATTACTCACTTACACCTTTTTGGAGTAGAGACAGGAGATGAAACACTTTGACTTAAGCTATTCCTTCATTCACTCAGCCGTTATGGAGGTTGTCCCCACTCTGCTGCTCCAAATGGTGTTTTGATGTTTCTTCTCCATCCGATGTGTCTGCATTTAAAAGCAGTATCTGTCATTATTTCTGAAGGCTGTCTGTCTCACTTTTACTGACTAGAAGTAGCTTATTGTCTTGCAACCATCTCTCCTATTCTGTTTACTCCATTTTTATTAGTTCATTAATCCCTCTGTATTCAGGGTCAAAATCAAAATCCTCCTCCTCATCTATAAGGCCTTGAATAATCTTCCTCCAGAATATATTAGACAGTTCCTCACACCTTCTACCCCTGCGAGGCTCCTCAGGTCCTCTGAGCAAGGTCTTCTCATTGTAGACTCTGCAAGGCTGAGGGAAAAAAAAGCTGTCCTGGGTCCCAGATTATGGACCAGTCTCCAACTGGGGACAGATCAGACTCTTAAAGGGGTCATATTTTGCTAAACCCACTTTTATTAGCCTTTGGTTGATTTATTTGTGTATTTGGACCCTAATAGCTCATAAAGTTTGAATTTGAACCCTCCAGGCGCTGCAAAGCTATCTTTATATTTGTTTTGGCAAAAATCGAGTGGATTTCTACAACCTGTTTTAATTCCTGTTTAATTTGTTACGTCTATAACTAGTTACAT
>JAPQRP010000003.1:20821673-20836378 GCA_037367295.1 Apogon hyalosoma
TTGGAATAAAACAGATGTTTGTAAGAACATGCAAATGAAGAAAGAATTTGTTTTCCTCGTAAAACGACATTAAAACTGGACAATTCCTTAAAATAAAACTAAACTCATGTATGTGCTTGTAAAACTAAAACTGAACTGAAATGAAAAAAACAAACACCACATAAAACTGAAAACATTTCAATATGATGAATGTTCACTCTTACAAAATGTTGTTTTTGATTATTATTTGACTGAGCTGATCCTTTACTATGGGTTTGATTGCAGTTATATCTGACAGAAAAATGTGTTTTCATTGGTGTTGAACGGAAAGTGAAGAGGCCGCTTCATAACCAGTACATTCAGTTTCATTAAATGCTGTGACTTTGACATGAAGTAACACTGATAAGGAAACACGGGAGGAGACACAACACTGAGGGAGCGAGCTGACAGAAAACACCACAGACAGCTGGATTTTCCTCAAGGGGAAGCCTGCGCAGTGGACGACTTAATGAAAGAAAGAGATGGATGATGATCACATGAAAATGTTCTTTCACATGCAACACATTAGGAGCCGGTCCACAGAGAAGCAACTGTGGCCTGCACTACACTTTTTTTTTTCTTTTTTTTAACGCTGACGATCAGAAAACAAAGCCGTGCACTGTGTGTAAAGAGAACCGCTCTGTCTAAGTGGAAGACACCATGACATGGGACAACGCAGACTGTTTATCTCACACACAGACTGGAATTAGCCTGTGACAGAGTGGATGTGTAAGTACCAGTACGCAGTATCTACTGGTGGCCTACGACCCTGTGTACCGTCTCCATGGGTGTTGAGTGAAGTTTTAAAATGGGGAGAAAACTTGGAACAATAAATAATTATCTGGGGGAGCATTTTTTTTTTTTACACTACTTAGCTTCTTGGGTCAAAGGGGTTATATGTAGCATTGATGTTCCAAACTCTCAACAGCAGGGGGAAGCACTCATCAGAACACACTCAGCTACAAAAACTACTAACAAATTAATGCTACATCTCCTTTTATTATTGTATCATCAACTTTTCCTTTTCAAACAAAAACTCAGAAACTCATAACACTGCTTTCTATAGCCCTGCATGAGCTGTATCAGCTGATAGTTTACATTATAGCTCTGTTAGCTTAGCTCTGTTTTTAAACAGAAAACCGACACAGTAAAAACACAAATCACCTTAGTTTTCTGTTGTCAGTATCTGCCAGTTCTATTTGGAACCATCTAAACAAGGTCGGAACTGTCACAGTTTAGTCTGAATCATGGATCAACAAAGAAAAGCAAATGTAAGAAACAACATTTTTACTTTATACTTCATATGCTTTATAATCAAACTCAGTAGCAGAGAAGAAACACTGTCATTTCAGCATCATACATTCTCTGACTTCTGAGCTGCGTTCAGTGGTGAAAACAACACCAATGGTTCTATCACTTTATCACTTCCTTTGATTCTGGAAGTTGTTTTTCACTGGTTGTCATCCTCATTACTCTCTCTATGATCATATACTTTCACAATGAAACGTTAGCTCACGGCTGTTAATAAATTCAGTTCATATCTAAACCCTAAGCCTAAAATGATCCACCTGGACTTTTTTTTTTTTCTTATTTTGACAAACTAAACATTAGAAAATGTGCTGTAAGTCTGTTTGCCCAGTTTTCCAGAGCACTTTTTTTCCCTAGATCTTTCAAAATCTAGCAATCATTTACAATTTACTGCATGTTATAATACTGCTAAAACAGCTTCTTCTCCAACTTCTAGAACAGGCACGAGTGAAATTACTGTAATGACCCAATAAAACCTGTAAAGCACAATGCCTCAGGTTTCAGAAACCATTGGAATTTTTCCAGTTGTACAAACAGTGAAAGAGTTACAGCCATCCAAACTGCATATGCGCAGGGTGTGTCAGCCATGTCACGTCAGGTTTTAAAGAGTTAAGCACAAATACTATATACAGCCTAGAAAACACCAAATGCACTATCCTGGATACTATGAAAAGTAAAATGCATCAAGAACGGGACACACCTGAGGGATCAGGTTGAAGAGAAAATCTGACAGCTAAACTCTACATTGATGAAAATTTTCTGTTTGTATGTAAAAATCTCAAATGTCAGTATCTGTGTTTCAGTAAAAGCACCAAGAGTTTCACAAAAACGAAATAAAAACTTGGATTTCCATAAAAGACTTTGTAGTGAATAAAACAGATGATAGATAGATATGTTGCAGTACATGAACTGTGAGTAACTGAACCAACTCAACTGGTCCAAAAATGTGGAATGACTTTAAAGGTCAGAGGCATTATGTTTTCAGGTTGTCATCCATCCAACGGATTTTCATAAATGTTATATTTTGAGGAAATTCTTCAACATTCCCTCAAAGGACTCATTTGACTAATATGTGGTGACAAGAGATCAAAGGTCAAGGACACTGTACTATGGCAACAAAACAAACCTTGTACCTTAACTTCAGAATTCAGATACAAACAATTGGTTCCAGGCGCAACAAACCCCGCCCCTCGCACATATTGTAGCTTATTTTGGCATCGATCCAGCTGATGTCATCATGTCTATGTGGGTGCTGATGTCAGCATATCAATTGCCTGTATATATGTGGCAAGTTTGAAGTAAATTGAAACAAAAATGATGTTTTTACAGACATTTGAAATTTCAGCCACTATAGTAAATGTGAGGAAAAAAAAAAAGATTTAAAAATATTCATAAAAAATGTGAATTTTCACCTGCTTTTCCAAAAATGCATCCACATCTGTTCTGGGTCACTGGCAATCTATAAACCAAATTTGGTTTGAATTCAACCAATAGTTTTGCTGCTAGAGTGTTAACAAAGAAAGAAAGAAAGAAACAAACAAACAACCAAAAACAATACCTCTTGCCTCCCCTTCAGGGGGTGGGGTAATTACAACACAATTTCACACAAATGTGCAATAATGAAAATATGGTGTTGGAATCGACCCTGGGACCTTGCTGTGAGATAACAGTACTATACTCTGCACCACCTCCTATGGTGACATTATTTACCCAAAAAATCAAAGGTCAACTACATTGTGACATCAGAAGAGCACCTCTGTCCATTATTTAACTACTCTTGACACTGGAAATCTAATGTTCTCACTGGGAACTGGAAAAAAGTCTAAAGCAGGATAGAAAAACTATATCTTTGCTTCCTTTAATTTAATAATGGGGATTGGATCAGCGGCTTCACTGGTCTCTATCTTCATCTTTGTGTCTGTCCTTGTATCTTTCACTCTGTTGCACTCTCGGAAAACAAAAAACAACAACAACAATAACAATAACAAAAAAAAAACATGTTTTAGTAGATGCCAGGCAATCAATATAGTGATGAGGGCTGTTGTTCTGAGGCCTGATATACTACAAGCACACCAACACAAGAGTAATGACTACTATCCACAGGCACTGTAACATTCATGAATTATACTTTATTGGCCGCACTTTGTCAGATATATGACTCTCCTGCCTCCCCGCATGTATTCTACGCCTGACAAGATTTGATACATGCATGAGCACACACACACATACACATACAAAGACAGGTAAAAAACACTGATCACAGAACATTCTATAAACTCCACAACCATGACCCGAGGCACTCTGCCAGCTCAGAGAAAAAAAAAAAAAAAATACAGATGAAAGCTTTAGAAATAACAGAACAAGACATTTTCAAATCAATACTTGTTTCTCTTTTTTCCATCTTGAACAGTGCTTGATGACCCACGCCATTAGAGCAGACCGGGAGGCGCGTCGGTGACGTGCTCAATACGCTGAGCGGCGTGAACAATGCAGGGGCTGATTGTAAGAGCCTGTATGCTCCTGGGGGGGTTAATAAAGGGGATTGTTCTGTGTTGTATTTTCTCTTTACTCATTTATGTTCAGCTAGGTGGAGGTCAGACATAGTGTCCCTGAAGCCATACAGTAAGGTGTATGTTTTCAGCAGGATGAAACTCAGTGGCCTTGACCAGAACACTGAACACACACTCTCTGCTTCACTGCCTAAATCAATCTTTAATACACCGTGCCACTGCCTTCGAAGAAATACTAAAAAATACACAAACCGAGTGGCACATACATGAACAATGCGTGTCAGCCTTTCTTCCTGCGTTATGAAAAAATAAAGCGCACACCACATGTTTCATAGTAGGTTCAGGGGTTGAAACAGGCCCATACCTCTATGCTTGGAAAAGAAAGTTCCAGGAGCGAGGTCAGCAGCATGACTACACACACTCACACTGTTATACACTCGCATATGAGCAAACACATGGCTGCAGTGTCAGTAGATACTTCACAGAGGGGAAGTGCATGTCCATGACCGAGGGAGACGCAGTATGTGATGTGGAATGACAACAAACCTTAAAGGAATGTAGCGAGTGCCACCGTGATTCAATACGGTTTGACTCAATGTGATGCAAACAGTATGGTACAGAGGTTATATTCGTCGGTTCTTCAGGAAATCATAAATTAACCCTCCAAGGCCTAAACAGCCTCTGGCGATCAAAAGCACCAACTGATATTAAATGTTTAATAACTTTTTCAACCACTAATCCTATCAATACATTTCAATAATTCAGGTAAAATTCCATTTTTCCTCTTTTCACTGACATTAAATATGACCCATTTGGATGTTCAGAGGCTACGTAGTGAACTTCTCTGCAAAACTCATTCACCAGTAAGACCCATGTAGTTTGACAAATAACACTGGTTGTAGAAGCTTGATTTTATGTTAGTTAATTATATATTTTACCGAAAAAAATCACTGTTTCTTAAGTTTCCTCTGACGGTTTTTTGCTACAATAACCTTTGAATTTAATCTGAGCTTTGACACAACTGTTCACATTCACATTTATTTACAAATCATTTAAGATACGTATACAGGTTGCATTCATAATTTCCAGCAGGTTATGATTTTGTAAAAAGGGTAACCCCAGAAGCTATCCATAGCTTATAAACGGGGGCCTAAGACATTAAGCAAAAAGTACAATTTATCATGAAAACCATCCCTATTTCTATCTAAGCTAAAACCTAACCCTTGCTCTAAAGACGACAACTTTTGTGACAGTTCCCAAATGAATTTTTCTCTCTATTTAACCTTTCTTAAATGATTTATCACCATTTAATATAATATTATCCTCTGTATTTGAAATTTTTTCAGTCAAAATCAGGTATTTTTCATCATTTAACTTGTTGATCGTGCAGATGTTCAGAGTAAATTCAAAGGTTATTATATCAAAAATAGAGAAAACTGAAGAAAAGTGACTTTTTCAGTAAAATATATCACTGACTTAACATAAACCAAGTGTCTCCATCCACTGTCACTGATCCAACTCCATGAGTTTTACTGGTGAGTCAATGTTGCAGAAGATGACAGTGTTTCCTTGTTCACTATGGAGCCTCTGAACGTCCAAATGGGTCAAATCTGATGACCATGAAAAGATGAATAACTGTATTTTACACCAATTATTTACATGTATTATTAGGATCATCAGGTATTAAGCATTTTAGATTAGTAGATGGTTTTGGTCACCAGTGACTGTCTGGGTCTTTATGGGTTAATAAACATCTACATGATCAGTAAAGAATTGTAGGAAAATATGTGAAAAATACAAAATGCAGAGAATAATATTGTAAGAAATGGTGATAGGTCACTTGGGAAAGGTTAAATATAGAAAAAAAAAAATTTGGAAGTGACCACAACTATAGTTCTAAGTCTTAAAGGGTTAAAGTGAGTCATTTTGTGTCTTAAGAAAAACAACATACTTATATTCTCAGTTAATACAAATAATGATAGACAAAGTTATGATACAATATATGCTGTTACAATGTGTTTTATGTTACCTTACCAAAAAATTAAAACAAAAAATGCTTTAAAAAAATGTTCTGTATAGAGCCACTCTAACCTGGAACAAACAACCTCCATATTCAACTCAGTTTAGAATAAAGAAATTAAGAAAAAATGTTAATCATAGAGAAATCAGTTTAAGCTACATATGATCATGATGGAAAAGTGATTTTATCTTAAACCCTGTAACCTAGTATCATTGTACCTATTATTAATGATGCATTTTAAAGATTTTGTTTTTTTTTTGTTTGTTTGTTTTTTATGTGATGCTAAATTTGTCTGAAGGTAGTAGAGCATAATTACGTGAATTAATTTATTATTATTATTGGTTATTGTCAATAATGAAATAGTTGAATATCTGTTTTTGTCATGGTAATTGGTGTAAATAAGTAAATACTGCACTTTGTGGATGTCTTGCTTGTTTTGTGAATGAACCCTAGGATGAATTGTTATTACTGTGCTAATAACTAACAGGGATCATGGTAACACTATGTGTAAAAATGTCCAAATATAGTATACAAATCTGCATGTTTTGGGTGAAAATGGTTCAATGCATCACTTCCTTTTCATTTCGAGCCTTTCCACCTTCATGCTAATGTGCAGTCAGATGTTACGGTTCATTGTACATCATGGTATTTGTATAAAAAGCTGGTATCAGTGACCCTTTAATCAACTTTTATGGGTCGTTTCTTCAGGCTGAATATACTAAAACCTTGCCGAACCAACTTTTTTGTTCTTGCAAAACCAAACCGCTGTGTCCACAAGGTTCTCACAGCATTGGCTCAAACAGAAAATTATTCCTCAACTACAATATATCCTAAGAGCAGTTACTGCATTTTTCAACAGAGCAGAACTTTTACTTGTAGTGGATTATCTGTCATTTTGTAACAGTACTTTTACTTTTCATGAGCTGCACAGTTTTGTTTTCATTTCAACACTGGTTCTTTTTCCTCTTGTGCATGTGTTGGTACAGGGTATGATACAATAATGAACAGTTTTAAAGTGTTTGCATGAATTTGGGCCTGATTCCATTTGTGTAGATGTGGGGATTCCCACATTCCATCCTCTCATACTACTCTGCAAAAACCTCCTACCACCCCTTTGCTTTCTGGATCCACTACTGCTGTTATTATATTATACTGCAGTCTTTTAACACTGCCATGATTGACTGATTTATTTGTCAGTTTGGAACTGATCTGATAACCAAACTCATACAGTAACATGGTGGCAACTTGAACAAACATCAGGGCTTCAGTTCTGTGTGAGAGTTGTTATGATTTTAAAGCCCACTGATGAAAATGTGTGGTTTGTTATAGTTGTTTATATAACTAACATCTGACTTTACCCTCAGTTCTGTTTTCAGGCCGTCTGGATCTCCTGGAACCTCCTTCAATGCAGTAAACATTTAACTCACATGACTGATCAGTAGTTTCCTCCAGCATCTACCCTGATATTCCTTCAAAGTCTGAAAACTTAGCTTGAAGTAGCAGCGGGTAGCATGGACTGAAGAGGAGACTAAATTACTCCTCAGTCTCATCCGTGACAAAAACTTCACCGAGGCACTGAAACAGTTGATGAAGTGCAGAAAATGTGTAATTCTTTGAAATGTGTCAAGACTTTTCTTCAGTTTTACTTGACAATGGTATGGAGACGTGTGTCATCCAAGTGTGGTGACGTAACACAGAAAAATTCATGTAGTCTCCAGCACTTCCAACATTAACTTTTTCTAATCCTAAATGTCAAAAAGACACTGTTCAAAATAGATTTTATAGGCGTTCCAAGAAGTTGTTTTGACTTAAAAGTACGAGAGAAATAAAAACGTGTTTGGGTTTGAAAACTGGTTGGATGTTGGAGCTTTTCTGAATTCCCCCTACTATAGGAGTCGGGACCTTCTTTCCTCCTTTCAGTTTAGATAATTGCTGGCAGTCCTCATAACCTGTGTCTTCACCTCACATCTAAGGCTCTTTTGCATGCACGCAGACACACATACACAACCGACTATACACACACAAACATTCCTGCTTTGATACAAATCCCTATGGTGAGCTTCTATCATCTCTAGCAATAACGAGCTGTCATTGGCCCTTAGTGATCTATCTGTCTGAATGTGTCAGCGAGCAGGCAGGCTGACTGAACGTCAGGGGCTAAAGCAGTTCTCCACTTCCAAGGCCTGCCAGTCAGCGCTGGGGGCACCTGAGACAGCGCGTGTCGGTGAGGGATCATTTCTGAAGGCTGACACTGGATCAGAGAGAGGAAAAAACCAGCCATGTCGACGTTTGACCCCACCCCCACATATGAAAAAGAAGAACTCGGAGAAGGCAGCGGTGTCAGGTGATGAGGTAGTGACAGCTAAATGCCAAATAGGTTGTCTGAGGAGGATTTGCTATCTGACCGGCACCTATTTTCAAGATAAGAGAGAGGGATCTAAGTTATCAAAGTTTCAGTGTACTGTATATAAACATATGCATTTACATGGTGAAATGAGTTTAAACTAAGTCTGCGGGCACCTTGGATATTAACAATCTGAATGTCACCATGATACAAGATAAACCCAAATAACCCCCAGAGATAACACCAGATACAGCCATCACAACACCTCCATGTAATGTATTCCCCCCACATTGCATGAGATATATTATCTAGCCTTCCTTATTGTGTCGGTGATAAATGCAGCACACATTAACTCCACAAAATGTGTTTCTCCTATTTCCACAATAAAGGGGGCCTTACTTTGCTGTGACCTTCAGCGGGCTGCAAAGCCAGCACAAAATATGCATTTAGAAGAAGCAGCAGGAGCGGATGTGAGGGTTGCAGGAGATTGCTTTCTTTTGTACGGCGTCATGCAGGAACATGCATCACTGTCCGCCTCCAACAAACAGCTAGTAATATGCAGAAATATTAAGTAGGATCAGCAAATAAATATATGGAGTGGAGCTAGCGATGTGACAGATGTTGGCTATTTGCATGGAGCTCCTCTGTCATGTCATTAGCCAACTCTCTCAGCCAAGCAGGCAAAATGAATGAACTGGCTGCGTTGAGCAGTCACATATTCAAACTGTGAGGAGTTGAGGTGCTTTGTGCCACTGAGGAGCTGGTGGCTGAGTGGAAGACCTGTGAAGTAGAGACAGGAGGATTCACAGATGTGCTTCGGTTGCAGCGGCGTAAAAGGTCAAGATGTGAGTGCAGTGATTGAAAGAGCGTATGCAAAGTGATACGATGTGCGATGAAGTTAAGATGCATCATTTCTAATGTTTTTGCATCAGTTAAGACTGATTTGTTACAATTATATACAATAAGCACAGACAGATTTACTGACAGATGGAGATTTGACAGAATAGCTGGGTCAAGTTAATAACAATTGGTCCCATCTATTGCCTGGCCAAAAAAAAAAAAACAAAAAAAAATTGTAACAGTATTTTATTGAACCACCTTTAGTGTTGATAAAAGGATGCATTCACTGAGACATCGTTCATGCCATGCTATACTCACAATAAAAGTCACTATACAAGTCCACAGTTAAATTATTTTTGGCCAAGAGCTTAAAGATGGGAGGCTCTCCATCACATCCCAAAGATTCTCAGTGGGGTTTAGTTCTGGATTCTGTAGTGTCCTATCCATGTCTGAAAATGATCCCTGAGCCACTCTTTCACATTGTCAGCCTTGTTAATCCTAGTTTTTTTCATCTTGGAATATGTCTGTGTCAACAGCGAAGAAAGAAATCCACTGATGTTCAGACCTGGTTCAGTTTATTCAGGTTCAGCTGACACATGTTTAGGATCCTAGACCTGACCGCCTGAACCAACCCCAGATCATAACACTACCTCTACAGATTTGTATTGTAGACACTAGGCATGATGGGTAATCATTTCATACGCCTCTCTTCTCACCCTGATGTGCCCATCAGTCTGGAACAGGATCAATCTGGACTCATCAGACCACATGACCTTTTTCCTTTGAAACACAGTCCAATCTTGATGCTCTCTATCAAACTGATGGTTGTTCAAGAAATCAAAAGTTACTCACTGCATCAGTTGAAGTGTTAAA
Organism: Apogon hyalosoma; assembly: GCA_037367295.1. Classification (NCBI taxonomy): domain Eukaryota; kingdom Metazoa; phylum Chordata; class Actinopteri; order Kurtiformes; family Apogonidae; genus Apogon; species Apogon hyalosoma. The sequence continues at coordinate 20,831,587 of JAPQRP010000003.1, forward strand.
GATTCAAGAGATTTATTGTCATATACACGGCAGAAATGCAATTGTTACACTGAGTAATGAAAGTCTTATTTTTCCAGCTCCCTTCATACAACTGAAGAACTTAACTTGTAGCTGAAACATCTTAATCAGTGCAGTACTTATCCAGTGGAAGGATCCAAATTATTTGCTTCCTACAGATCGCAAAGTTTTATTGATTCTGACTTTGTATTGAAAAACAATGACATGAAACCCAGAAAGACTCTGAGATAACAAAACAGATCAGTGAGTGCAAAACCTGCGTAGACCTACTTTTTCTAAGATCAGGTTTTTGTTCTGGAATCAGGAATATAGTTGATAATGCCATCGGTATCATTAACATCATATCCCATCCCATTCCTACCACCACACTGACTCCTTTTCTCGCCAAGTCTCACAGCTAAGATTCCCATGAAGCTTTAGGCTGATACAGAGGCTGAGGTGTGTTCAGAAAAATGAAACTGGAGACAAAACAGGAAAGAAAGAAGCTCTGGAAGGCAAAGTCCAAACCTGGTTTTATTTCATCAACACTTTTGTTTGCACTATGAAGAAAAGACAAAGAGAAAAACAGCAAGACATTCCGTAAATGTTTAGTGAACTGCAGAGAAACACATACATGAAGGGAAAACCACCTTTGGCATGTGTTGAAATGGTTTTCCCTCCCAATTTTCCTGTTTCCATTGGCATTTTTAACCTTTTCTAATATGCAAATCCATCAAAAATGCACATAACCATGACTTTTGAAGCTCAACCCATAAAGACCCAAACATCCACTGGCAACCAAAATCATTTACTGATATAAACTGTTTAATACTTGTTGATCCACTAATCCTATCAGTGCATATCAATATAATATCAATAACATTTACATTTACAGTTATGCATTTGGCAGACACTTTTTTCTGAAGCGACTTACAGGGAAAGATTAAAATTTAAGCTCTCCCTCTACTTCAGTTAAAATCAGTGACTGATGTACAATACAGTTATATATCTTTTCATGGTCATCAGATATGACCCATTTGGAAGTTCGGAGCCTCCATGGTGAACATGGAAACACTGTCATCTTCTACAACAGAAAAACTCACATATCTTGATAAATGACAATAGATGGAGACACTTGGTTTATGTTTAATCAATTATAGATTTTACTGAAGTCACCTTTTCTTCAGTTTTCTGTTTCTGAGCTTTAACATCTACATGTTCAGTGAATTAAATATAGGAAAATATTTTTTAGAGTAAGTGGAGATAAGAAAGGTTAAAAAATAGAGAAAAACTCATTTGGTAACTGTCACAAAAGTAGCACTGGATCTTTATGGGTTGACCCTCATATTATCCTTGGGATCAATTTGACCTCATTCAATGTTTATCATTCAAAAAAAAAATAATAGATGACTTTGTTTTTGCTTCATATTTCATGACTTTTCCTAAGTTGATGGGGACAACTGATTAAGCATAAAATTATCATGATGGTATTTTTTTCAATGTGCTGAACACATATTACATGGATTGATGTTCTTATGGGATTAATTTGACCCAAAGCTGTTTTATCTGTGTAAAACTGGTCTGTCTGTGGGTGTGACCAAACATCCCCACACCTTCCGGTGCAGAGTTGATACTTATGAGTTGATACATAACAGGGGGGTGGGGAAAACAACTATCCCCACAAGAACTTTAATACTTTTTGTGGTGTGGACATGTGGGAAACAACTTGTGAACTCCTGCCAAATGCCAGTGTAGGCTCGTGAGTTGATCACATACAAGTCTTTCCAAGTACACAAGCCTCCCCTCTAAAATTACCATCTCAAGTATAATAATAATAATAATAATAATAATAATAATAATAAGAAGAAGAAGAAGAAGAAGAAGAAGAAGAAGAAGAAGAAGAAGAAGAAGAAGAAGAAGAAGAAGAAGAAGAAGAAAAAGAAGAAGAAGAAGAAGAAGAAGAAACAAAGTGCCTGACACAAAAACTCGGTCAACAATTTAATGTAAATCCTTTTCTGGAGGCAAATATCCCTGGGGTCAGATTGACCCCAAGGGTAAAATGTGTTAGTAATATTTTGAGGATAATAGCAAGGTTAATAGAAAAATGAGAAGATGAAACATCTTTTCTGTACCGTGGTTATGGTTGTACCACAAGACAACATATAAAAAACACTTAAAAATTGGATTTTGTTTCTTGGGGTGTGTAACAGGACTGTCTTATCCATAAGTGAAAACATATTTGTAGTAAAGAAACGCATAATAAAGCATTCTTTTTCATTCCATACCATAATGTATTACATGACTCTATTCTATGTGTGACTGTTGTGTAAATGTATCGTCATGTCTCTATTCGATTGCCTGTATGTTCTATGTCTGCGTCCTGTTAAACAGTCATCATCACATCTTCAGATTTGCTTTGCACCTCTCATTGACACGTCCTTACATGATGCATGCTATAAGCCAACATGTATACGGGGGCTTGTGTGTGAGTGGGACGCATCATCATCATCATCATCATCATCATGCCACAAAACAGTCAATCCCGACTACAATCAGGCCTTTTCATGGAACGGCCAAAGCAAAATAAAGCTTTCATGCTCAGACAGTGAGGGCTATTGATCTCAGCAATGTAATCTGAAATGACTTCTGTGTTATTATTTCTCTTGTACTCTGTGACCCAGATAGAGCATGAAATGAGTGTGTATGTGCGTGTCTTAGGGGATGATGTGCCTCTTTTTAGATCTGACCCCGGTTATGCAACACAGGTTATTCAACATGCGGGGCCAATGGGAGGGTTACACCCTGGAGTGTGTGCTTGTGTGTTTGAGCCGTCATTGTTTGTGTAATTGAGAATCTTTCTGTATGTGTACATATACATATATAATTTTTTTTCCCTATGTTGCCATTTATGAAAAGCATCATTTCACTTACCAGTTTAGGATCAAAAAGTGTTGAGTGGCGGAGGACAGCGGAGGAGTGGTGAGTCACGCTGAAACTGTGATACATATATAACCACTATAACACAGAGAGAGAGAAAGAGAGAGAGAGAGAGAGAGAGAGAGAGAGAGAGAGAGAGAGAAACAAAGAGAGAGTCCTGTGGTCAGATTGAGTGAATGATGTGATAGTAACTAGATCCTCTGGGGATTAGCCTCTTTCATTTTATAATAAGTTCTGATGCTCCAGAGCTTAGACTCAGTGGTGACCAACATTTTGCCAGGGACATGCTGCATAACAGCATCAGATTATAGTTCATTATCATAAATAAATCTCAGTTTTGCCCTGCAGGGTTTTCTCTAGGTTTTCCGAGGGATTAGGTGCTGTCTGGATTTCTGCCTTTTCACTAAGTTGGTGGAAGATTTAGTCACATATGGGGGGTTATGTGTTGTGTTTGCATAAGAAATATACTAGCATTATCACCATGTCTTTGTAGAAAAACTTAGAAAAGCTGGAACAGATGATAACTAAACAGCATCCAAAAAGCTGGTTTTATTTTCTGCTTCAAATGACTTGCTGCTGCATCTAATCATATAATGGTAGGAGAAAAAAAACAAAAAACCTGCCATGTCCAGTCACTATTTCCCGTCTCATAACAATTATTCATCCTGCAACCTGTTCCTTAAAGCTTTAAATCACATTAATACAGACCTTTTACAAAGGAATATACATTTAGGCCATGTGTTTCCTATTGCAAACCAAGTTTGGTTCAGTGAAATTCCCATCAGTTTAGGTGATGAAAATACTGCATTTTACAAACTATCAGTATCACAAGAAACTGACTCTCATAGTAGCTGATAATTAACTCTCAGACTGAGATCATCTGACTTTTAAACCTCGAATACTACTCACATGTTGTAAAATGTCAAGTAAAGTGCAGTTTCAGCTTTTCTCTGATACTACATAGGTTTTATCTGGATGTTTAGACACTATAGGGGATGTGTTTAGGTCTGAAATTGTGCAGAATTCATCAAAATGTCTTCATTTGAATCACATGTTACAACATGCTCAGAAAAGGTTAGATGAAGATCATAATTCATTTAGAAGACTGGAACTGCATGGTCCAACAAACTATAGTAGTAGATAACATATTAAAAAAAAAAAAAATTACAGTAATTTTTCCTCATAAATTTATTCATTGTCAGACAAAGTAAAATGTAAAATTGTGACTTAAATTGAAAAAAAAAAGTTTCTCATAAGATTCTCATAAATCAGACTGATACTTTACAAATATTAAACCAAATGATTAACTAAGTAAATAACCTAGAAAAGGTCAGGTATCACAAAAAAAAAAAAACAAAACTTATCTTGACTTCTGAGGTTTAATATTAGGCTTCTAATATTGTTGACATTTTTGGGTGGAGGGGCAGGGGTCATATTGGCTGATTAATCTGAATTATTTAATTGACCTTTGAAAATCCACTATTTATATTTTATACACTGTCTGCACTAACATGGATATTTAGCAAAACTACAGTTTTTCTTTGTGTTTGGGCTGTGTGTCCATACAAAACCAGTATTTTAGGTCAATAAAACACCTTCAACAGTGACACTTGTAAAGCCTCAAGTTTGCGTCAGGCATGCAAACTGGTCAGGGGTGAAAAAGGTGAGAAGGGTGCACGGACACCCGGCACGCTCGGAAAAGTACATTTCGTAGTCTATGTTACCAAAAAAGTGCAACCAGTGACATCTTGAATTTAATACAGCACAAAATAACTGTCCACAAACATGTCTTTATTGGACAACAATTCAAAGGACTTGTATCATTAACACCAACCAATTAAACCAATTAAAAACAATA
>JAPQRP010000003.1:20836478-20848595 GCA_037367295.1 Apogon hyalosoma
CCAGATCAGTCGTTATAAAAAGGTGACTTTGCGGTCTGAATCTATGGAATATTCTTAAGCGAGGACTGGCAACCAGCAGTGGGTTGCACCAGCTGATCGGAAGTCCAATGGGAAAGAAGCGCGCATTACTATTAATCTCAATTGGCTGTAACCTTGTACGTGACCAAATGTTTGGCAACAATAACGTTGTAGCACCCCCCCAAAAAAAAAACAAAAAAAAAACTCTTCGGATCTACACGATTCACATAAGTTACCTATTTTGGGACCAAAACAGCGAATTTCGCCGAAAGGTGAGGAGTTTGCATGCCTGAGCGTGCATCCATGTGGACATGGAAAACAGTGACGTCAAAACCTGATTTGACCGTTTCTGTTGTGGCTTTGCACAATGAAAATGCACCAGAAACATCAAATATAGGTGTTTAAGTCAATGTTTTACCTGCAGATCTGAGTCAACATGGACACATTTGGAAATATACATATGTACTCACGCTGTGGTGAAAACTACTTCAAAACCAAAAACTGACACTATTACTAAATTTAGAGATAAATTTACAACTTAACATGTCATTTCTGTTTAACATTGTGACTAAAGCCTGTGTGTCTGCAACATCCGATATTGTTGTCTGATGTCCCTGACGGTTGAATTTCCACCAGAAAAAAATGTTCATTTGAGTGTTTGGACACATTTTTGTGTTATAGTGTGGTTAAACATTTAATAAAATGAAAGTCATATAGACAGAGTTGTTTTTAAAGAGGAGGAAGGTTAACTGTCAACATTTTATTGTGTTGTTCTTTTATTGTTCTTATTTTTGTACGTCTTAATTGTGATGTTTTTTGTTACCTGCATTGGGACTATAGATGTAAATTAGCTTAATCTTATTTCATTTGCATTAATTTTCTCTATAATCTGGTTTATTTACATTGTTTCAATATAGATGGTCATGAATGTGCATTGTGGATCTGTACTTTTTAAATGTATTTTAATGCATTCATTGTTTTCTGTCATAAGTACTTTAGACCAAGTCCAAAAATGTCACAGAAAATGTCATACTATATTACCTTGTAACAAGGCCTCTCTTGGGTAAGGCGTCAGTAAGTCTGCTTTACTTCAGCCTTATCAAACTATGTACGTACACTGTCCTACAAAACAAACAAACAAACAATTAAATATCCATTTATAAGAATATGCATAACTGACCCCCTGGGGAACCATGGATCATATTAATACTGATATCTAGGGACTGAAGTTAGTAAATACATCCTGTTTTTAAGTTAATTTCCCATCATGCAGTGTGGTGCTGCACTTCCTGTCAACCGTCATGGGCAATGCAACATGATTGTAAGTCTATTGTATTTAAAAATGACTAATATCTCCCAAAATATTGATCCTATCAACTTGCCGAGATATTTAATGAAGAGAAGGGAATATTCCTCAACTGTAGGTACCAAACTGGCCAGTTAAAAACATCTATATTTCTCAGAACTGTGCAGATACACACATACAGACACTGAGACCTTCCACTATTATGCTATAGATCAGCGGTCACCAATCCTGGTCCTCGAGGACTGGTATCCTGCATGTTTTAGACGTATCCCTCTTCCAGCACACCTTATATAGATGGTGAGGATGGGACATTAAATCGAGCCCCTTAAAGAAATCACTTGGGCTCAGTTTCCCAGACATGGCTTAAATCTACTTTAGGACTATTACCTTTTTTCATTTGGAATCTGTCAGTGAATATTTCTTTTCATCTTGGACAAGGCTTCATCATAAGAAAACTGGCTCTTCATCAGAAACATTCAGAACCAACGCATTTGACAATATGTGGTTTTCACTGGAGGGGAAAGGGATGTAAATTGTAATCAGAATAGTAACTAAAGCTGCCGGACAAATGTTTGGAGTAAAAGTACAAAGAATAGGGGAACAGAATAGAAATACTCACGTAACACTGAGTACTTCAACCTGCACCTAAGTACATTCCACCACAGTTTTACAGAGGTGTAAAACTAAGGGTAGATAAATAGAGGGCTTTATAGTTTGGCTTCCTTATCTGGAGTTTCCCTGCAGGGGGTCTGCTCACTGGCTGAGTATTCAGAACTGTTTCTGAAAAAACAACCGCTGGAGGCTCATTTGGCTTTGAGATCCATGGGCAGCAGCTCAGTCAGTACAGATCAATACCACAGGTTGGGAATGAGTGAGAGTTGAGTCCACATGGCCGCACATCAATTTGGTCAGGTACACTGCCCGAGAAACCCAGAGTGGAAGAGCTCTGTGTTTATAAATCACTGGATTCTTCTCATACTACAGTCTATTACAGCTCTATATGGGATAACAAGTTTCAGAAAAGTACATCTTCTACCCATCACTGATAGAATTCACACATTTCACCACACATAAACTCCTCATTATATTGATCTCAGTAAAATGCTATGTATAGTGAGAAAGATAAGTTGACCCTTTGATTTGACGTGTCCTCAATAAGCCCACAGAAGATCCATATGAAGAGTGGGGTATAGATGAAGGTAACTGTGAAGAAGAGTCTACATTCACAGGGGGATAACAATAGTGAGTGTGGCAACATGGACAGTAAAAAAAAAAAGAAAAAAAATCAAGAAAGGAAGCCTTGTTTCTGGGAAATTAGTTATTTTTTTCCTGAAACAGAAAATCTTGTCAAGTGTGTCTCATTAGAAAAGTAATCTCATTTAAAGAATATATATCGTGCTTTGTCTTCATGAGACATTCCAGCTAAATTTGAGCTGGATTCAACCAGTAAAGAAATAAAACAGTGGTTTGTTTAGTATCACAGCAGAGGAACAAATGTACCCTCATAAGTAACTGTGCTTTTGTTGCATAAGTTTTGGCATTTTCTTCTAGTTTCTAATTTGGCTGATATATTTTTGGTTTAATTCTGAGATGTCATTCATTCATTCTTTCATTTTCGAACTGTTTAATCTTCTGCAGGGTCCCAGGCTGCAGTTCATCACAGGGGCTGATGTAGAGACAAACACGAGCAGAGATGAAGAACCGTTCACTCTCACATTCACAGCTTTAGAACTGATCAGTTAACTTATTAAAACCTCTTAAACCTGGGCCTGTAGTTCCATCTTGGTTGGCATGGTAATGCCACATGTTGTTTGTAACAACATTCATGATATTCATCCACGTAACCAGAAGAGCGTCAACAAACAGCTCAGTAAAACCAATTGTTGGAAAACGGAACACAACTCAAATGACAAACTCATGGGCAAATATCTAAAACAAGCTAACAGTCTGAGACAAGCGTATGTTATGAATAATTTCATAAAACAAAAGACCAATGAGACAAACTTTGCAGCGCTAGGCTAACACTGAGCAGATCCAACAGTACAGGAATTATTTCTCTTCCACTAAACCCAAACAAGGCAAAGAAGAGCAACAATAAAGGTTGGATTATGAAGTGAATATTATGAATTTTATCTGACTTTTTCTGGTTTTTGATCAAAAATTGGTTTTATATGAATATAATTTTTGTTATTAGCTAATCCATTGTTTTCGGTGATGATGAAGTCATTCCAACTTGAAGCAAACAGCCCAGGGGTTAACAGGTAAAAGTTCATGTTTTTGGACTGTGGGAGGAAGCCAGAGAACCTGGAAAAATCCCACGCAGACACAGGAAGAATGTAAAAACTCCACAGAGAAATGCCCATGCTGGCCTTTAGAACCTGCCCCAGGACCGTCTCAGAGCAGTGACACCCACTGAATAACAAGTGTCTGCCCATTTTTTTAAAAATTTTTTTAAAAATTTTGTTTAGTTACATTTTTGTTTGTTACATGCCCATATGATAGGGATGTGTTTTCCATTTAAGAGTAGGCGACTTTGTTTCATTCCTTTTAAAGGTCAAACATGGACCATGTATTTGTGGCTGTGTTCACTGTGAAAATATTTGCATCCTTGTAATTACTTTCTATCAGCAGAATCAGTAACATAGTGTTTTTATGATCAATCAGATCTAAAACTAACTGCATCATCTACACCGTTCATCTATCTGACTTCCTGTCCATCTCACTTTCGTTGTTACTTGATGTACCGTTCGTCAAAAACAGAAAATAAATGGTGTGTATTTTAGCAAAACAGATTCTGTGATGTTTCTAAGTGATATTTTGAAAGATATAAGATACCATTTGTCCAGTGTGAATACTGCGGTGTTGTAGTCTAATAAAATAGGCATATTTCATTCTAAATGAATGGTTTGTTGCATTCTTTTTCAGACATTTAGAGATGTCATGGTGTATCATTGTAAGTTTGGGTTCCTTCCTTAAAAACACTCAATCAGTGAATGGGATCCCATATATATGGGTGCTTCTGTGAAACTGGGTTCATTTTGGTACCTGGAACGTTGCCAGTTTTTTTAGACCCAATACTAAAAGAGAAATTTAGACGTATTTCCCCCCCAAGATGTGCCCAATGATGATCTCAGGTAAATGCAAAAAAAAAATTTTACTTTTGCTCTGAGCCATCCCAAAATTGATGAATTTTTAGTAAAATATTGGGGCCAAAAATAGGATCAAAATTGGGACAGGACAAGCTGCCTAGGTGTCAGTGCATTTGATCTGGAATACATGATTTGAAATGGTCTTATATACTACTATAAATAAAGACACTGTGTTAAATTTGTTGATCCTTGTGTTTTTTCTAATCCAGACTTGTTGGTTTTTCATGAATTGGCAGTCTCATTCCAGGTTTCACATGTAACCCATTGTGTCCACTCGTTACACGCGGAACCTGCCCAGTTAAACACAAATAAATTGTGATTGATTTTACAACAGCGGTCATTTTTGTGAAACACTACCATGCATAATTAGTTTGATTCCCAAAATGTACGTATGAGAGAATAAAGAGATATTCCAAAAAACAGAAATGCGTAATTTTTGTGTCCTTTTGATCATGTTACACATGGATTTTTGTATAAAAAATATAAAAATGTGTTTTGAAAAATAGTTTCTCTTTTTTCTCAGTAAATATTTCTTTTTAAAATAGACCCAAAGTGCTTCCAAACTTGCTTCATAACATTAGTCTACATCTGGTTTGAATTTTTAGCCCCCATGTCCTGTTATTAGGGACCAGTTTCATAGAAGCATGGATTTGAATAAACAGATTTCTCTATGTTTCATGTCAAAACCATTTGCCAAATATAATTAAAATTAACATAAGACCCACAGCTAGTGCAAATATAAACACAATCAATGAGGCTCAAAGGAATAACTTTTCTCTACTGAACATTTACCAACGTTACAGTACATTACTGTAAAGACATGTTAACCTCAGTCACTTCATCACACCTTTTTGACACATGAAAGTACATTCAAGGTCACACATGAGTCATTACGGTCACATGACAGATATGAAAGTGTGGTCACACAAATTATCACGAGGTGTGAAGTTTCAACGGCTGCTTGTTCTGATAATTTGCAGAACAGAGTCAATAGGTTCCTCATATTACAGGACTTAGAGGCCATTACAAGAAGTGACACAGTGATTTTAATCTGATGTTTAGGTTTTGATCTTGTATTTTTAAGTCCTACTCACTCAAGATGAAGATCTGTGCTTCAATCATAGTTCCTGTGATGATGCCGCTGCCACATACGTAGCCACATCACCGTCACACCTGTAATCACAGCGAAAAAATCCCTGTAGGTGCTGCTCCAATAACGATGCATAACTTCCATTTCTGAAATTCATCACTCACTTAAAGAGTGTGTGTGACTTGATTCCTCCATATGTGAGCATGTTTTGCGTCCGTTGAGAAATGGGACTGTCAAGCGTGCAGGAATCACAGCTTTAACTATAAATACTGCTGATGTGCCATATTTCAGGTGAACAAACAACAGTCCGCCTCACAGTGCTGGTTTCAGCTCTGTACTTATCAGATTAGTCAAGTTTAAGTCTCTCAATGCGGGAAGTGAGTCCCATCATCCTCCCAGGGTTTGTTTTTGTGTGCAGTTTCAATCGCACAGGGAATAGACCACCGTCTGTGTGTGTATGTGTCTGCGTATAGGCTACTAATGCTCATCTGTATTCATCTGCCAGTAAAATGCATTTCTAGAATGGGCAGTCGTCTGGCTGTAAAAGTAAGATAACAAGAATATTGCACCTTTTGAAAAAGACTGAAAGGGGACAAATCTTTAAGCACTTGACCCTCTGCCCCGCCGAAGAAAATAGCTAAGTATGTAATTTAAAAGTGTGAAACGTGATTGCATGTTTTTTAGCAGTAAAACCACTTGCAAAACCATTTTGAGATTTTCCCCGTGCCTAGATAAGGAGACTTTGAAGAAGCAATTCCATGTGATGTTAGTCCAAATCCATTCGCCGAAGCCTTTAAGCTGGGGCTGAAATCTCGCTGGTGTGAGGAGTTTGTGTCTTACTGATCGGCTAAGCCCTGTGCCTCTTTAGCTGCCACTATTCACTGCAGCTCTCCTTATTGGGACACACTTTAGCCTCACACACCTCCCCTTGAGTCAGGAGTCAGAGCTTTAGATAACACAGAGAGAGACCGGTTCACAGTTAAAACCTCGGAAAACTACATACACATGAGCCCTCTGACTATGTAATCTATCTATCTATCTATCTATCTATCTATCTGTCTGTCTGTCTGTCTGTCTGTCTGTCTGTCTGTCTGTCTGTCTGTCTGTCTGTCTGTCTAAACTGTGAAAGCCTAAAAGACCTCTACAACTATGTTAATGTTTCCTAAGTGATTTACCACTAGTCATTATATTAAACTTTACATTTGACATAAACTCTTTGCATTCTTCTGTGAAAATCAGGTATTTTGCAATATTTATTTTACTGATCATGTAGATTTTTATGATCAGAAATCAGAAAGATTTTATTAGAACTGCATCTAGTGGTGTAACAAAAGCAGTCCAACTGTATATGCAACAAGGGCACACATGCACGGAAACATAGAGTTGTGTAAAAAATTATTAGACCATCTAAGTCATCAAAAACAATGGTTATGCAATCCAGTACTAACTCCTGTGTGTATCATGTGATTAAAACAGACAGAAAAGAAAACACGGAATGTCTAAAAGCACTGTTTTTGTTTGTACACTGCCATATATATTGATGTAAGAACTGAAGGGATTTTGGTTATTATCAAGAAAACATGGAAAATGGATAGATATTAGCTCTGAAATTAAACTACTATGAGCTATTTTGTTATTAACATTATATTTCTCCAAAAAAATGTACCTTTAGTTGCACCAGGCATTGAAATGAACAAGAAATGGAAGAAAACAAGGGTGGTCTGATAATTTTTCCACAAATGTATAATATATACAATAAATATATAATAAAAAAATACATAAAAGCTGTTAAAAATAAGTGAAGCATACAAACAACCCCGTCCGGTCGCACAATATTCCCTGCTCACCAATATCCTGCTTATACTAATATTAATTTTCAATGTTAATCTTTTGAAAAACAAACAAAAAAAATTGTAAGAAAAAAAAATTCTAAAATTGAGAGAAAGGCACATAATGGGTGTCAAATTTGAAAAGTATTGGGTGACTAGTGTCTGAGAAATCAGATTGGACACATTTTTTAAGTTGAAATATTCCAAATTTTGTAAAAAAAAAAAAAAAAAAAAAAAAAAAAAACAGAAAAAACTTAGCTAATGTCATCTTCCTCTTTTTCTTCTTCTTCTTCTTCTTCTTCTTCTTCTTCTTCTCCCATATCACCACCTACAAAAACTAAAATGAATAAATGAATCAAATTAACTAAATAGATGCCTTAGCTAATGTTAGCAGTAAGTTTAACAACTAGTCTGCTAGCTAGTGCAAAACAGCGTATTTATTATGCTATCAAACACAGAGGATTGCGTTAACATTTATCAAGTTGCTGACATTCCTTAATGGGGTTTGACATAACAGTGCTGGTCAAGGCTGTGTGATGGTAATGGCTTGAACTCTGTGCTCCACAATGGTAATCCGCAAACCAGATAGATTTTCACTTACTGGACATTTATTTTCATTCAGATTTTCTGTGGACTCTAAATGAGACAGTTTAATATTATGTATGCATTTTTACTCTTTCAAGCCAAATGTCTAGGGGCTTTAACCATGAACTGAGGAAAAGGCTTGCATAATATTTTTTTAATAAACTTTCGAGAGGAAAGGAAAGATTCTATGTCGGAAACAAAACAGAAAAATTAGCCTTTACCCATTAGCTCCAAACAAGTCAGATGGCATAAAAATGAGGAGAATTAAAAAAAAAAAAAAAAAAAAACTCCAGACACTTCAGTCAGAAGCAGTCATGCACACTACATATTCCATACAGTCCAAAAGCATTTGTAGATCCCTCATCCTGAATGATGCTCAGATCTCTCCCCTTACAGGAGTTTTCCACAGTTTTAATTACCAGCTTGTCTGCCGCCAGAGGAACATCAACTTTATCGCCCGCTTTCATTGCAGTGAAACTACACACACACTTGCCATCTCTGCTCCCCTTTGCCTCTCAGTCTTGTTTTTTTCTTTATCTCTATCAGTTTCCTCTTGTCTTTCTTCCTCATGACATGACACAAGTGAAAAAGAAAAAAAAAAAAGAAAAAACTCAGTGCTGTACAGCTCGATGCCTGCAAAGCTGAGCAGCTACAAACAAGGATTGCAGGGCAATTGCACGAGAAACAAACATCAACTACCCACGACAGCAACAGCAACAGTCATAGATCATCGTCTGCAGCGGCAGCACATGAGGCTCCAGATTGTATTTACTTCTATTTCCACTGGTCAAAGAAGGGAGGAAGAGGGGAGGAGAGGGGTACACACTGCAAACGACATTACATGTTATTTGGTGCATCTTATCTGTCAGATGTAAGAGGGGAGAGAGCGGGTCAGATGGTTAAGTGAGGCTGGGCATTGTATGTTTTTGTGTGTGAGAGCAAACACAGACACTAATGCCAGCACATCCGCCTCAGGGAGGAAGCATAACGGCAAACCTGATGAACTCAAGTTATCTAATCCTGGCTGGAATACACACAGACACACACACAGACGCATACACACTGTCTCTTTCTGGCTCATTCGTTCTTCCTAAACAGAGCCTTGGTATGCAACCTTCAAGAAGAACACTTTTCATCAGTACAACACCGCACTGCTCAATCTTTTATTTCTATCCACACCTGGAGATTATGACACTCCAAGGCTAAGCCGATGACACTATAACTGAGGCTAAGTCTTGAGTATTTGTTTCAATAATTGATGCAATCTGAAGGAACGCAGTCTGCAATGAGGAGAGTTATGAGACGGAGCTTCTACCAACCAGACTGGAGGATTTAACACCATGTAAACAATTAGCCGGACTAGGGTGATTCTGGATCAGATCGAATCTTAGGTTGTGACTTAATGGCCAAGAAACTGGAGTGGTGGTGGGTTAAACTCAGTGTTGTGTTGTTAAATCATTTTTGAGGGATGTTGCTACCAGCAGTTCAATTTGTGGCTAAAAAGTTGCTAGATGACCTTGTCACGTCGACTGCACAATGATGTCATCATGACTGGAAACTGCGTCATTACAAAGAGCAACACTGACACAACCTGCATCGATCACAGGGTATAAACCATGATTGGAAATGTGTTGAAATGTCCAGCATTTGAAGCTGTTCTGCTGCCTCATCTTTGTGTTTTCTAAAAGTAAACAAAACATTGCCTCAGTACATGTCTGCGTGTGTGTGTGTGTGTGTGTGTGTGTGTGTGTTATTCATGTTTCATTAGAACAGTAAGAACACTGAAGTTGAGTAATTGGATGGACATATGTACCATAACTCAGGCCACGTTTACCTCACCACCGCATGCCCTCAGGCAAGGTCTGAGCATAGATTAGCAAAACTGTCTGCAGAACTCTGCACTCATCTGCGGCGCTGGGGCTTTTAATGTGAAATCCAATAGTTTCAGGGTCAACTGATCTGTTACAGCATGTCTGGATGTATTATTCAATGCCAGTGGAGTTTCGGGCAGCAGGAGGATGGACACAGAATTAAAGGTAGACCAGCCTGTACAAACTGAAAAAAACAATCTGAGTCCTTCAAAGATACAAAGCACTGAAGTACACACACAAAAACAACAACTGTTTTTTCAGTGTGGAGGCACATTATGCAACAGATTGAAACTTGGAGTCAATCCACAGTGCAGAGCTGTCTGTGGCTTCAAACTAAAGCTGCAGCTCTGCACTAGAGAAAAAAAAATGACCCCTGCAGGGTCACACTGAAGTTCTGCTGAACAGATCCTGTTACAGCTCACACATAAGGTCTCAACATTTTATTTTTATTGCTGTCATGTTCAATCAAGTCCCTTGAGAATTGGGTCACCCCCCGTCTCCATCTCCTCCCGTCTTTCCATCTTTCACTCGGTGCTTCCATCGCTTTCCCGACACAAAGAGGTCTTCCCTGAGACATAAACCATGCTGTTAATTAAAAGATTCCTCAATGGGCATCTGTGCAGTAATCTGTGTTCACTGCATCCCAGTCACACATGGATCATTTGCCTAACGCACAACTACCCATGCATTAATGAATGTATAATCATCCATATACAAAACTGCAGAGAGCAGAGAGATGGAAGAAGTGGGGGGGAAAAAGATTGATTGTTAATAGTTTTATGACTGATAAACAAAGCAATCGATCAATCCGGGTGTAGCCGCAGAGGCACTTACATGGTTCCTGGACGGTTGGGAATAATTTGTCGTCTTGCAGTGTTAACTCTTCCAAGCGTGGAGGATGTGGATTAATTGTGAGATGGGTGAGAGGGATGGGCGGATTTCTCCACCATGCAGAAATGATTAACGCTGCAGTTAGTGTGCGCCACAAACATAACAGCTGCAGTAAACGTCTGAACGGATATGAATGATTTTGTCTGCGAATGTGTGTGTGGGCACATGTGCCATTACAAGTGTGTTACATGAAGAAACACAGACAGGAACCAAACAGAAAATGGGAATATGAATATTTACTTCATTAAATGTCTAATAATGCTAAAAAGTCAGAGTCATATCACCTTTACTGACTGGAGGGAAGACTGGAAACAATACGCTTGTGGTAAAGTCGAATATTTCTCATAAATGAATATTGCACACTGTTTGGGTAGGCCTGAAACTGTCCCAGTAGAGGCCAGATCATGCGACCATCTGCAACATCCCATCTGGGATAGTCTATCATAAATGCTGATTTGGCCAAGAACACGCACTCACTAAACATAGTGCACTTTGCCAACGAGAACAGTTGCCAAGACGAGGGAAAACATTCGGCCGGTTTTCACAGCTAATTGTAAAACATCATCATTAGGAGGAAGCCGGTATGCCAAAGTCAAATCAGCATCAGACGACAAGCTAAACTTTTGTCAGATAGACTGAGGTGTAGCCTGCAGACGCTGCCAGGAGAAAGAAGTCAATCTGCTTGTGAGCGTGAACGCTTCAAGCTCAGGTTGTTGTAGCAGCAGGAAGTAAACGTACACATTTGGTCTGTTTTGGAAAAGTACTCAAAGTCTTAGCAGCAGGTTAAAAGCAGTTATAAATGCATGAGTAATTCATCAAACATACATTTTGGTACATCACTGAAAGCATCCTAATCTGGAGTTAAAAAGCCAGACCAGCGATGTTGTAGTTCAGAAACATCTGCACTGACCAAATAACAGGAGGCAGAGCTGAAGATGCTGAATTAGGAATGAGTACATCAGAGGAATGGCTCAGGTTGGATGTTTTGGGAGAGGCCAGACTGAGATGATTCAGGCATGTGGAGAGGAGGGATAGTGAATATACTGGTAGAAGGATGAAGATGGAGCTACCACAGGAGAGTTTGATGGACGTGGTGAAGGAGGATATACAGGTAGGTGGTGTGAAAGAAGGAGAAAAAGATGGGGACAGAACCAGATGGAAGCTGATGATTTGATGTGGCGACGCATAAAGGAAGAAGCCCAAAGTAGTAATAGTAGTAGTAGTAGTAGTAGTAGTAGTAGTAGTAGTAGTAGTAGAAGGAGATCCTAATCTGAGTTCCACTCTCTTAACCCTTTGGCCACCCCTTTTTTTTTCTGATCATCCTTCATTTTTGGCCTCCTTAATTCAAATAGTTATTGTATAAAACTGTTAGGAGATA
>JAPQRP010000003.1:20868549-20879913 GCA_037367295.1 Apogon hyalosoma
CTGTTTTGACCCTAAAACACACAGTAAAACAAAACCACTGAAGAAAAGGAACACAAGCCCATACTCACAGCAGCTTTAATGACACTGAAACAGACACAAATTCACAGCAGCACATTTACCTGGAATAATGTCTCAGGGGTTAAAGGGTTAAAGAATTTACAAATAAATTACTATCTCAGGTGAAAGGTGAAGTGGACAACGCATAAACATCGACTTTTTAAACCTTAAAGACCTAGAACTATTTTTGTGGTGACTTTGAAATGATCATTTAACATTTCCTACATGATTTATTACCATTAATTATACAATTTTTTCTCTGCATTTATCATTTTCCAGTGAAGATCAGGTATTTTCCTATATTTAATTTAGTGACCATGTGGATGTTTTTTATATTTCATGTGATACTCATGTAAATGTTCACATAAAAGTTCAGATTAAAGTTGATGGTAATTATATCAGCAACAGACAAAACTGAAGAAAAAATTACTTTTTCAGTAAAATATATCATTAACTGAACATTAACCGTCTCCATCTATTGTCATTTATTAAACTCCATGGGTTTTACTGGCGAATCAATCTTGTAGAAGATGACCATGTTTCCACGTTCACTACGGAGCCTCTGAACATTCAAATGGGTCATATCTGATGATTATGAAAAGATAACAAACTGCATTTTACACCAATTATTTACATGTATTGATAGGATTAGTTGATCAAAAGATACTAAATAGTTTATATCAGTAGATGACTGGTCGCCGATGGATGTTTGGGTCTTTATGGGTTTAAACAGAGAAAAACAGAAGAAAAAGTGACTTTTTCAGCCAAATATATCATTGATTTACCGTAAATCAAGCATCTACAGCTACTGTCATTTGTCAAACTACATGGGTTTTATTAGTGAATCAATGTTGCAGAAGTGTGGAGTCTATGAATGTCTAAATAAGACACATCTGATGCTGCTGAAAAGCTGAAAAACGGAATTTTACCAGATTAATTAAACATATTGATAGGATCAGTGGTTCGAAAGTTATTCAGCATTTTAGATCAGTAGATGCTTTAAGGAAAACTTGGTATTAAAGCCTTATCTGTTCATTTGACACACCATAACTTCATATGTCAAATGAAACTTTAAGTATTAAGATAAGATGAAGGTGTAAACATGAAGAAACATGAGATAAAGCTGTCATGTATGAATTAATAATGATTAATAAATGATTTATAGTGTTTACAACCTAATTAATAACCTAATTATGAATCATTTATAAAGGCTTTATAAGGGTAGTCTTAATGCAGAGTAGGAGCAGAAAAGACCCCTTGATGATTGATTTGAAACCCACTGTACACTTCTTACACTGAGAATAGAAGATCCAATACCAAGGTCAATAAAGCTTAGACTCTAATACCACCTTATTATGTCTTGAAGTCATCACTACATGAACCAGCATTCACACCACAGTTCTAAATCTAACTCCCCTCCCACCTAAAGATAGACTCCAGCTCTTTTTATAGAGGGCTGAGCTGCAGAATTGCATATTCTATTTCAGAAGGGCTCGGGCTCACATCATTGTTTGTTTTAGCAGACTAACCTTCCTCGTGTATTTATAGGTGTCGAGGCCAGGAGAAAGACCACAGCAGCTCCATAAATAAGCTGGCCCGGGCCTCCAGCGAGCCTCCCTACCAACAAAAGCCCAGTCATTTCACAGGCCATTACCTGGAGCTGCCTCGCAGGGAGGTTGGCCGGGCCTTTCAGGCGAAGGGAGGGTCGCACGGCTTTGGGGGCACGTCGACCGTGGTGGGAGGAGAGGAGGTGTTTGGATTAATAATAAATGTGGTGATCTGTTTATGGTGAGAAGAGCCTATGAAAATGCAATGGAAGTGAATGGAAAATAACTACTGTGATGCACCACATCTAATGTCTACCATACACTCAGAAACTGTGAAAACACTCAACACAGAGTTCAACACCACTCTTTTACAGCTGTCTTTGTTTTTGAGTTTTTTTTGTTTTGTGTATGGTTGAGTTTAAGGTTGATCTCAGTGTAACAGTAAGAATCAGGCAAGAGCATCAGATTTTAGGATTTAGAGAAGGAAATTCAAAGGTAATTGTGCAAAACATACACCAAAAGGGATTCAGTTGAATTTCAGCTTAAATTTAACATCTGACATTAGGAGTTTAGTTTATAATGGTTCAGTCTTTCCTGTCCCACTGGAGAGAGTGCATGTATGGGTTCACAAAATAGATGTGCACTATTTGCAAGAGCCAAAAAAAACAACCTTATGATAACAGTAAACAGGTTTGATTTTACTGGAATGCCAAAAGGAGAAGAAAGTTCATGACCACTTTTCATATGAGCAGAAAAGGCAGGACACTCCACAGGGTCCCAGGCCTTCAGGGGGCAACTGATGACCGGCAAACTTTAGTCCACATCAGTGTCTCAAAATGTACCCTCCCACTTCAACAACTGATGATGTTCATCAACATTTTTGATGGGAAACCTCCCTAAAAGGGCGCCATGAGTAGGGATGGGAATTGATCAGAATTTAACGATTCCAGTTCCGTTATTGATTTGCTTATTGATCCGATTCCTCATCGATTCTCATTGGGTGAGGGAATAAAAGAGTACAAATGTGTTTGTTTGCATTAACTGTCCTATATCTTTCCATCTCAGCACAGAAAATGTAACTTATGCAGTACGCACAATAATAAAAACAGATGATGGTGGGCCCAGTTTGGGTAGGGAGAAGGGGGGGGGGTCCACACCATATAAAGTGAAAAAAAAAATAAAGAAAGTGAAACTAAAACTTAAGATGCTTTACTAATTCCTCTACGTCTCCCACTGTTGTGCACCTGCTATTTTCCTTTTCCCTACCTTTGGAAACTTTTATTTGAGGGGGCAGGTTTGTTGCCCCTCTCTAAAACCAGGCCCAGATGACGCCCTGGTGTTTGCGCTGCCACTAGATTCACAAGCGTCGCTAAGTAGCGTATCAAACACATGACGTTCCTGCAAATGAACTGCATGCTGTGTGGACAAATGTTTGAGCATATGGGAGGTGCTTCCCCTCTTTGAAGAAATGGAAGCTTTGTAAGTGTTACAAGTGGCCCTGGTGTCATCCTTTTGTGTGAAATATAGCCATATTATGGTGTGTTCCTGCCTTGACACCATGTTGGCTACATTCTGGCATATGTGTTACGTCATCACGCATGTGCAACAAAGGCAGAATCGATAAGTAGAATTGTTAAGCAGGCAGACAAACGATTCCAAGGAATCGAGCTACTGGGAACTGGTTCTCAATAAGAACTGGTTCTCGATTCCCATAACTGAGCCATGAGTTGGCCTTGCAATGCAGGTTTAGTTTCTAAAAAACTTTTACAATTTAAGGTATGTATTTACATTGTTTTTCATAATGGTAATTGTTCTATTTGTATTGGGAAAATCTATTGCAAGTGGTATGGCGGCACAATGGTTAGCACAGTATCACAGCAAGATGGTCCATGGTCCTTTCTGCATGGGGATTCTATCGCCATCTAAAAATGTTAACTCTATTTCTGTTTCAGTAGACTGCACATTTCAGAAGTCTTTTGACCTGAAGTAATCCGGGTTTTTCAAACAATCTTTTAAAGTGAACATCTGAGATTAGAAAAGCTTCAGTTTTGTATGTTTTTTTGCTTGTGTTAGAACATGATGGTGATGGATGTTGGCTGGAGGGGCCCCCTGATAATGTTTGCCTAGGGCCTCAACATGCTCTAGGATCACCACTGTTCACCCAAACACTGAGCTGATGTGAATGTGTCTTAACTCTAGCAAAATTCTCAGGGCTCTGATCCAGTAGTGGAAATTTGTCTAGAGCAGTGATGTTGCTTGAAAAGTTGTCGGCGTAACGCAGCTCAGTGCCACGGCTCACACTGTTTTCACTGTCATCCCTCCTGTCTTTCATCCCCTTCCCTGTGCTTTTATCCACGCAGGCATCCACTCGTTCTCACTCCGTCTGCCTTTTTCTGAACTTTTGGCCTCGTATCCTGTTGGAACCTCACCCAGATGCCCCGTAGCTCTTAAAAATAGACGAACCAAAAAACATCACACACTTGCTCAGACACACAAAATCCACCCATGACGTCATACATCAACAGTGTGTGTTGCAGACTGTGTGTGTTTCCCCTTATCTCTGCCTCCACAGATACTGTGTAAAAAGCCAGTCAGCAGAGGCCACAGCCAGCCCCGCTCCACAGCAGCCTCTCTCTGGCAGCGCTGAGGAAACTGCGCCCTGCAACACAAACAACCCATCAGCCACAGCAGCGCTTCAGCTCCGACTGTTAATCCCTGCAAGGTACGCCACTGAAACACCCACACAGCTTTAGGAAATGGATGTAACCCCGCTCCTCCACCCCCTCCCTACTCCTCCAGCTTTAATATGGCTTTTCAGAGTGATGAAATATTCAAAAGCATTGTTTCACATGGCCATTCGACAGTGGCATTTGTCCTAAATATTGCTGCGCTCATTTGCTGGGTGGCGACAGTGATGATTCCATAAAGCATGTGAATGGAGAGAGTTGTCATGTGGATGTGGCTCCACGCTGAAGGCTCATGATCTTAAATCAGAGGGGAGCACCACTGACTCGCTCAGTGGGGGTTCCAGCAGAGTGACTACAACTGCTAATTTGTCTCAGTATGGCCCTTTACAATTTCAAAGGCACCATAACTGTTAGATGAAGAGATGTTTTTTATTTTCCCATTGTTTCCTATCAGTGCAAAGTGTGTGTGGTGAGCTAAGATAGCAGTATGAAAGTCATATCTTTGCCTGTTCTGGTAATATCTTCAGGAATGCCCACAATTCAAATACACTACTTATATCTAACTGTGCAGCTCTTACTGCCAGTGTAATAGAGTCGTCTGTGGCAAACAGGACGTATAGTGGTAACTTTTGTACAGAGGGTTTTTTGCTTGTTATGTAATACACTTTTTTGTGACCTTAGTTGTTACCTTCTTGCTCAAACTTGTGATACACCCAAAAAAAATCTGAAAAATATAATAAAAAGTAATGACTAGGGGTGTAACGGTACAGGAACATTTCAGTTTGGTATGTTTTTGGAACAGGGGTCTTCTGTTTGTTACATTTTTGATACGTTTTCGGTTCAGTGAAGGAGACCCGTGAAGGGGGGTGGGGGCACCGTAAGTACCGCAAACCGAAAGTGAAACCTAACACACTTCAAATGTTATATCTGTCATCTCTGTTATATTCTCTGTTGTCATGTTTACTCCCCCTTATCAGCACCCCAGCCTCAGAATAAAGTATTTAGCTCTGGGGGGTTTTGCTGCGGCGCTGCTAGGGGAAACCCTGCACATGGGTTCTGCTTGTGGCCACCCTGCTTTCTGAGTGTTTGTGTTCTTCACATTGGCTACATGTATTCGTTCAGTACACCACTGTATTGTATCAAAGGCCCCGAACCGAAACTGTTCGGTACAAATGAGTGCACCGTTACACCCCTAGTAATGACAAAAGATAACTGCAACTGTTTCCTGTTGCAAAGGAACATACTTTCATCACTCACTGCTTAAAAGATCCTATTGTCTTATTAACGCTATTCACATTTTCACACAAAACCCTGGTTGAAAGATCAAAAACTGGCTGAATGAATCATTCACTGCAATATAAGCAAACACTACCAATACTACACATACAATACATCATCACAAACTCAAAGGACAAAGCTTTCTTCACATGTAAACACAATGACCCTAATTAAATGAACCAACAGAACCAGAAAACACCTATAAAAAAGTACATCTGCTGCATGTGCTCTTAACCCTTAAAAGACCCAAACATTCACTAACAACCAAAACCTTCTATGGCTCTAAAATGTATAATACCCGTTAATCCACTAATCCTACTAATACATGTAAATAATTGGTGTAAAATACAGTTTATCATCTTTTCATGGTCATCAGATATGACCCATTTGGACGTTCAGAGGCTCCAGAGTGAACGTGGAAACACCATCTTCTTTTACACATTGATTCACCAGTAAAACCCATGGAGTTTGATAAATAACAGCCATCATAAACACTTGTTTTATGCTCTGTTAATATATATTTTACTGAAAAAAAAACACATTTTCTTCAGTTTTCTCTGTTTTTGGTATAAAAACTCTCTACTTTAATCTGAGCTTTTATAAACATCTACATGATCAGTAAATTAAATATTGGAAAATACCGGATTTTCACTAGAAAAAATGCAAAATACAGAGGATTATTTCATAAAACTGGTGACTTATCACTTAAAGAAATGTGAAATATTGAGGAAAAAATCATTTGGGAACTACCACAAAAGTAGCACTGGGTCTTTATGGGTGAAACAATGGGTTCTAACCATGCAGAGGTGTAGAAGGTCAAGCACAAAGAGGATGAGAATGAAGAAGGCTAAGACAGTAAAAGACATGATTTGTTTACTATGCAATTTGTGCAACTGTTGTCCATAATGTATTGCTAAAACACTGAAATTTCTGAACCAAGTGCTCTAGTGGTTGAGCCCATTCACTGAACTGATCATTCCTTTGGTAAAACCAGAAACACATTTAACCTAGTTGCATACAATTTCCAGATGTCACTCTTTTTGCACCACTTGAAACTCATTCTCTCTAAACACCACCATTCGTTTTGCAGTGATATGATGCATAACAGACACTAAAGGTGGTGGGAGTGCAACACAGATGTTATATTTTACAAACAGCAACTAAACATTGTTCACATTTGCTCTTAATGATGTGATGAAACCAGTGTAAACCAGATTAATGTTGATACCAGCAGTGGATGGAATCAATCTGAAAGGCAGAGGAGGAAGAAGGAAGGACGGAAGGACAAGGAAGATCAGAATCAAGATCAAGAATAAGTAATTTCAGATGAAATTCGAGCAACTGTGATAGAGCATGTTCTTGGAATTGCAATGAGGGAGGAAGAACAGAGTCGATTGTGTCCTCCAACGCAACAGGGTGCGCATGAGGCAAGTGTACAGCATATGCAACTCAGAAAGGGTCAAAGAGCAATGATTCCAGTATATGCAAATAAGCGTACATTCAAACAGACATATTCAGTGCTGATTTTTGCAGAACTATACTATGGATCATTGTGAAGTTACAGTAGAGGTACCCTATCTAAGAAAAGAGACAGCGCTCTATCCTGCTAACACATGCACTGAAGAGTAAAGTATTCATAAAATTAATGCTAATTATAATATTTGTTTCCCTTTTTCTTGGTTTGCCCATGTTTGGTTAGTAAAATGAGACACCACTTTTTGCTAAATGTATATACATATAGGTATATCTGTATGAATGTCTGTATATTTTTTATAAATTTGTGTGTGTGACATTTGAAATAAATGGCATTTTTTTATTTCCTTCACTACCATGTGCACAATATATACACATAAAACAATAACACGAATTGCAGGACCTGAAAATACACTAGCCTTAAAATAGTGATACTCTGACTGCAGGAAAAACCACATAAATTAGTCATATGTATTTATAGAAATGGGTTTTTTTTTTTGTTTGTTTGTTTGTCAAACTTGAACTCCATTATTCATTGTATTTTGTTTTTAGAATATCTCTGCTGTCTTTATAAAGTCATTTGTCAGTGTGACATTTCAAAGCTGTTGCACAGTGGTGTTTTGTGTTGTTTTTGTCTATTGATGGTGTGTTCCTGTGTGGGAAAGTTCCAAATAATGCTGATTCACAAAAACAGAGTGTAAAAGACGTTTCTAATGCCAAGTTAAATATAACATCGCTCTTTTGGTACACACATTTATCTAGACTACTATCAGTGGTATGACTCAGTCCTCTCTTACTTGTCTGAAATTGGTCCAAAATACTGATTCCATCTTCCCAACTGAATATAATTCCTCCCAGTTATGTATTTTTCTTTGAGTGCCTTTTTTGTTTGTTTGTTTGTTTGTTTGTTTAAATAAATAAAAAAAAATAAACAAATAAATATAATTGTACTAGTCAGTAGTGAGAAACAAGTTGTTTTTTTTTTTCATCCCATTTGGTTAAGCCATTATTTAGACATGTCATGTTTGTCAATTTAAAAGATAATTTTACATGTAAAGAAAGTCGTAGTTAGTCATAAAAGTCATAAAACTACTTAACTGACTGTAAAAGTATGTTAATAGAAAGAGTGTAGACAGTATATATAGGTCATCATACCTGTATCTCTCCATGATCGGTCCAGAGTGACTGCAGATGTCTCTGCAGCTTCAACATGTCATGTAGCGATATTCACCTCTTTCAACACTTTTTCATGTCACTCAAACATTAAGGTAAACATGCCAGGGAAATGCTTGTTTTGGTGTTGATGATACGTACTATGTGCAACAAGATATGCCTTCCATTCAGCTGTGTAACACAAAGTTAAGTATTTCTTATTATCTTAGCCACAAACCGTGACTTTCTTGGCTTGTAACATTATTTCTAAAATCAGCAAACATCATATGTGTAAATGATGGAATAATTCAGACAGGAACAAAACATTGTCTGATTGTTGTTCATATGTTTCCTGAAATCAGGTCCCATAGGGCACATTGGACATACAGTACATAGGGACAAAAGTACTGGGACACGTTGAATTCAGTTGTTTCTTTTCTAACAGGAGTCTGAGCTACAAAACAATAATGACAAATGTTATAATATAGTTTTATATTGTGATAAATATCATGGCATTGCATTGGTTAGTTTGAGGCATTTTGGAAGCAAAGATAACAAATTAAACCAGAGATGGTTTTCACTTAATTTCTCTTAACATTGTTTTTTTTTTCTTTAGTTTTGTTTTATTCCATGACTATGATTTTAAATGTTCTAGCTTTAAATTTCTAAAATAGTTTTCATACTCTGACTGTAAATAAATGGCAATGACATCTCACTTAGGAAGAAAAATCTCCTATTAAGCTTTAAGGAAATATTGACGTTTACAAACTATATGGACGGAAATTTTGGGATACATCATGGCTACAGCTCGTAAAATGTCCTGTTCATGCTGATTTGAGATAGAAATCAGATACAGAATCCGTTATGTTACGCTACTCCAGTGGAATTGTTGTAGGACTTTTTAATTATTCCACATTAAATCAGAGGTGGTTGTGCTTTTGCAGTTGTCCCTGGGACAGCCTTAATCTTTTTATCTGATCAGTTGTATCAGTTTTGTGTAAAAAAAAAACAAAAAAAAAAACCTGAGCCCTTTTATAGTCATGTTTTGTGTTTTGAGTTTTTAGTTTGTGCTTGGTTGTATTTGATGTATTGATGTACCTATACTCTGATATATATTTGTGAAGCACTTTGTTAGATTTCTCTCAGAAAGAACTTCTCAAACACTTGATGACACAGTTGCAATCATGTGAAACAATATAAAATGCAAGTTTTAGGACCTAAAAAAGCAAAATTACAAAAAAAAAAAAAAACCAACAAAAAAAACCCACCATTGCTGAGAAATTGCTTATGGTTGCAGCATATCCACATCTCCTCGCATTAACAGTCTTCTCATGGCTGTGTTGTGAATGTACAGATTCTACAGTGTATGGGATAAGACTTGAAAAGGTGGGAGGTGATAGTTACTATAACGCAAACACACACATATTGCTCCAGAAATGCCAATCTAACCCACACGTTTCTTTATAGAGCGAAACAACAGTCATTAGAAGATGTAATGGATTAGCCACGGGTAGAGTGAAGAGAGACAGAGACGAGAGGGAAGAGGGGACAAACCGAGATCGAAGTGATGGAGATTGGCAGATGGGTAAAATGGATTGGATAGACCGCTTTATGGATGAGGAGACAGGACGGAGAGCTGATGCCTACCGCCTCGCCAAGAGATAATGGAAACTGATTACAGAAAAAAATCAACAAGGTTTCTCTCATTTCAAGAGCACTGTCTGAAAACACGGCAGTAATATGATTGGCGAGGTCCCAGATCCTGGTTAAAACAGATTGTCAGTGAATTCAGTCCACAACGTCAACAATTTCTAAATATAGAAAAGAAGAAAAAACACACACACAGGTGGGTTAGACACCTGAATGACAGGAATTTGTTGTTTTCAGGAGTTCTTTATGCTTCCGTGCCACCTTCTCCTCAGAAACTGCCTGTGTGTTTACTCACTGCCTCCCTGGCTTATATTCATCTGAGGGAGCAGAGAGACAAACAGGATGTCAGTGGGAGGACGAAAGAGAGGGGGGTAAATCTGACGAGGAAGTTTGTGCATGCGTCTGTGTCTGTGCGGGTGTGTATTAATCCCAGGAAGGACTTCCTCTGAATGCTTGGGAGTTCTGTGGGAGTTCCAGACGTTGACATGGGAAAAAGCAAGGGAGGATCGAGAAAAGAAGAAAGCGAGAGAGGTACAAGAGAGTGAACGGGATCAAGGGCAGTGGCATGCCTGAATCCCACTTCCTAAACACACACACGTAAACACACATACACTGAACACACATGTTCAGAGGAAAACCACCCACAGAGAGGCGGTGCTGGCATCATTATGAGATGATGATGAGGATGATGAAGAACATAGGCCCACCTCAGTAGCACACAGCCTGAACCCACTCAGCCACTCTCCCTCAATCAAAGGCACTTCAGGCTTCTGAACGAACAAATACATCATCTAATCAGCAGCTAGAAATTAACCCTCATTGTTAGTTTCCATCTTCAGGGTACGACATAAGGATGCAGTGGTTAAAGTTACAAGATGCAAGTAGAAAGTAGTAGTAGAAATGCAAAAGCACTAGATTTCACAATGCCACTCAATTGGCTAAAGCTATCATTTCCACATTAATACATCTCAAACAAACTGGAACAGAATAATGTGCAGGGAAATAAAATTATTGTAAGCAAAAAAAAAAATAAAAACAAAACTCTACATTCAAATTTCATTCAGCTTTTTTAATACATACAAGCCCAAAGATCTTTTTCATTTGTTTGCCTGTCAAATACATTATGTCCCCTTTACCAGCACTAGTACCAATGCAACTTGCTGCTATTCCATTAAATTCATTCATTCATTCATTCATTCATTCATCACTTTATCCTCACTAGGGTCGGTGCTGGAGCCTATCCCAGCTACTTATGAGCGAAGGCGGGGTACACCCTGGAATGTCGCCAGTTCATCGCAGGGCTGACATATAGAGACAAACAACCAATCACTCTCACATTCACACCTATGGACAATTTAGATTAACCGATTAACCTATCAGTGCATGTCTTTGGATGGTGGGAGGAAGTTAGCCCATTACAATGAAATATGACTACATACAGTTACGGAAAAAATTATTAGACCATCAAAAGTCATCAAAAACAATGGTTATGCAATCAAGTACTAACTCCTGTGTGTATC
>JAPQRP010000003.1:20883864-20908709 GCA_037367295.1 Apogon hyalosoma
ACTACTATGAGCTATTTTTGTTGTTATTATTATATTTGTCCAAACAAATGTACCTTTAGTTGTACCAGGCATTAAAACGAACAAAAAATGGAAGAAAATAAGGGGTGCTCTGATAATTTTCCGCGACTGTATGACATAACACGAAAACAGAGACTTCAACACACAAATAAGACAGATTTACATCAATAGAAGTGCTGAAAATAACTGTCATCGTCTAGTGCAGTGGTTCCCAACCTTTTTTTCTGACTGCGATTGTGTCAGGGCAGGTTGAGGCGTAGTAACTCACGCGGTCACATGATCGGATCAATCAAGATATGCCCTCTCACATATTATATCCTGCATTTTATTTGAAGTTGATTTTTACTAGGAAAAGTGTGTGGTGTTTTAATTCTAATGAAATATATACTGAATTATTAAAAAAAATTATTAGTTAACTTTTTTAAATCAATTACTAGAAATTTCAGGTGACCCTATTTGAATTCCAGGCAACCCCAAGATTGACAAGCACTGGTTTAGTGCTTCTTCACAACGTCATCTCCTTCAACACCTTTTGTTAATGTTTTAACTGAGAGACTTCTAGTGGCATAGATACAGTTCTTGATAAAATGAATAAAACATTCCAGTTCAAGGTATAATAAAGCATACTTCATAAAGCAATTGTTGTCAGTGACAAGAAAATATTGTGTTAGGTAGGATTCCAGCATATGTGTTTACACAGTCTTTGTGTGTTGTGTCTTGTGCTGGTTGCCAACTGTATGTTGATATTGGCTAACTCCATTTCTTAGATAAAAACTACCTTCATTGTCTACATTAAAGTCCTACGTCTCCATTTCTAATTAACAGTAACTTACAAAGAGAGTTGACTAGCATTCAAAAATAACCCGTGACATAAAAAATATTGGTTTCTCTTTTATTAAGAGCCATATTAGTTACTATTCATAAAACAACAAAATTAACAACACCTCATTATAAAGTGGCACCAAAAGTCATTCCCCTGTCAAAAATCATGTGTTTCTATACTTACACTTACCACTCTGTGTGTAATTTTGTTCACACTGTCACTTATGCAGATGTACAAGCAAAACATTCAAAATGTTAAGTGTGGAATGCTGGGTATTTCTCACCTTCAACAATGACCGTTTGGCTTCGTGGCATAAGGTAGAGGTGAGGACGAGGAGGCTGTGTGTCAGCAAACACCTGTACAAAATCATGAACATTTTTAGAAAATATAATAATAATAATAATAATAATAATAATAATAATAATAATAATAATAATAATAATAATAATAATAATTATTATTATAATGATGTGTAATACAAACAGAAAATAGAAGTACAAGAAATACAGCAGATGATCTACAGAAAGTTTAACAGCAAATATCCTGATGGGCAGTTTGTTCATTAACAATTAAAGACCAGCACAAAATAACTGTGTCAGTGTTTGTGGTTCCAATAATAACACTATTGTAGGTTTTATTTGAGACAACATTACTTACATAATTTGTGTATTGTGTGCAAATGACTTTACAGAAGTACTTAGTTTAAGAAACATTGTGTACATGGACACAAGTAATCAGAATAAAATGGATGGATGAATGGACGGACGGATGGATGGAAGGAAGGAAGGAAGGAATAAAATACTTCATGCGAACACGCCATTTGGAAAATTCTGACCAGATCACATTCAGATCAAAATCTCCTTCCAATTGGGACTTCTTCTGAAGTTTGGATAGAAATTATTAACACACGTGTGGAACATTAGCCATACGTCTTTCGTACGTATACGTATTTCTGTCTTTATGGCAGCGAGTGGAAGACAGAAGTCACAAATGTAACAGGAAGGAGAAACTGAAATAAAAGCAAAAATACACACACAGTGGTGTTTGTTTCCATTAGAAGTCACTACTTCTTCTTTTTCTACAACTGTTTCCAGAATTTAAGACAATTCTGTACATGTCAAAATTACTTTTTCTGTTCAAACGTGTGATGTAGGTAAACACTCGTCATAATCGGATCTGCTTTTTCAGTCAGAGTAAACAGTAAACTTCTGATCCAAACTGTAACCAGATTGAAGAAAATGTGTGCATGTGAACATACGGAGTGACTTGGCATCAGAATCCGGAAATCAGACAAAAAAAATGTTCCCTTGAGTTTTTCCTTAAGTTAAATTAAAGCTTTGGATGTAACACTTTGGTTTTAAACCTGCAGTGTGGAGTAAATGTTTGCACGTAGGCAGGGGTTGGATTTATGGGGTCACAAATCAAAAAGACTGAGCCGGTGGTGTACTTCATTAATGCCTGTCCAAAATTATCCTATGCTAAAATAGTTGGAAACATTAGATGACAATAAAAGATGACATTTGGAAACTTTAGGTGAGTTCAGCCTCCACTATATCCTTGAATTTCTACCAAGACTATGTATAAAAGATGTGTCATGTTGGACATAACCAGGAGGTCTTCAGAAGTTACGTAACTGGCAAAACCCACAGCTCTTCCTCTAATTAAAGGGGAAAAGTTTGGCCTGTAAATGGCTGCGTAATATATATCTTAAACTTCCTTATGAATCCCGCCTCTCCGTTTCTGTATGACCATGTGTCAGGCAGGGCCCAGTGTACCACACACAAACCCACTCCATCACATGTCTGCTTACTCATCATCACAACGCCACATCAGAGCGGAGTCATGCACAATACACTTGTGTGCTTGCCAAATGTGGAGAAACCACAGCAAGGAGACCAAAGAGACCAGAGAGGCCGACCCCCCCACCCCTCCACTCCCTCCACCACTCCCGATCTGCCATCCCAAAGTGCTCACCCCCTTCTAACTCAACCTCCTGAGTCATAAACTACAGCTGCCTCTGAAGTCTGGCTTCAGAAAGATTTCCTAACACTGCCTAAAAGAATAGTGTCTCCACTTTAAATGCATCTGTCACGGCAGAGAAAATGATAAAGAAAAACACTAATTTAACACTTATACATGGCACGCAGGGTGAAAAAAACAGTAGTGCAGGGAAATTTGGTGTCAATGTGAGAGCTGCGTGGTTGTGAGATGTCAACAACTATGACAAGGTTAATCAGCACCCGCTACTTTCTCTCCTAAAACGTTCCCGGGTCTGCGTGAACAACATTTTACAAAACCAATTATCTCTTTTGAATAAAGGGTGTTTGCCTATCAAGAGTGAGCCCACTTAAAAAGGGTCAAATACAATTCGCTATCATGCCACTTTCAAACAACATATCAAATTGTTGTCACTTCCATTTACGACAGTAATGTGTACCTAGTAAATTGCACTACTGCCTTTGACTGCTGACAACAGCTAATTGTAAATGTCAGAGTTATTCATGCGTGTCTCTCTGTGGTACATGATTAAAAATCACCTATAGTTCTTTTCAAATGTGTGGTTGAGAACAAAGCTGTAAACATATATTTGAGTGAAAAACGGCATGTACGAAGACTCCCGCATTTACTGTGATGTTTAAAAAGCAGACTGCGTCGTGTGAGGATTCAACAAGGAAAATTAAGAAAACGTAGCTTTCTTGTGTATCAGTTCCCCCAGTTAGGATTAAGTGTTTTACTCCTTACAATCACGACCCAGAGGGAAGGGAAGGGTACTGAGAGTAAATTTATCTGGAGAAGTGTAAAGATTTGTGCTCTGTAATAAGCGTTTGCATTTTCCATTGTCCCTGGTCATTCAATATCTCTATCCCCCAGCAGGTCTTTCTAGGCAAGTGCCTGCCCACATGTGACGATGATTTGTTTTCTCTTATGACCATGATTGCAGGTTGTCAGCCATGCTTTTACTAGACCTGATGGGTAATTTCACTCCTTAACATGGTTTAGAGTTGATGGCTAGATTGGCACACATGCGAGCAGACACACACGTGAGGCATTATGCACAGCGACGTATACACATGGACTTGAACACCCAAGGGTACACACATGCACACACTGATAGACAAACAAATCAAGTGCCATGTCTATTAGAATGGCCTAATCAACAAGGCCTACATGTTCTGTCACAACTCGCACAAGAACATTATGGATAATTTGTGTCTATAACATTGCATGCAATCATTCCTGCATACATTCCTGTGTGCATGGCGTTTAATGAGCCAAGCTAATTAAATATGGAAATTAATGACATACAAAGGAAATAGGGAAAAGCACAGTCCTGATGCATTTGAAGGAGCTGCTAAAAGCCTTTTATTACATTAGGGACGGGGAGGGAAACATGCCTTCCTCTAAGGAGACTATTAACAAACACAGCGATTAGCCCAAGCCAAAATACCACTAACTATTAGATATATTGTTCTCAATAAACTGCATTACCATCATTCTGCACATTCCAAGCATTAAATATTAAACAGCAGATTGCTTTTGTGCTCTTGTGCTGCTCTTATGTGTGCTTTTCTTGGTAAATTTTTGTAACCGTAGTCCTGCAAAATCAACTTCAGTCAGCTTTAACACCAACAAGAAACTGATACTATTCCAGTTTGAGCATCTATGCTAAAAATAAACCAAAAAGTACTTTCTTTTGACTTGACTGCAACTAATGTGTGGCATTTTAACACGAAACGAAATGAAAACTCCATCAGGACAAGTGTTTTAGCTATCACACCTGTAATTTGGTCTCCATGTTGGAATAACAGCAGGTAGTCGAGGCTTCTCTTCTTCCTGTCAGGGGAGTAATGAATCAGGGAAGGACACCTAGTGACTGATAAAACCCAATCAGGCAGCAAACACAGGTGTCTTCATCTCCAACAGACACCACTTCAGTCTGGCAAGACTATAAACTAAACCAGGGTTAGCAGCGGTTCTAGAAGTGGTGTGGATGCTGGATGTAAATGAAGGTAAAGATGACAGATTAGTTTAGTTTAGTTTATTAGTTGACTATCGTGGAAAATCCCAATTAATTAACTGTATCAATAACAATAAAAAGGGGCAGCTTTAGCCAACATGGCTAGTATCCTGCTGTAGTCCCCGAAAGAAGGATGTTATAAAATAGAAATGGACCAGATTGAACATCACATCGAGCTTTATTCAGAGCTTCATATGCTGCATTCTATCTGAAAAAAAGATTTTAAGTTTGAGAAACCAGTGGGGAAAAAAAAAAAAAAAAAAGCATGTGTGGTGGTCTCCAGATGAAACACAGTGCTTGGAGGCAATTTGGTCATCTGAGTCTTAAAAAAGAAAGTAGTACAAGAAAGAATAGTATCAACAGTCAAAAAAAAAAAAAAAATTGGAGACATTATGCATTTTGTAAAGATCCTGGTGATTTCTCTTGTGAAATCCTTAGTCAGTCATTTTTTTCCAAGAGTCATTATGGTCTCATTTGCTTTAAAAAGCCTTTTGTAAATTATTGCACCATTAAAAAGATTTTAGGGCTAATTGAAAGCACTGATGTGTGGGCTCTCCTGTGTCAGACTTTTAGAGCTTATTGAATATTTTATTGAATGACATAGATTTATTTCCTGACAGACAGCACTGCTGTGGTTGTAGCTCTATTGTAGTAAGTTACAATAGAAGGTCATCAAATGCCTTTTTATAAATATTTATTTAACTTTGCTGTTATACGCTAGCATTTGTGAACCCATAACCCCTTATGCTTTCAAATATGGTCACTTCTGGTTCTGGGAATACCAAGACAACTAAAATAAGTAATCGTAGTCGAAAATATCACAGTGGCTCCATCAACTTCTTTTTTATACAGTGTAATGAAAGCAACAAAGTTTGAAGAATCCTGAAGAGAACATTCCAATGCTTATTTTGGTGGAAAGTGTCATCTTCACAGAGTCCATTCACAACCATTTGTGCAGAGAAGTAAAAGCTTATGCAGTGTGAAGTGCTATTGTACACTTGCTTATTCTCACACTCAGAATCCGTCTGTGAGCTTCGCATGAGATGACACCCAATCAAAGAAGCCTTTCACTGAGAAGCAAGTGATCACATCTTGTTGAACCCCACTAAGGAAGCTCTTATTGTGTGTGTGTGTGTGTGTGTGTGTCTGACTCTGCATGGGGAGAGCCCTCCAGATACAAGGGGTCAGACACAGTTTACAGACGAACCGACTCCTTTCCAAAAAAACACGCACGCCATGGGACACTAGCCGGCCCGAGGGTATATAAGCTTGAAGCTATGAGGGGATTATGGGTTAAGGTTCATCTAAAATCAAACTTCCCCCAAGGGAAGTACCCGACAGGCGGCCCTGAGGACTCTGCAGGTGACCCCTGAGCACAGGTCAAAGCAAACGAAGCAGAACGCCTTCGCCTTCTCAGGTCTTCACCTTCGATAAATTCCGACGGCGCTGAGTCTTGTACTCTCTCAGAAAACAAACTATCATCTATTTAACCTTTGGCTTTTCTTCCTCCTGATGTCAATGTTGATGGCGCTGCTTTTCTCCTCACGCCCGCTCACTTTGTAATCTGTCCTGTTGTCATTTCATCCTGGAGAGAAAAGTGATGAAGGAAAGAAGTGAGGAGGAGGAGGAGGATGGAGGGGTTTAGCAATTCAGTGCAGGCCTCTCCCATAGGGCTTACCTCATCCTTCTTTCCGTTCCCATCCCTCCCACCTCTTTCTCTCTGTTTCTCTTTATTTACACTGCTCTCTTTCCCATTCCTTTCCCTTTCTAGTTTCTGCTGCTCTTTTGCCTCGAAGCAGAACTTTTGGCTGCATAGCTGATAGCGCAGATATGAAAAAGAACCACCAGGACCACAATCACCCTTGGGTGGAAATCAATAACAGACCTAAAAAAAACCACTCACCTATGTTTGCCTTCCCCTCAACAATTTAATCCCTATGTAAATTATTAAACTAAAAGCAGCGGTTAGTGTTAATTCAGGTGGGTTTATCTTGCACTACATTCCAGGATGACACTAATCATAGTGATAGTAATAGAACTGCTTGGATAAGTTTGGCTGTGGTTGCACCTCTCCAAGGAACATCATTACCAGTCTTCAAAGAAAATGTCAACTACAAACAAAAAAAGCATCATTAGTCTCTTTTTCTATCTGTGGTGAAAAAAACATAATCATTAGTGTGTTTTTCTCTCCCTCTTTCTCTTTCCCCATGCCTACAAGACAGCTTTTCTTCCCAGCAGCCACTACAGTAAAAAGGTATGTCGAACATCTCTCACTAAGTCTCCCTTTTTGCTCACAAACACACAATGCGCACACGCTAACTGATTAAAACCATCACAAACTACTCACATTTGCATAGATAGCAAAAACAAGTGATATGAAAGGAAAAGTTATTGCTGCTATAGCTTTCACCCTGACAAAATACAGAACGCTATATATGCTAATTAGCCATTTCATATGAATGTCTAATTAATGGTATGCAAATGAGACAGTGCCATTATTGGACCTGTTTGATATGGGGATGGACGCAGTATTGAAAATCCTTGGGAAAACAGACAAGCCATCCTGCTGCGCAACACACACAGGAAATCAATTTGGTTAATTGTCAAATATGCAAACATGTAAATTGAAGTCATGCATTGCCATGGCCGAGGCACCTAACCATTATCCCTGGAGCACGAATGCGAGTGCGGGTGCAGGAACACACAAGCACACACTCCTCTTATCTCATCAGCCCTTTAATGTAGTTGGTATTCAGTGCTCTGTCCTCTGACACAATGCATGCCACTAATTACCAATTCCCTTGATAAGAGCATTGCCAATAGAATACATGATGAAAGATGAAGGGTCTGTCTGCTAGGCTGCAGCTATTGAACATTCTGACTACACACCACTTTGAAAATTGGCTTTCAATCAACATAGCGAGGACGGCTTAATTCTGCCACGGTTAGGAACCCGCACTGTCTTTCCACAATGGCCCTCTAAAACAGCTGCCATCCAGCCTCCGCAGACAACTAATGGCGAAAGACAAATACCTGTCAAGTCTCCTTCATAAAGTCTGAGGGCGAAACATTCTCATTCCCCCCAGCGCAAGGATGTCTGGCTGTGCGCTGAACTGTATCACCTTGCAAAAGACCATAAAGTATTCATCAACAAGCTCAAAAACAGAGAAAGTCACCGCGACGCTGGCATTCTCCTCCAGTCACTGTGACTAAGATGAAGATAAAATGCAAAGAGAGCAGACATCACACAAAAGATTTGTTTTCCTTCCTTCTTCTTTTTTTGTGGTGAAACTTAATTGAATTTGTATGTTAATGAGGGCTGTGCATAGCTAACGAGCTCAGCGTGCGACCCATTAACACGTTGAATGATTGTTATGCCCAGGGCAAGAATCACCTATAGGAGCTCAAAACACAAAGACAAAGAGCCAATCTGAATACATTATGGTTCATTTGCATGTTCATCTGCATTACATACATGTTACACTGATATTTGTCCCTCTGTTCAATCATCCAGACCTGACTGACTGGGTTGAAAGGGCAGAAAGGAAAGAAAGGTAACAAAATAAAACAAAGTAATCTAAAATACAAAGAAAACAGTCCAAGGAAAAAGGACAAAATGCACAGTGGTCATTCAGAAATCCACAGATGATCATTTTCTACAAACTCATTGAGTGTTTTAGATCAATGACAACAAGTTCTCATCTCGTTAGAAACGAGGAATCAGTGTAATTCAGTAACCCCCCTCCCCGTACATCGCCATGACAATGTGTGAAGCACATTGAGATCTCTCAGCTATCATTACGATGAAAGCAACACTTCTTAAAATAGCCACTCATTGCAAGTAGGAAGAAAAACAACTGTGTTTCTGTCCTTGTAATCACAGTCACTTATTAACATCACTGCCCAAATAAAGACTTGGAGCAGAGCTGTTTTTTTTTTTTTCATTTTCAAACACAGCAACAAGAATGGATGGAAAAGATGGAAAAGATGCAAACCTAACTTTGCAGAAACAGCCCCAGATGTTTGTATTTGACATTTAAATGATATTGTTTCCTGGCATGTTGACTTTTCATTTAAGTTGTTATTGTGAAAGAACTGAATTGTGATTCCTGGGTATAATAGTCATGAAAGAGCAGAGGATGGGTTCATAAAGATAGACCTCCTGTTCTTATCAATTCCTTGTTTTTCACATCTTCTGCTATTTGATACTCAGTGTTGACCTGAAAACAATCCTGATGCGCCATCTTGAAGGATGTTGCAATTTCCTAAAATTTTCATTGCGGACTGAGGAGTGATGACCCATTGCTATGTGGATGTCTCGCAAAAGCCTTTTCAATGATTGGACCTGGAATGTATGGCAGCAGAATGTCACACATCAGAATCATACAAACCACAGAGGGAAAAGGATGTTAAGAAGGAAACTTTACCTCAGATTGAAGATGTATTATTCACCTAAAATGACCAAATGTATGACAAATCTGCAACATCAACAGTTATTGCAACTGCATGGCAGACAGATGTTACACATAAGATAAGATAAGATAAGATAAGATAAGATAAGATAAGATAAGATAAGATAAGATAAGATAAGGAAAGATAAGATAAGATAAAATAAAATAAAATAAGATAAAACAGGTTTATTTGTCACATGCAGCACAGTTATACACAGTGAAGTGTGTAATGCACCTGCAACAGTAAACAAATGGTGCCAGGCACAACAAACCCCAGCCCTCACACATACGGTATTTCACCCATTATAACTAAATGAAAAGATTTTTAAAAATCAAAGAAAATTTGAACTTTGACCTACCTTTCCTAAAATGTAATGACATCTATTCTAGGTCCCTGGCAATCTATAAACCCAATTTGGTATGAATTTAACCAATAGTTTTTGAGGGAGTGGAGTAAAAAGAAAAAAAGACATGCTGCACAAAAGATAAATACATATACATATATATTAAAAAATGAGGCTAAAAAAAATAGTTCTACTTTGCACAAACAATTTGCATATCAAACTAGAAAAGCACTCGGAGAGCGCAGACCTCCGCCAAGGCAGATCAGTTGTGTGTGCCCCACCCCATCTTCTGGTGAGGATGTATCACATTGTTTATTGCCTGTAACCTCAGGTCCTTGCCTCAGATCCACCAGTGGCATCTCCACTGGGAGGAGGGAAGAATCGATGCAAGGAGTCAAGATGAGAACCTGAAGACCTACAGCTTGAGTACTGAGAAGATGGGCATCACAGTCAGTTAGATCTAAATAATAATGTCTAATTGTTTCAAAGCTGTCCAGTTCCTGCTGATTTTAATGTTCAGTAAATAGGATTTGTATGTGGTCATGAGCTTATATTAAAATTATGTAGGAGTCTGTGTTCAGTGCTGGTTATTTGCTGACATTAGTCAACTAATGTTACACATCTAATGGTTGATAGTGTTGCAGAGACATAGAAGAACTTGGGAATGAGTGTAAGGATTTTCACAAACACTGACCAGAGTCATCTTCACACAGGTGAAGAACTCTGGCAGCACCTGTTCTATAGAAGAACTTATATAGGCAAATGCGTTTTGACTGATGGCCTCCATCAGGGTCATCAGGAAATACATAACCAGCTTTATTTAAATAAAATATTCAACTTGAAAAAATCCAACAAAATAACTAGTCAGGTACAACCACACACTAACTGACCAATAGGTGGTAACTACAATGGTTTGGGCATATGAATGAGTGGATCCAATACCACAGAATCATTGGCATAGACATCACTGTACTGGCTCTTAGCTTATGTCAACGAATGAGCAGCTCTAAGAACAAAACCTAACATAAGCACACAACCACTTGCAGGTCACCCACTGTGCATCTTAAATAATCCTTAAAGAGTACCTCCTGTCTTCTGAGGAAAGACTTGGTCTATTCTTCTGCAACAAAACACAAAAATCCACAGGTAAATATTATCCAAATACTGGTATGACACTCACCTCTGAAGAAGCTAAAGTCAGAAAATAAAAACATATACTCCTGCATGTTTCTCTTCTTGGTCCAGATCAAAATACTAAATATAAAGACAGACACCATAACACAGATTCACACGAAGGTGAACAAAGTGAAGCCACATGTCCGTGCTTCTGTGTTGAGCCACAGAGTAAAGCAGTGCAGTCACGTGTAGAAATCTTAACAGCTTTTATAGATCGTAATTGCAGCTGTCAACAAGGTATTCAAACCCCCTACCTTCACAGCTTCAGTCGGAAGTGATGGAAACACAACACCTGAGTGTACTCGGTGTTCAACCTTTTCCAGTGCAATGCTGTGACATGTGCTGAACTTCCAGATGTAAATATCCAGACAGGGACATTATTTATTGAACACAATGGAAAACATGTTTAATTATCCATTTTATCAGGTTTACCCACATTTGACATACATTTTCAGGTAAACACTCAAACTTTTGGTTTAACAAGTGCACTTATTTTCCCCATTTCGGTCAATTTTCCTGTTGGTGTCACTGATTAGCCACTGGTTAAGGCTTAAAATAAATAATTCTTTGTGTGTAACTTGCATAAGAGTAAACTAGGAGGTAAACAAACACCACTCTAACATTATAATCCACATCTCAAGTATCTGAACCATCTTTTTGTAACCAGCCCCAGATGATTGGTAACTCTTAAACATAACTATTTTTCATACTGCAAACACATCTTTGCTCCTTTGGTCAAGGTTGCTTTACTTTACTTAGAAAAACATGATGGAAATAATGTCTTCTTTTCTTTTCTTTTTTTTTTTCATCAGACTTCTCCTTGTGCATCTGTCAGTCTTCATGACAAACACTGAACGCTGCTGATTGAAATCAAAGAACAGCACCTCCAGTATTACTGATTTGCAAGAAACTGTTTCTAACATTGGTGCAGTTTTTTTTTTTTGTTTTGTTTTTTTTTTACTTGCCATTCAGTAACTCTTATTTATAGGACTTGCTGTAATGTAGCAAACATTCCATAATTCATAATTTGTTGCCCTCAAATGCACTGCATGAGAACTGAAGCGGCACCATTCATATGGACTGTATATAATAATGCGTTGGCCATGCAGAGAAACCTAATCTCTCGCTCTCTCTTGTGTGATGTGATGGGTATTTGACTCCTGTTATTGGACTGTTGTATAAGGGCACTGCAGCAGTTAGATTGCAAAGTGAAAATGAACCTCTTCATAGTTGCTGTACAGCTGATAATAAGGGTTTCTCTTTGAATAAGTCTAGACGTCTTTGCTCCCCTGGGGTCTTATTCATATCGTAGAGACATAGACAGGCTAATCACCACGGGCTTTCATAACGCACACACTCAAAGCACATCAAAAGGAAAGGAGTACATGGAAAGTTCAGATCAACCTGGATGTATCATTCATTCCCACTCCTCCCTTGCTGTCTCAGCTGTTATATAAATGTGCTGTGCATCCACTGGCGCTGCCTCCCTCCATCCTTCCCCACTCTCACTTTTCAGGCTTAATGGTGGAGTGTGTATGTACTGACACAACTCCTGAGAGCTACACAGCAGTGTGAGGGCAGCGTAGTCCAGTTGGGGGTCAGCTTAATGATAAGGTTAATGAGGGTGGCCGGGACTCAGGCATGCCTCTATGAGCTATTATAGGAAGCAAAAAAAGAGGAGAGAGAATGAAAGGAGAGGACAGGGACAGAAGACAGGGAAGATTAAAAATGAAAGATTAAAAAAAGAAAGGAAAAGCAAAGCTATTGTAACAGAAAAAAAGAAGAAGTAAAGGGAAGCCCAGAAAAGGGAAGGAAAGAACAATAAAACAAGGAAAAACAAAGGCAAAAGAAGAATTTTTTTAAAAAAAAAAAAAAAAAGGAGAAGACAGAGGAGGGAAGAGGAAGACAAGGAAGGAAGCAAAATTAAACAAAGATGGCAGGAAAAATGTTTACAAAAGAGGG
Organism: Apogon hyalosoma; assembly: GCA_037367295.1. Taxonomy (NCBI): domain Eukaryota; kingdom Metazoa; phylum Chordata; class Actinopteri; order Kurtiformes; family Apogonidae; genus Apogon; species Apogon hyalosoma. The sequence goes on from JAPQRP010000003.1 coordinate 20,896,657, forward strand.
GAAGAAAGAAGAAAAGAAGTAGACAGAAGGGAAAAGAAGATAAATAAAAGAGGAGGAAAGAGTAAGCAAAGATAGAAAACAGACAAGAAGGAAGTTTGAGGACAGAAAAGGAAATAGACAATAGACAAAAAAAATGAAGGAAAGTCAATGAGAACGGAAAATATGAAACAATACCAAAGTAATGATAAGTTAAATAGAGAAAATACAATGAAAATGAAGAACAGAGAAAACACCCTGTTCTTCAGGACAAATTGTTTCCACTGCTGCTTCCAGCAAAAGATATATTTAATGTTATAATAACAGATATACTGTATGATTCGCATCGTATTTAATGCTTGGGTTTTTGCTATTTTGAGGGAATAGATTGAGACTGTAATGACAAACCTCTCATGCAGAAATTACAGAATTATTAAAACTAAAAATCAAATTAGATGTTGAAGTGTTTTTACATCTTGCATTATACATTCATAACATCAGTATTTGGCCTGACTGTTACAAAAAAGTTCTTCTTAATGGCATTTTAAGAGTTTAATTTCCTGGAAAACAGTAAAACTATTTTATACCGCATCATGCACTTCGAGATGTGTCTAATGAAACACTTTCTTACATTTGTACATTTCCTGGAGGTCAACACTGGGGCGTTATGTGTTGTTCATCCACATTTGGAGTCGACCATTAGAAGCTTATTGAATTACCTGGTTTTACAGGAAACATAAAAAACATGCAAACGTAAATAGCACTCGTGGGACTTTGATGGTTAAGTTTAGCTACCTGCAGCGTCTCACCATAACTGAAGTACTTTTTAAGACATCTAAATGTCTAAATATAAAAAAAGCACAGGAGTCAGGAAGGACAAAAAGTGGCCAATTTGTCAATGAGAAACTTCGTTGAGATTAATGTGTTCATGGTTTGAAGAAAATGTACAATGGTGACATTTTATTGTGGCAGCTGGAATGACTGAAGAGTGGGACATGCAGCTAAAGTAAACAAGAGGAGGGGAGGGAAATGTGTGTAAGGAGAGGCCAGAAGAAAGAGGAAGGCGTGAAGAAAATCAAAAAGAAAGAACAGAATAAGGACAAATAGAAGGGGAAGAGGAAGTAACAAAAGAAATAAGAGGACAAGGAAAGTAAGGAAAGCAGATGAAAGAAAACATAGGGTCGTTGAAAGGAAGTTGTGGAATGGGAGGAAGACGAAACCCACACATGGTTAATCATTCACAGTTAATAAATACCCCCTCTTTGTGTCCGTCCTACTCTGTACTTGTGGTGAATTTTACTGGATGGACAATAGAAGGAACCTCATGAGCACGTGTCCCTTAATCATCGGCCCAGTTGCTGGTAAAACAGCGATCATGCTTCCAGAAAGACAGTGGCCGTCATAACCTCAAGCTGCACAAAAAAACACACACATGCTGCCTCAGTGCGCAGTACGCTGCTGTCTACACAAAGCATATGCCCCTGCCCAGACAGCCCTGTAGGTGTAAATCCTCAGCTGACAGACATATTGTAGGTGTCCGGTCAGAGATTAGCCCATTTCCTTCTTTAGTCTGGAAAAAAAAAATCCTGAATCAGCTTTGGAATACTGCTGATGCTCATCTCTACCAGCCTAATCTTACCAAAGTCCGATTCTATGTGTGTGTGTGTGTGTGTGTGCGTGTGTGTGTGTGTGTGTGTGTGTGTATGAGCCTAAAGCGCTTCATTCTGAGATTAACCCTAAAGTGTTGGGGAAGCACTGTGGATATTTGCTTCAACTTTTAGCAAAAAGTGTCTTAAAACGGATTATGCTACAAATCAGACCAGAGGAATGCATGCTGGGACTTTCTGTTTGTCATGTATTCATCTCGATTTACATTGAGGTATTTAGCTGGTCTTATCGAGTGTGATTCTAGCTAACAAAAAGTTAAAGACAAACCTAAAGATACAAATATATGAGGGTCACTCGAGAAATACAGAAAAAATCATGCTATTTAAAATATTACTGAAGCATAAAAAGGGCAACAACCTCACCCTGAAAATAAATGTGAAGCCTAAGCACTGGAAATTGTAATACCACTTACAGCCACCAGTTGTTTACTTAAAAAATGTACTTACTTTGGGGGAAAAAATGAACTGTGACAAATATTTTTTATGTGTTTGAACCATTTGCACTCACGATGGTTGATAATTTAAAAGATAATTTTACAACAAAGTTAAAGTTTGCTGCAAAGATAGTAAAGTAACAAGCTACATTTCTTGTCTCACGTGATACATGCCAATAAAAGTAAAACACCAAACATCAACACATTTGACCTAGACCTAGATTAGTACCTACCTCATCTGACTAAAAATAGCTTACCAATTCGTATAACTCAGATGCATTAGCTACAGGCATGTGATGGCATATAGCCTGCTAATTAATGTTAAGGTTAACTTGCTTTATTTTCCCTGTTTGGATATTCGGTCTCTGCATTTTACCATCCTAACACACTTACACACAGTACCTAGCATTAACATTAGCGATTAGCATTAGCACATAGCACACATTAGGAGCAGCGAGCTGACATTGAAGGCCCATGAGGATCAACCGATCAGATCTACATCAGCACTATGGTCACGTAACATTTAACTAAAACTACAGCTGTACATGTCCACATTAAACATACATTTTTTTTTTTATTACCTTTAATATTAGTATCAGCAACAGTATGGCTGGTATTTTCGGAAACTTAGCCATAACTTCGACATCCCTTTCACACTTGAAATATATGATTTTCACGTTGTCAGCTAACATGCTAAATGCTAAATGGGGAATGCTGCTGTTTATGGCTATACAATACAAAGCTGACACTTCTGTCATCAAATTCAATTTGATGGCTTCATGTGTCAAATATCTGAAATTGACAGAATGTAGCATAATAATATTTGTTAATTTATGTTGTTATGCTTTGTGCAACTTAGCAGTAACATTAGCATGCCAATTCTCCCTCACTCTTCCTCAGCTCCACCCCTCAAATATAAAAACAAATCAGACAGGAATGGGAAAATTCCAAATTTGAGGCTTCAGAAACATAGTGCACAAACCAGTGGGTGGCTATGTGCATTTCTTTTATGTGTCTATGGACAAATCAGGAAGGAGAAAAAAGAGCAAGCACTCATTTGCTAACAAACTCGCTGACCCTGGTTGCTCTTCCTTTTCTGAGAGCCAACATGAGTCAAGCCTTTCCATGACCACAAGAAACTGAGACACTTGTAAACAACACTTCCTCAATGTCTGAACTCTGAACAATACACCAGTTATGTATTCCTCAAACTCGGACAAATCAATCCACTCTGACCATATCCAAAAAAGAAACATCAATCCCCTGAGAATGTTTACCTCTAAAATGTATTTATCCTGTTAAAGGCATAGTAGTGAACTTTCCCCAGTGTATCATGGATATAAATGACTGCCCCTTTATCTGTGAATTTACACCAGTGATAAAGTTAATGCTTTCCCAGCTGATTCAATTGGGAAAGTACCCACACTGATAAACAAAAGTACGATAGTGTTCCTGACAATTGAATTATACTGGGCTAAGACCATGAATCATCTATTCATTTCTACAGTATCATTTCTTCGTGGTTATATCTTTTTCCCTTCATTTTATTATGTATCTGTCATATGATATCTGAGGCAACCCTGATTACAGCTAGGACCGTGATGCATTTCACTGCTGCAATCCAGCCTTTACTTCTTCATGCTAATTGCCCCAAAGGCCCTTATATATACATTACCAGGTCAAAACAGGGCAGCTGATTGGTCCTAAGGGAGATTGCATCATATACAGGAGATGGCATGTTTGCTGTTGCCACAGTCTTGTATCACAGGTCAAGTACAGTGTCTCGAGGAATCTGAAGCTTATATGGGTGTAAAGACTGAAAGCATGAAATTGGTCTCACAGTGAAGTGAATCATACCAGGACAGACATGAGACTTGAGCTCTCACAGGGTTTAGACAGACACCATGGCCTGTCCCTGACCTCATACAAGCAGACTGTATGACTGCTGTTGTATTAAGACATAGATTTTCAGTTTTGCTGATTTTCAAATGGAAATGTAAGACCTTGCATTAAATAGTTAAGTTAAAGCTTTCAGAATTAAATGTTGTATAATTGCTGTCATCATTTCTGAACGAGCTTTTTGTAAATATATAATCCCCTAAAAGATTATCATTCTCCTGCTTGAATTATAATTATTTAATGACACAAGTAGAGATGTCACTTTTTGTTTATGGAATATTTGTTTAGATAATATTTGCATTTACTGATGATAGCAGGGCCAGAAACATCAGGTTTTTAGTTTGTTTAACCATCTGTTCAAATCTCAGCAATAAAATATCTGTCAGAATTTCACAAACTTTGGCACAAACATCCACTTAAACTAACAATGATCTGATCAAGTTGTAGCGGTAAAAGATCAAGGCAGCTTTGAACGGTTTTTGGCCGTAACTTCTCACTTCATAGAATAATTATGAAAACATCCACACAAAATGTACAATAAGATACAATGATGACATGATGTCACTTTAAGTCTCCAAAAGACCAACGACACTCTTGCAAATGCAAATTCTCAGTAACATCTTGAGTGACTATTTTTTATATTTTGCATAAACGTTCACTTGGAATCCAAGATGAATTGGTTTCGGTGGCTAAAGGTCATAGATCAAAGTCACTAAGTCCAAACATAACATGTCTCTTAGTATTTCATGCAAAAATCTAACTTGCTAAAACAATTAAGTGATGGCAATTTATGAATAAAAGGTCAAAGGTCAAGTTGTGACATCGTAATGTTCCGTAAACCAGTATCCATTATAGTCAATCTAACACTCCTTTGTAAAAAAAAAAAAAAAAAAATAGTAAGTGAACATGTCGTGTTTCTCAAATAAATCTACACATTCTTATTCCCAACTCATCACATACTGAAGCTTTAGCCACAATGTCACATTTCAACACAAGGGCTACCCTAAAGCTAGAATTTTTCAACATGCTGGCTAGTGCTAAAGACATCTAGATGATGGCAGCTGGTTAGAGTTTTGTTAGGTTTAGGCAGAAAAACAACATGTTCAGGGTTAGAAAAGCGGTCAGGGTAGGGATTATGACAAAAGATTTGAGAAAAACACAAATGTATGTCCATAAACTTTGCCGTTCCACCATAACCACCCCAGGATTTTGGTGCTTAATGACCTCACCTGTCCCCCATCATGAACTCCACATGCCTGAGGACTGACATTGTCTATTATCAAATACCTTGCACATCTAAAATGTATGCTGTCGGGGTACTCCGGGCATTGCAAACAGATGCCAAGGGCTCATGACCAAACAGCGGTATGTGACAACTTACATCGAATCATAAATGTCAATATACTGAGAGCCTCTGTCTCACATAAAGCACATTTAATACATTAAGTACCTTCATATTCTTTGCTTCATGTATGTCAACTTCAATTTCGAGTGCATGCAGCTGCAGGGACATCAATCTGATTTTAATAGTGCATATAGGAAGGAGTTTGACACACACATACATACACAGTCACAACTTTTTTTTTTTTTCTTTTGCAATTGCTTATACACATATTCACAGAAAAACACTCACCACAAAGTAGAACAAGAAGGTCTTATGTGTTGTGTCTGGTCAGTTTATTCTATGTATCTTTACAAAAATGACTATGAAAGAGGAAATATTGCATTGAAACTGTAACACCAAGGATTACTTCATACTCAAGCAATATTTTCATTTCACTGACAGAAAAATGTTTTGATTTGTCTACGCAGTTTTGACCTTGTTGTCATTTGAAGTTACCGGACCAGCTGGGAAAACCTTAGCGGAAAGTGGAAGTGAACAATGCACTCGGCTCCATCCTTTCAACGAACACTTCTGAAGGTCCTTGAGCAAGGCACTTGACCCTGAATTGTGACGGGTGAACTGCTTGAAAATTAACTGTACAACAAACTTACCCGGTCTTCCTTATAAAGGAAGAAAAATTAAGTCTACACCCTCATTTCCTGCCACATAAATTTACTTGATAAAACTTTGATCGGACCATTTACCATGCATCTAAATGTGTGGACAGGCCTGACTGACCAGCTTTAATGCCCTATGCTCTGGATTACGCAGCCCACTAGTCCGCTGGCTCCACAGCTCCAGTCTGGGTCTAGTGACGAGAGATAATCGAGTGTGTGTACATAGACCCGTATACAATGACACTTCATTTGAGCAAACATAAAGCCTGATCAAACATGTAAAGACAACAAAACACAATGTTGATCGGGCTTCTACATGTGATCTTCTGTGTGTGAAAGCTGTGTACTGTGATGTTTTGTGCTTTCTCTGTGTTAATGAGCCCGGCTGATCAAATATCCTCTGATTGTTGGCAGGGATAGGAGGGTGATTTGAAGTCTACTGACCCTTATATATCACAGCGTATAGTGGCATCTGTGTGGAGGACGGGACATGCAAATTAGTTTTCACAGAAGGTATATTTTCATTTTGCCTCCTATGTTTTTACAGGACGCACATACAGGTAGATTTGCTCCGACTACGGAACATTTTCTCATCCGTTACTGGCCTTCTCATCAGTAGCTCCCCTTGAGACATAAACATTGTTATGTACATGTTACATTTGTCATGGCTGAATTGATGTGTGGTTTAACATCGAGTTCATTAAAAAAGATCTGTTCGCCAAATTGTTCAGTACATGATCGGAGCCCTGACTGTATAGCACCACTTACTGAAACATATCTAAACCGTGGATATTCCTCTTAATTATGTTCTCGTTTCCTCGCTGAATATCAGAATGTTTTTAATGAAGTCTTTGTAGCCGATCCACGGGTTGACATTAATCTTGACCTGACAGTTTGAGACAAGGTTACTGTAGTGAAGTGAATGACTGGAAAATAAGACTAAAAATTATAACAGGAAAAATGAAAATGAAGATGAGTTTTCAACAATAGCAATATATAACATGTTCATAAAACTAGCTAAAACTAAACTGACATAAAAACCCAGATAAATGCACTTTAAACTCATCAAAACTTTGGTTTATTGTGTTGACTACCACTAAGGATTCATATTCACTGTGTAGGAAAGTCAAGAAACAAATGACTGAGATATTATTTCCTCACTGTGACTGGATCTGAGGTTGGTTTAATAAGGTACCAGGTTTATTGCAGCACACTAACTCACTTTTGTTTACAAGTGACTGAAGACTTAACTGTGAAATGAACTGATATTACAGGAAATAACTCTGTTAAATTTGTTCACCCCATAGACTCTATATAATGGACAGAGGAACTGTGATATCACTTATTCGTTTCTGAACCCACCTCGTTGAAGCTATAGTTTGGGATTTGGTGGAGTGAGAAGTGACCATATTTGGAAAAAAGGGGTAGAGCAACAGTAGCCCAGGAGGTAAAGGTGAGCTGCAGCTAAATGCCAGCTTACCAACTTGATAAAATGGGAAAACTTCATCAAGCAAAGGTGTTAGTGGATTGTTCGCGGAACCCGTTCACCACAAATACAGTCCAGGTGTCTGTCAGGATAAAGGATTTGAGTCTTGCCTCATGGTTCACCCAAAACATCTGAATGACACAGCACTATTTAAATAACAGAATCAAACTAGAAAAGCACTCGGAGAGCGCAGACCTCCACCAAGGCAGATCAGCCCCACCACCACCTCCCCCCATCACCACCAAAATGTAATCATTTGTTCCTTGTGCCAGTATCAACATTTCCTGAAAATTTCTTCAAAATCCTTCCATAACTTTTTGAGTTATCTTGCAAACAGACAAACCCCGATGAAAACATAACCTCCTTGGCGGAGGTAAAAATGGCTAGCTGTAAGTAGGGAATAATGAATGTGATCACATCCAGGTAGATGACTGTAGTATAGATAATAACTCTGCCCCTTTAACATTAGTGAATGATTTGTTTTTCAGATCTTTGCTAGGTTTCATCATGCAGTGTAGCAGATGATTGTCTGGACATTTTTGGACTCAAAAGAACAACAGTAATCCTCAAATGATTTTCCAATCTGTCTCTGCACTTCATTAACAGTTAATTTATTCATCTGGAATCATTCCTAGTGTACTGTGTTATATTATTGTATATATGGCTATTGTTTTGCACGGTGTCTTCTCTTTGTTCTTTGTGTGCTGCAACAAATAATTTCCCGTCTGGGATTATTAAAGTGTTTCTGCTTCTGATTTGTGTTTTTCAAGCCGATCTTTTTGATTAGTTTTAAAGGTTCAGTGTGTGATAATTAGTGGCATCTAGTGGTGAAGCTACAGATTGCAGCCAACTGAATTCCCCTTGCTTCCCTCTCTTCTACAGTGGATTTTAAAACTACAAAAAGTCTTCATTAGTGTCAGTTTTTGTTTGCCCTTTCTGACAATTTTGGTTTGGTTTGTTTGTTTAACGCTACAGCAGCAAAAGTATTGGTTCAGTTCATACCAAACTGAGTTTGTAGATTGCCAGTGACCCAGAATAGATCTGATTACATTTTGTGAAGAGTAGATTGAAGTTAATTTTCTTTTTTATGAATTTTTAAAACAATGTTTTCCCCATTTACTTATAATGGGCGAAATTTCACATGTCTGTAGCAGCAAAACTATTGGTTGAATTCATACCAAATTGGGTTTATAGATTGCCAGTGACTCAGAAAAGATAGGTTTTTTTGGGAAACGTAGGTCAAAGTAGAATTTTTTTTTAGGAATTTTTAAAATCTTTTGTCTTCTCCCATTTACTTATAATGGGCATAATTTCAAATGTCTATAAATACATCAACTTTGTTTCAATTTACTTCAAACTTGGCACATACATAGAGGCAATTGATATGCTGACATCAGCACACTCATAGACATGATGACATCAGCTGGATCGATGCCAAAATAACCTACAACACGTGTGAGGGGTGGGGTTTGTTGTGCCTGGCACCACTTGTTGACTTTTGATAACATCTCAAGAACACACCTAAACAAAGCAGATGTAAAGTGCATTAATGCTGTGTGCAGCCATTGTGAAATGGAAAGAAGAAGAAAAACAAAAAGAGGAAGTTCTAACATAACATATCATTCTAACAAACACAATTCTTATTTTCAGGTCAATATTTTCAATTAAGAGCATAAGGTAAAGTAATATATTTAATTCCAAAAAACTAGATTGCTCCATATCCTTACACATATTACACACTCAACCTTAAAAAAAAAAAAAAAGCAGGTAAATGTAGGTGACCGCTGTCGAGACTCCACTAGAAAAGTGTGTCACAGACTGAAAATGGCAGCGATATTCTGGTTTTGAGTTTGCATTTGTGAGAAGCTGTATCACGTCATACATTCTTTAAAGAGTTTATGGGTGAAATATTGAGGGAGACTAATCTATTGTCTAATACATATTGCTCATGTTGGTTATTATGTAAGCCATTAATTATTACTGCTGCAGACTATGAGAAAACAGAAGCAAGTTTGATTTCTTTCCTGAGACTAACAAGTGTTGGGGCTCTTCCTTTATCAGTGGCCAACTGTACACTTCTATGATTCTAAGAGATAGATGAAGCCAGCATTGTTATAGATGTCTTTCATGTCTAAAAGTAGAACAGATGCATGAGAGCAACTGTTTGGTGATATGTAAATAGGTTCTTGTGGCAGAGTACAATGAGAAATTGTAAGAACAAAAAAAAAAGAAGGTCAGTGTCAGGAAAAATAAAGGAAGAATTTATATATCCTTCCTGGTTTTGAACTGCGGACAAACGCACTCATTCACCCAATGAGTGCGTTTGTCCGCTACTGTCAGTGGCAGGATGTGACAACATAAACCTGTTGTGTGAAACTGATCCAAGCTCATCACACTGGTGTTGAGCAGCAAGGGCTCGATGAGTGAGCTGGATAAATATTTATGGCTTCATGACTGGACCTATCCTGCTCATCGGCTGACGGGGGTGTGAGAGTCCACTGTGGGAGGAAATGGAAGGAAAAATAATTAGAGTTCCGGGGTTAGAAATCAAAAAATCTAAATAAGTACTCTGTATGGGGAGTAATCCAGATAAATGACATCCTGAGGGATTATTTTGTCCCGGCCTGGATCTGATAGAATTAACTTTAGCTGTTCGATAGTCGGGGAGGAGGTAATTCGGTCTGACCTGAACATCCAGAGGACTTGGAGTTGCTTCAAAACCTTCAGAGGAACAAAGCCAGAAATATAACAACACAGCATAACAGCCTAAACACGGGGAGGGAGATAGATGAGGAGGCACAGAGAGAGAGAAGGAGGTGATGAATGGTGTTGTTTTTCTCTGTAAGGAGGATAACTGTATCCTCCTCTGGGAGCAGTGGAGCCGGAGAGCGTCGGTGAACACCAGTCATGTGTCTCGGAGACAGCCAATGGAAATGTGTGGATTTGGTTCATATGCGAGTTTACTGGGTCAGAGTCAGAGCAGCGGAGGAGGCAACAGCCAATCGGAATGTGAAGCAGCGTCTGGAGGATTAGCCAATGAGGCTGCAGTCTGGTGTCTGGTACCAGTTGATGTCTGACAGTTAGACAGACTGTATCTAATTACCACAGCCGAGGCTCAGCATGGGTCTGTGTGCATGTACTGTATGTGTGTGTGGGTGTAACTGAGGAGAGAAGGAGTAAAAATTAGAATTAGAAAGGAGGAAGGTGGTTTGGAGGTTTTGGCAAAAGTTGAAAACAAGACATTGGATCTGGAAAGCTGCCACAGGAAAATGAAAATTTGCCAAAAGACAGCGTGGATATAAATACAAAAGCTCTGAATTTATAATTAACATATGAAATTAGCCATATTAGGCAGTGATGCACCACAATGATCTCACATGGCTATTATCGAATAAACTAAACAAAGCAAATATGTGTAATGGATGGTTGCATGTGGGTATCTGTATATTTCTCCATTTCCTGTATGAATGAATAGACCCTGAAAAGAGAGTCCAGTTTCCCACAGTGTAATGGTCTATTATTGTCTCCGACACAATGTACCTCTCAGTATACATGGCCTCAGCCCATTCAGTTCCTCTATTACAGAATGGACAAGATACAGATGACCAGGTGTTAATGGAAAACACAGAAATGCACAAACTGTATACGCATATGAACTGTGGGGCAACATTTTGGGCTGAAAAATGAAGCCAAAACCTACAGTTTGTAGAATGTCCACTTAAGACTGACTCCAAAAACAAGTCAGTCCCCAAAAAACCTCCAAAAAAAAAGAAGAATAAGGAAAAAAAGAACTGTGTTTACAACCAGGTACAAAAACTGGTTTTGGTCTCTATGGCTAATCTCTGAATTAATGGCAAGTGTAGCCTACCGGAAGCAATATGACGTGTACACTGTAATGAAATTTAATTAAATTTAACTATGTACAATTTTCTGTGGGTTTGTGTGCACATATGAAATTAGTGTTGGAATATGCATACACTGGCATACTCAGGTAATTTGCATAAGTTCTCAGTTGATTGAAAATGTTGCTTTTATGAGCCAAACAGGCATACTGGCTGTACACTCACAAGCAGTTTAGAGGTTTCTAACTGAGGTATTGACCATATAAACACAGTTAACTGTTACCTACACTAAACATATGGATATGCAGCATTAACTGACATACCTCAACAACCCTGTAATTCTGCTTTGTACTCTTTTTACTACAGCTGCTACACTTAAAAATTCTCACAGGCCTTTTTCATAAAGCTCTATCATATGTATTTGATACATTTGCATGTATTTTACTGTAAACAGCTTAATAGCAGGATATGATGTGATCAGACAACTTTCAGTTCATTTAGATCACTGGTTCTCTACCTTTAAATGCCTCCTTACATCGTCAGGGCCTGTTATTTTTGCGAGGGGGTGCATACATTACATTAGTGGTTCCCAACCTTTTTTGGCTTGTGACCCCATTTTAACATCACAAATTTCTGGTGACCCCAGTCATTCAAAATGGAAACTTTTTTTTTTACTGCACAAAGGGAGAATTTGATTTTCCTTGGTCAGGATATGTACAGTCAGTCCAGCTTGGATTTACAAGGCTGA
>JAPQRP010000003.1:20912350-20935623 GCA_037367295.1 Apogon hyalosoma
CAGTAATCTACACCTGGCTTTTCTGCCTCCATCCATAATAATATACATTATATAGACTAAATGTCCTCTAAAATTAATGTTTATCTGCAACATAGTATGGTTAACTATTACATGATAATAATAAAAAAAAAAGTAATTTTAGCAAAACAAAGTCTCAGTTTTGAATGACTGGGGTCGCCAGAAATTTGTGATGTTAAAATGGGGTCACAAGCCTAAAATGGTTGCAAACCACTGCCATATAGAAACAAATAACCAATCGCTCTCATATTCACACCTATAGATGAACCAATTAACCTACTAGTGCATGTCTTTGGATGGTGGGTTGTTACATCTACTATACAGCTGCTTCACAACTACCTACCTCTACTATGAGTTTAGCATCTACTATGACTATATCTACTGTCACTATGACGACTGAGTGATCTCATGTTCTTGTGTCGTGTATGAGTTTGATTTGCCATAAAATCTGTCACTGTAAATTCATAACAGTACTGATGAAACTTTCCTTCCTAGCTAAAATTCATGACCATTCAGCAATTACTATATTCCACAGAGAGTATTTCATTATTATAAAAGCCTTCATACACCAGGTAAACAGTACACAGATGAACAGCTGGCATATCATGAGCTATCATGAGTACTTAAACATAGGTTGAGACGATTTTGCACTGAAAAGGCAATGTTTAATATTTTCCAAGTTTTCACAGTATGAACAAAGGCATTAACTTTACAATTTTGTTCATTTCTGTGAAACTGAACATGTGACAACAACGACGACGGAGCCAGACCCGTTGATTTCCTTGATTGATCCACACTGTTGAGCATAAAAATGATACACATAAAGAAGTGAAGTACAATATGTGGAGCAGCATCGATGACAACTAGACTATCAGAAGAGAGAGGAATTTCTGTAACATGAACATCATATGAATGACAGTTTGCACCATGTGTGATTTTTAATCAGGACACTGGATGATGACAGACAGGAAATGCACTGCAAATTAGGCTGTTATTACTATTTCCAACGACCAAATATATCAAACTTTTTACTGAACAACTATTGAAAACTCACATTTCCACCAGTGTGAGTAGTTTCAATGCAAAATGTTTGTCCACAAATGGTTCACTCTTTCATGTTTCTTCCTCACATTCCCAGTGTGTTAAGACCATAATTCTGTTCACAGTTATTATTTAGTGTCTGTCTACATTGAAGTGTCCATTTGGTCCACTTTAACCTATTGGACTTGGTGTAAAATGTTTTTTTTTTGTTTTTTTTTGCTGTTGTTGAAGAAATAATGACCGATAAAATGACAACGACTTCAGGTGGTAAAGCGTGACAGTCATTTTGTGAGCTGCTAGTCTGGCTTCTGAACTCTGAGGTGCACTGAGTCTTATTTGCACACATTTTCAGATGAAGTGAAGGTGCAAATGCAATGTTAGAGTGTAAAAAATTTTGGTTCATTATCAAATTCCAACAGGACATATTAGGTCGCTACTGTGGAGGTAATTAATAGGAAACGCTGGAGCTGTGACAAATGTATGGCACACAGAGGTAAGAGAATGTGGGTAAGGTTTACTTCATCAATGAGCGGATCTGATTCAGGGTTCTTCTAGGTATTGTCAAAATATGGCATTAATGCCGCACATTAGATAATGAGAAACCTAAGGAAAAGTTTATTTACTTATTTTTTTAATAGATAATTTAATCTTTTGGCCCCATCACTAGACAGATTTAACTACTACCCTTGTAATGCACTCACTCCAACTACCATTAATAGATCTACTGATAATTACCACTACTTCAGTTACTGCATGGAATACTGTAACGACTACTATGACACAAAACACTGTTATTACTGCTATTATCAGTACTATCACAACAATTGCCTACCACTACTATAACTACTTTTACTACTGCAATAAATTCTACTTTTATCATAACCACAGCTATAATTAGTACCACTACTTGTCAACTATTGGTACCATCACTACTACTATTACTCCTATAACTATAATTATGATTTGTATTACTATGATTACCACATTACCTATCACTTAAACCACTATTACTACTACCATAAGTAGCTACTACTACGTACTAAGGGTAGGAGTAATGAAATATTAATTACTACATCTACTGCAACTAGTTGTAGTAGGTGTAGTTATTCCTACTACTATGACTATGACTTCTATTGCTACTACTTAACCTTCGAAGACCCAAACAGCTGCTGATCACCAAAAGTATCTACAGATCTAAAATGTTCAATAACCTTTTTACCACTGACCTTATCGATACATGTTAATAATTCAGGTACAACTCAGTTCCTCAGCTTTTCAACAACATCAAATGTGCCTTACTTGGACATTCTGAAGCTCCATACTGAACATGGAAACACCATCATTATCTGCAATATTGATTCAACAATATGTGAACCCCAACCCAACTATGTGGTTGTAGATGTTTGTTTTGACAGTCAGTTAGATATATTTTTCCAGCAAAAAAAAAAAAAAAAGTCTTCCTCAGTTTTCTCTGTTTTTGGTATAATAAGCTTTCAATTAACTGTGAACTTTTGTGAACCTTTACAGGATGAGTAAATTACATAAAGGAAAATACCTGATTTCTCAATGAAAAATGCTAATTAATATTCCAGTAAAGGATGATAAATGACTACAGAAAGGTAAAATGTAGACAAAAGTTATGCCACAAAAATAGGTTCAAGCCCTTTAAGGGTTAAACACAATTACCTCATTAATTATCACTAAAACTATAACTATATGCAGCTAATATTACTCTCACTGTTATAATATGACATCACATATAGCTACAAGAACTACTGCAGCGTGTTTAATCCCCCTACTACTTCTATAAATACTATAACCACAACTGTTACTGCTGCTATAATAACTATTAGAGCTACTGTAAATCCTCCGTCTACTATAAGCTCTATTTCTAATGCACTTTTGTTAATGCTACGATCACTACCACAACTACCAATTCTTCCACTACCATTGCAGTTATTTCTTCTGCTACTGTAATTAATACTGCAATCAAACACTTTAGTAAAATGCAACACGAAGTGACCACATAGTACACACTCATGGGTTTAATTCTAAATGAGACATCAGTATGGAGAATAGCAAGGCAAAATGGCTTAAGTCCACTGAGTGGGAGAAGTGTACAGCTGAAGTATACTGATTACAGTGGGCCTGTAAAGGGCCTTGCAGCTGCAGAAGCAATTGAGCATGCACACGCACACACTCACATACACACACACAGTGAAAAACCCCAGCTTCCTGCCTTTTACTGTCTATTGTTATATTTAGTGACACAGCTCAAACAGACCACTTTCAACACTCGGGGTGCAATTAGAAATGGAGAGACATTTTCTCACACTCGTACACACTTTGACAGACACACACAAAAACACCAGAATTCCTGCAGCGTGAAGGGCTTCTTGCCTTCCACTCAGTACAGGAATGTAACGAAGACAGAATGAGAGAGAGAGAGAGAGAGAGAGAGAGAGAGAGAGAGAGAGAGAGAGAGAGAGAGAAGGAAAGAGAGACCGGGACTTTCCCCAGGATCCCAGAAAAACGACTGAGAGAGGAAGCAGACAGTGGGAGCGACGGAGGACAGGAACAAATACAGGAGGAAGGAAAATGGATGGGTTGTCTTGTGTATGAGCTCGGTTCCCTTTCCCACAGTGGAAATGACCTAGTTATTACTGCATACTGTGAGAAGGGGGCCTTACAGCATGAAACAGAAGAAGACGATAAAACTGTGAGATATGTTTAAAGTGATTGAATGACAACTTTTACCTCTACTGTGTAATGAAAAGCCAGGAAAAGTTGTCTGGAGTAGCAGAAATGTGTGCAGGCCTGTCTCACTCTCTGCCTTTTTCTTCTACCCAGTGTGTCTGCCTTTCTGTCTGTCTGTCTGTCAAGGTTAATGGTGTGTCTCCAGAGCCTGCTGCAGTTGCCACCGGTGTTCCCATTGATCCCACACACAGCCACCGATGCTGCTCCCCATATGGCACCGCTGAGTGTGTATATGTATGTGTGTGATAGGGATCAGTAATCTTGATTGTGACTCAGTTTGTGGCATGTGTATGTGTATGTGTGTGTGTGGTCTTCTAGATGAACCAGCTGCTGGCATTCAGGATCGCATGTGTGTGCATGCATGTGTGTGTGTGTGTGTAATCATAGAAGAAAACCTCTCTGACATTAGCAAACTTGCCATGTCATCTCAATCCAGGGAGGCCTCACTGTGATAAAAGAACAAGGAATCCTTTCACCACAGTGTGTGTGCTTTTAACCCTTTGATGTCCTCACCAAGAAAAAAGCAATGGAAATTTTCACTTTGTATTTTTATGTCCTTGGGGCAATAGTAACAACCATCAATGCTTAACAGACTCCACAGTCTATAAGAAGATAAGATTTCATGGTCAACAAATTGTCTTATTTTAGTGTCCACAGGTTATTTGCAAAAGGAAACAAAAAAACATTCCACGAAATGTACTTTTCTAATGTTATTTATATATAATGCTAGTAGTCCAACATATGCCCATTTATTACCATGGGATATGTAGTATTATGGGTAAACCCTTTAAACCCTAAGCCTAAAATGGACTGGACTTTATTTTTCTTATTTTGACTATAAAAAGTGTAGAAAATATGCTGTGAGTCCATTTGTCCATTTTTCCAGAGCCCTTTTCCCCACATCTTTCAAAATCTAGAAATCATTTACAATTTAGTGCATGTTATAATACTGCTAAAATGGCTACTTCTCCAGCTTCTAGTACAGGTGTGAGTGAAATTACCATAAGGACCCAAAAAAACCTATAAAGCACAATGTCTCAGGTTTCAGAAACTGTTGGAATTTTTCCAATTGCCCAAACCGTGAAAGACTTACAACCGTCCAAACTGCATTTGCGCAGGGTGTGTCAGGGGTGACGCATTAGGTTTAAAAGGGTTGAAATAAAAAGAAAAGAAAAAGGGAAAATTATAAGAATACGTCTTTCCTCCATTCATGCCTCTATTTTCCAAATCGCTTAGGCCCAATCCCAATTCTCATTTTCACCCGTACCCCTTGGCCCTTACACTTGGCACTATCCCTTGAAACAGAGTTGCAAGGGGTAGGGGTTGAAATATTTCCCTATGAAATAAGACAACCCTTCAAGATCTGCTACGTCATCAGCAGTCATCGATGGCGCTATAAAAAGATGTGACAACTTTGTTTGGGAAAGAATTTTCCATTCCGTCGGCAGCTGTAACCGTCTCTGTTGCACGGACTTGGGTCATCTTTTTGCGGCTATCAACCGCAAACCACAGAAATGCTCAAAAGAGAAGACACATTCAACTTTTTGCTATGCTTGTCATAAACAAGTGGTCTATAATACACTGAAATGGCATTAAATGGATGATCAAATGATTAAGTTCCGAAGAAAATGCATACATTTGTGTGTTTCTGTCTTCACACTGCTGCACTTTTTTGCTATTTACCTCCATCTTGCAAATGATTCGGTCAGAATTATGGGAAATTTCTCATATCCCTCCGTTTGTAGTGTGGTCCTGAAAAATCTCTGTTTCAAGCGCCAAAGAGCCTTCCCCCTTAGCCTTCCCCTCTGACTAATTGAGAATTGGGACACCCCTACCCTTTCACGTAAATGCGCAAAATGGAGGGGTAGGGCTAAGGGGGAGGGCCAAGGGGTGACATGGGGTTGGGCCTTAATCTTTGTGATGGTTGTGTTGATACACACTGGATGCACATAATATTTTTTTCTTCAAATATATAAAGGAATAACATTAAATATATGATATTAACAGTGAATGCCCATAACTTAATTACCCTACCTTCACTGCCTTTACAATGAAAAGCCAGCCATTTATTGACTGAGAGCATATTTTAGACATTAAAAAAGAACCACATATGCAATACATACATATGATTAAATTACTTACTGACAATGAATACAAATTCAAAAACATTTTATTTCATGGCAAATAGTTAATTGTAATTTGTACAGCTTATGTACATCAGCTAAGCGTCGGTACTTATTATCATACTTAAAAATATTTCAACCTACAATAAATATAATGGAGTAGCATTAAATGAATCATGAAGTGTTTATAGCAGATAGTGTTAATGGCATTAGCTCCATTAGTATAGTTTCACTACTTTTACTATAAAACCAATGTCACACTTTCATTTCACCGTGTATATAATAAACTAACATTAATGTATCAATAATTATATGTTTTTTTCCACAGTCGAGTGTAATTGCATTAATGTAGCCTCACTATTTTTACCTCAACAGCCAACCATTTGATAGAGCATGTTTTGAGGACAGTATTTAAGCGTGTTGACTGTTGTGTATGCGGTGTAATTCTGCTCCATAAGAACTAAAACTGTGAGAAACATATGACGACCCATGAAAATTCCACAGTCTCAGCGGCTAATGTCCTGTGAGGAGGTGGACTGAAGCAAACGACTTAAGAGCCACAGTATCATCTAATGGATTTCTTTGGTATAATATGTGTAGAACCTTAGAGGCAGAAATAGTTCGATCTGCGGTTTAACACAGGCTTAAATAAACATAGGAGCTCAAAATGTGGTTGAACAAATGACTGAACAGGGCATTAAAGGGTTAAATATGTGAGCATGTGAATATTTGTGAGATTGTGTGTATAGCCTGGCTGTACGGTGTGTCCAGGTGTTTTTGGATGTGTGTGTGTGTCGTGTCTTGGTATGTGTGCCTCAGTGAGGGTGGTCTCCACCTGTAGATTACACTCCCCAGGCCTGTGTGCGGTAGCTGAGAGCCTTTATTTCCCTCCAGAACACAAAGTTCTTCAACTGCACAAAACACCAAACCCTGTAATGTATGTTTAAGCTAAACTGAAGCAGCTCAAATATCGTTGGAAGTGTTGAAGAAAGTGAAGAAAGGAGTGAAGAGGAAAGGAAAGCCCCTCACATGGTGCATACTAGAATATCTATTTTAATCCTGTTTGACAACTTTAACTGATTATAAATCAACTGATTCATGCAGGAATGTGTGGGTAAGCTAGTGCTCGCCGGTGGTTTGTGTCTTCGGTGTTATGCAAGGATGTTTTATAAGAACTGGATACTGTGGTCCTTTCATTCCAATTAGAGCTGATCACCAGCATATACTACAAAATACTCTGTGGTTTGCCTCAGTGTAGTGCCACCCACGACACTTGCTCATTAGTGTCTTTCTCTGGCCCGACCTCGCCTGTTCAATATACCTCAACATGACATTGAGGTGACATCATAGGATTTGGCTCCTTTTTTTCTTTTTTCAAACTTTTACTAGAAACTTCCTGAGTTTGGACCTTGACTTTTACTTTCTCAAGCTACTGTTTCCAGGCTCAGAAAATCAATTTCGTATGGAGTGGTTGAGCTTCTCCTAAGAGGAATTTCCAGACAAGACTTACACCAAAAGCTGTGAATGTAACAGAATCTATGAAAATAAGATGGGGTATATAAGTAGGGTAAAACTCCTTCACAACCGACTCACTGGGTATTCATTAGACCTTTGGACTTTTCAGTTTGATCAAAACCTAAACCTCCCCCCAGATCACAGTCTAGTCCACAAACCTGAACCTAAAAGAGGTGGTCTCCAGATTAAACTGAATAGTGGTTTGGATCATTTCTAATGTCAAAACACTTTTTGCATGGTCCAAACAGATGAATTCTTCAGCAAGTGAACAAGTAAGTATATTTTCTACTCAGTATTGTATCATTGCTTTCAATATATTGACAGACAAAGAATGGAAAAACATACCAAGTGAAATTCTACAGGTACTTGGCTATGATGTACCACGTATTACTTTTCTACGAGACCATGAGCAATTTACAATATTTAAACGTTGGTAAAATGTATGCAACTCATAGAAACATGAATGTAAAAGCCCGGCAATGAACTCATTCAATTCTAAAGTATCCGTACAGGTTATTACTATAATTATTTCATTTCATAAAATGAAATCTGCTAATTAAATAAAATGACATTCAACCTCCACAAAGGCAGCTTGGTCCCCATGTGTAACTCTAACCTTACCCCAAACTCTGAACACTTGCACTGATTGATGATAGATTACACACTCATTCATTCATTCATTGTCTGAACCCGCTTTATCCTCACTAGGGTCACGGGGGTTGCTTGGAGCTTATCCCAGCTATATAGGGGCGAAGGCGGGGTACACCCTGGACATTTCGCCAGTTCATCGCAAGGCTGACATTACACAGACATAGATTACACACATATCTGCAAATTATCTTTACAGATTGGAACTACAAGTGCAAATGGACGTCCATCAGTCCTGGTGCATCTACAGCCTGTCTGTCCATGGGAGTTGATCTCTCCTTCACTGTGGTTCTCCCCGAGGTTTCTCTTTTCCCACTGGATTTGTGGAGTTTTTCCTTGCTGAGAGGGAGGGTCTAAGGATGGGGGATGCCCAGGACAATAATCCATTTCCTTCATCTGCTGTTTATTTGACTTTTGTTTGTTTTCATACCCAACTAATTCTGTAAAGCCCTGTGAGACAACCTTGTTGTGATGTAGGGCTCTACAAATAAGATTGAATTGAATTGAATCTCGACCTTTTATCTAGTTTTGCTGAAAACAAGGATATAAAATTTGAAAGAAAAGTATGTTCAAAATCTGAAAACATAGGGATTTTTACCATAATCTTCCCAGCTATATGTGTACAAATATCATTTGTTTGTTTTAGTTTTTTTTACCCAGAAAAGGAAGGCAAAAACAGCCATAACTGAACATGAGATTTATGTAATTCCTTACTGGCTACTGCAACACACAAGAAAATAATACAAAAATCAGAACTCCCATTGATAAGGCTTAACCTCCACTAGTACATCATTAGACAGAAGAACTTCAAGCATTCCCAAGACAGTAATATAATAATAATAATAATAATAATAATAATAATAATAATGGTGATGCAATTAATATATTTGCTCATCTCTGTTTTTGCATTCAAACAGAAAAAAGTATCTGCCAGGATACATACTCATTTGCAAATGAGACAAAATAGAGTTTAGGATGACACAGCTTATGTATGTCATGTTGACAGAATATGCGTAGTCATATAAATTTGGCTGTTAAGTGGCAAAAGTAAGAGTTAAAAGGCACATGGGTCTTTAAACCCACACAACTGTTAACAGAACATATACATTATATAAAGAATCAACAAAAAATACATAAAATGTGGTAAAAAAAAAAAAAAGAAAGAAAAGAAAAAGGGAACTTAAACATGCTGAGTGTGTGCTGGGTGATGAGTACCTTTGCCTTAATCCACCTACAAGAATTACACCATAAACACATCTATTTTGGGGTGTTTAAATGGAAATTGTTACCTTCAAGTCATACAATCACTGAAACATATCAAACCAAAATGATCAGTATTGGCCTTCCAGAACCCATATCAGTCAAACCCAGCTGGCATGTGAGAGCGAAAAAGAGTGAGCCAGCAAACCACATCTTAGCGTGCCAAAAATCACATTTCCCCTCTACAGTATAGCTGGTTTACATTAACTCTCACACATGCATGGCGAAGGCCGAGTCCACCCACTTCACATTTCATTACTAAGGAAAGCTCAAACTGTTATACCAGCCTCTCCAGTACAGCTGAAATCTGTAATGTGATTCATCAAAACTGAAGATGAAAAAGAACTGTAAAAATTGGTGGTTAAGTGGTGTGGAGAAGGTAAAAGAGGAGAGGGAACCACTATAAATTTATCCCTTGGGATTAGGAGCTATGGAAACCAGAGAATCTGGGGTCAAACATGGCTGCTACATCCATGATCTATTGTCCAGAGCAGTACACAGGCTAATGGCATGGGAATAGCAACATATAACATGTCTATACTGGGGTTTGAAAAAGCACTGCATGTTCTGTTACTGAATCTGGTTCATTGGGTGCACGACAGCAGAAACCTTTTCTGCAGCTTCAAATGTGAAACTGTTTTCTTGAAAAAGCACACTCAGACCGAGGCTGCCCTACCATGTCATGACCATCTTTTACTTGTGTTTCTACATACATGTTGAGTATATGTGAAGAAAACAAATTAAATCTAGCAAACTGAAGTAGAAAATGTAGTTTTAGCACATTTCCATCCAAAATTGAGGCAGATAAACTATGCTCTGTTGTGTCATCAGAAGGTGGTGCTATAGGCTTTGTTGCACGTGATTGAGATAAACACAGCAGAAGAAGTCAGAGTTTAGGGTTGGGTTTGAATGTTTCTTCATTGACAGAACCAAAGAATAATTCCATCTCCTCCACAGGTACCTGCACCTACAGGTACCTGTTGCTACTACGTGACTACGTTTTTGCATTATATGGGAAGCTTTGTCAAATTTTTCTATTTCTATCAACCTTTTCTGATACAAAATCTCAAAACAGGCATAAAAGTATGTTGACTGAGGCATAACTAGTACACATTAGGAACAGTGAGCAGCCATTGAAGGTGCTCAGGGACCAACTCCAGATGTTCAACAGCCTGTGGTCAGAGCTATCAGCAGGAGAATTTACCTATGCATGCGTGTTTTTAATAGCGGAGGAAACCCTCACAGTAGCACAACCTTTCACATTACTGGGAGTGTGATGTTTGTTGACATTAGCTAAGTCCTTCCTCAGGTAACAGCTGTTTCAGTTGCCTATACGATAATAGCCTGTACACTGATTTCTTGGTGGCGTAAAACACATTTCCAGGTCCAAGGAGTCAACAATGGCACAGCTTATATATTTGTTTACTATAACTTCTTTTGTAGTGAAGAGGCAAAATAACTTAACTCAAAAACAATGATAAGTGTCATTTTTAATGCTCCGTATTTTACCTGCAGTAGATCACAGAGCTGGACTATGCAATATAACTATGAAAATAATCTGAATGTAGGCTACAATTATACTGACACTTTTAAGGGTCTCACATGTGGTTTAAGCTCATTGTTTGCTTAAATGGGATCATGTTGATATAAAACATTGAATTGGACAGCACAGATTAATGGCAACCACAACTATATAATGTGTACAAATGACAAATAAAACATGAAGTATGAAAATGTGAAATACCTCATAAAAGGCACAAGTATATCAAGGGTGTCTGACTTGACATATACAGTGGGAGCTGTTTGTTAGCACCAAACTATTTTTCCCGTTCTAACTTTACCTTCGACTTCATCCACTTTCTCTGCTTTTGATTATCACATTTTTAGCAGTAGAATGGACTCAAGGACAGAACTGAAACATACTGAAGACAGAAAAAGTAGTATCACACTTTAACTCAGAAATGACCAGTTCCAAGATCAATACAGATTCCAACACAAAATTCATCTAAACACATGAATCTTACACATTGAACCTTAATAAATAAAGTGTTCACGTTCTGTCCTCTGTTTTTTTTTCTCTCTCTCTCTCTCTCTCTCTCTAGTCCATTTAATCATATAATATACTGTTTTGACTTTTAATCCAAAACACTTTTGCCAAAGCAGTGAGCTAAATGCAATACTTCAAAACTACCATGCACCGGTTAATACTGCACTGCTATATTTCAGACTGTGTTAAGATGATAGTCTCTCCTACTCTCTCACTCTCTTCCACTCGGCCCATATGGATCAGTTTAAACACACCCCGGTTTGGCCCACTTTCAGAATGTCACAGGACATTTATCTTTATTCCCCTCTTCCTCTCCATACCTTGCAGAGAAATGGCTTTTACAGATGTGCTCCCTCTGTACACTCATCTAACTCTCTCGCTCTCTCTCTCCTGTGCTTTGCTTACATGGTTTTCTGCCTTATGCTTCATTCTGTGACTGCTTATACAGCCTTCCATCTGGACGGTATATCTTTTCACCTGATGTATAGAAACATAGGAAGAAATGACTTTCCATCTTTTCTTTCATCTTCCTGTCTTCTCTTCCTCTCTTAATCATAAAGGGGGAGAGAAAAGAACCAGCACCTAGATCATCCATTTTTGTACATAGAGTAACATCCTCACCAGTAGTATCGAATATAAATAGAACAATGTAATGTTTTAATGTATGCCAAATGGTAACACTGCAATATATTATTAATAGTCCTATAATATTATGAGTGGTGTAGTGGTATTAGTTTAAAGGCTCAGTTTGTAAAACTTATGTTTGTATTGGAGCCCGTTTCTACTGGAGCCTGTAAACTGAGTTCTATATAGATACTATACAGTATAGTTTTTTTTTTTGTTTGTTTTTTTTATTCTCGCTTCAAAGCTCTTCAATGCTTTTCTTCTGTTCTTATATTATGGCAAAACTGCACAAGACCCCTTCAATTTTTATTAAGATTATTACATGTTTTCTGTATTTGATAACTTCCCCACCAGTAAAGCAGGTGGCAGTACACAGAACCTTATTTTAACACATAAAGAAGAGAACTAGAAAAGCACTCGGAAAGCACAGATCAGCCCCCCGCCCAGATCACCACCAAATTGAATCATTTGTTCCTTGTGCCAGTATCAACATTTCCTGAAAATTTCATCAAAATCCTTCCATAACTTTTTGAGTTATCTTGCTAACAGACAGACAGACAAACAAACCCCGATGAAAACATAAGCTTGGCAGAGGTAATGAGTAGCAATCAAAAGTCAAGGACCTTAACTCAAAAATGTTGACAATGCACATGTATGTTACAGTTGTAATACCACTAATGACCACTGGGGTTGGCTCCAGAGCACCCTGCTCCCATAGATTTACAATGAAATCCTCTCCAAAAATAATTAGTCAGTACTTTTTTCCTGCACTCATTAGAGTCTCTTTAGTTTTATTTGGACCCTTTCTGGCGGTCCATCATTACATTTTCCCTCGGTTAATAAGATCCCTGGTCGAATAGAAGCTGTGGTGTCTGTCAAGTCAGGCTTTTATTGACAGGTCTGTGTGACAGCTCGCTCACCTTACGAGTCAGACTTTCAGGGTTTCTTTAATAAAACACATTTTCTCCTGACAGACAGCTCCACTGTGGTTGTGGCTAATAAGATACAATATCAACATGTCACATTTGTTTCACAATGCTTGATGAAATTTAGATTTTACTCAGTCTGCTAGCTAGCATTTAGCATTAGCTCACCCATGACCTGTTATGGATAATTCGGACCTGTTGTGCTCCTGCAGCCCCGCCCTCTTTTTTTTTTTTTTTCCAAATATGGTCACTTCCTGCTCAAAAAAAAAAACAAAAAAAAAAAACAATAAAGTGGCAACCAACTTGGAAATTACCGGCTTCAAAGCGACAGTTCAGAAGAAATCAATGGGTGATGTCATGATTCCTCTGTCCACTACTTATATACAGTCTATGGAGGCAATAGTAGCAGAATAAAGAGCAGCATGACCATAAGCATGAAACAGAGTATCTGTCAAAAAGACTACAAGTTTACACAAATGTCCTAATGAGGAACAACACCAGTTTTGTGGCAAAAACTGCAAGATGTTTCCATTATTCATAAATCCCAGTGTTGATAGATATGTTTTACAAAACTATGTATCATTAGCTTAGAAATAGAGTCAGCTAATATCTACAAATGACCAGCTCCCAGAACAACACAAGACCTGCCTGTATCCACAGCAGCTGTTTCTACACTGGCAGAGTCCATTTTCCATTCAAGTCCAATTAAGTTTAGCGCAGATGGTGCTCAGTGTCCTTAGTGCAAAAAAAGACCTCAGTGTGGTGTTTTTATGCTGTTCTCATAGCGCACTAAGGCTAAAATTATTCAGCTTGTGAAAAATAACCATGCCCAGCAATGCCACTTCTCTCTTAACCAATCAATGTCAAGAAGGAGGCGGGACTTTCAACACAGTCAACAATGACAGTGATGAAACAAGTTTATGACCTAACATGATGACAAATACTTAAAAGCAAAAGTACAGAGAGATAAGCATACATGTGTCGGAATGTCTTGAAAGTTACTGCAGTAAATTTTAACATATTGTAACATACACTGTAAAAAAAATCCTGTTGTTTTTACGGAAAAAAACTGGCAGCTGTGGTTACCAGAGGAATACTGTAAGAAACACAACAAACCGTAACCATATCTACGGAGTAACATGTAGATTTAACATTTTAAACATGTATATTTAACACTGGATTTAAATGGTAAATAGACCGTACTTACATAGCATAGTTTATCCACCTTCATGGTGCCCAACGTGCTTTCCAAAGCCTCCAGGTCCTACTGGGAGCAATTTAGGGTTCAGTGTCTTGTTAGGACACTTCAACATGTGTGACATGTCAGAGCCCAGATTTGAACTACCAACCCTTCAGTCATCAGATGGTCTGCTCTACCAACTGAGCCACAGCCACCCATCACACATGTTTGAAATGTTAAATTGTTAACTGTTTACTTTTTATTTATTTATTTTTTTTAAGTGAATTGGCTGTTATTTTAACATTGTGGTCTTGCAATTTAAACAGCACCAAATTGTTTTTCAATTTACCGTTTTATTTTGTCAAACAATAGAAATACATAATTTCTACATAAAAATCTGCTTTTGTTAACATACTCTTCCTGTAAAAACTACAGCTATATTTGATTTAATCATTAAAACAAAAATCTTTTCAAATAAACAACTTTGTATTGTATTTTCACTGTTTTTTTATGTTGCAATTTTACAACTTTTTTGTGTTAATTATACGGTCATTTTTTACAGTGTAGCATTCATTTATGAGGGGCTTGTTAGCATCCGGCTGTTCTCAGTGTATCATCAAGAACCCTGAACACCTAGTTATGATGACATTTAGCACAACATACTGTCATGCTATTTCTACTTAGCCATATGTGTGAAAATACCGGACCGAATGAAATGCGTTGCATAATGATTAATTGTCCACAGATTTTCTAGTTTAAACTGGTACTTTCCCACTTGAAAAAATGTTACAACTGCATTCTGTGTCTATGTTGAACATTATAAATTAGATTCATCCAGTAATCAATGGAATGATGTAGTAATAAATAAGTTCAGATCATGTTTACACCTTGTGTAGCAACAATATGTGCTTGACAGACGTACTCTGAAAATAAGGTCATGGGCTCATGCAGAGCATAAACAGCACAGTCTGTATGTAACTACTGTTCTTACTTTGGTTACAGATTAGTCAGCTATAACTGACCCCGTGAACAAATGGTTTATCGTGTAAGGAATATCACTGTAAACACTAAACCACACTTAGGACACACTGTATTTTTCTTTGCTGTTGTTTAATACCCAAAATGTATTAACTACCAAAAACAGCTTTTTTGAAAGATATTCAAAATGATAGAGGAACACATTAGTTAGAGTCATGAGGATCATTGCAAAATAAATACTTTCTTATAAACTGGGGACAGCTGTAGGTCTACAGTAGACATACATACACATATAAACATCAGAAACAACACTGTAAATACTTCTTTGTGATTATTCTTTTACGTGAAATTCCATGAAGACATACCTTTACTCTGAACACCATTAACATAGAGATCGGACATAATGATTGTTGGGTATAGATATGTACATGGAATGAATCAATAACTATGCCTTAAATTTTAACAACTTGGACTGATGTATTTCTTTTTACACGTCGTATGCTTTAGTGGTAACTGGATCTTTAAGCACTTAAACAAGGAATTCGGATTTCCAATGAATGTTATATTTCCTTACTTAGTGAAGACTGACAGCCAGGTAGTGCTACACCTACAGATATTATAAGGTATTATATTATGTGTGGAAAAAAATATATTCTGTTGTTCATAAGACAACGCTGCAGTTTTAAAGAAAGTAGAAATACAGTGTTCTCTATAAATACAGGTCTATTTTTCTCTAGTCTCTGCCAACATGTAGTGACTCAACCTGTAGCCTAGTTCATGAAAGCTTTAACAGAAAGTGCTGTGTTTTGCACACAGACACACACACGCACACACATACAAGCAGCAACAGTAACAGGTGGAGGTAAGAGAACCTCCTACAGAAATGTAAAACCCATCAAAATAAAACTTGACTTCTGGCAGTGAAAAAGCTGTTTAGTGATTGAAAGATTACTTCTGATGAAAGTGATACAAAAACATAGCTGCCTTATGCACAACAGAAAATACGGAAGTTGATGTAGCTGAGTATTTGCATAGAACTAGGAAGAAAGTATGGGTGCAGCTGTATTTCAGTGAATATTCCCATACATTTGCCCTCAGGACGTGCCATGTTTCTTTCACTTCCTCAAATCTAATCTAATCTAATCTAATCGATGGCTTGAGCTCAACAGTGTCTGCTGGACTCAGTTGTACATCAGACCATAGAATTTTAATTGAATTTTGTTGAGGTTTCTGCCTGTTAAAAGGAAGTTTTTCCTCACCACTGTCACCAAATGTTTGCTCCTGAAGGATTCTGTTGGGTTTCTGTAAAGTAGCTTAAGAGTCTGGTTTAGGCCATCTCTAAATGTAAAGTGTCGAGAGATAACGTTTGTTAAGATGTGACCCTATATAAATAAATTTGACTGATTGATTGAAAATTCCACAGAATTGCATCAGACAACATATTCTATTTCACATTATGTTTAGCTCCTCGTGTCAAATTTGAAGTCATCTTAATGATAAAGATTGGGACAGTTAAAGGTTAGGTTTGCAATTTTTCAATCACGTCAACTGCCCATGTAAACACTGAAAGAGCTTTTGTAAGCTGTAATCATTCCTTGTATTCATACCGGCTGTTAAAATGTCACTTCTTTATGCAGTTTAAGTGATGAGGGAGGATATCCACAGGCACTATTTGAAGCATGTCTGCAATTTTCATTTTCCAGAGAAGTAAAATGGAGAATTTCATTATAAAAAGATTGTCATTTTTTTCTGTAAACTGTCTAAGCTCAAATGTGAAATTCTGTGAAGTTAACCTCATTGCTTGATATTGTGCTAGCATGTTTTGCCTTACTCTATTAACCCTATAACCCCTGAGACTAGGGATGCACCGATACGTCTTTTTTTTTCAGATAGAAGTACTTTCATTTGAGTATTTGCCAATACCGAGTACCGATATGAGTACTTAATAATACCATTACAGTTCTTAGTTCCTTTTGAAAATGTGTTTTACTGTCATTGTCATTAGTCTGACTGTAACAAAGTGCTGCTAATGACATTTAATGCGATGGAATGAGCATTTCCAAATCAATCCACTAGAGGGCGCAGCTCTTGATTAACCATGCTCACCAAATACCATGAAGAAGTGTAAAGTTTTTTGAGAAGAAGAAGAAGAAGGTCAGTAATAACCAACATGATGACGACAGAGGAGGTAATGCTAATGTGGATGCTAATGTTGATATTGACGAGGGTAGATGTCATAAATATGTCAGTGGTTTTTCACTAACACACTCACTTTGAAAAGTCGCGCTTTCGTATTCTCTGTCTGGGTATGCATTTGTTAGCACCCAAAAAACAGAGAATTACGTACGGAATGTTCGCAGAGGACATACAGAACGCTCCCTCTGTATCCGTCCGTGTCTTTTACGTAACTTGCAGTCACTGTTACTTTTGTCACCGTGGTTTATTTTGAAATATCTCCACACTGCTGACATTACTCCTCCGCCCTGTAACTGCTGCACAATGAGGTGAACGTCACGCTGGCATCAAACGGTATCGGTGTGTTTGTATCGGACCGATACCCGATACTAGAATCGGCATCGGTGCATCCCTACCAGAGACATTGTTCCAGGTAAATGTGCTGCTGTGAATTTGCGTCTGTTTCAGTGTCATAAAAGCTGCTGTGAGTATGTGCTTGTGTTCCTCTTCTTAAGTTGTTTTGCTTTACTGTGTGTTTTAGGTCAAAAAAAAGTGGAATTACAGAAAAAGACAAAGAGATATAAATAAATAAGGCCCTCAAAATGTACATCAATACGAAATTTAGGATGTTGAACATGAACTGTGAACTGGAAGAAACTGAACAAGTGTTTGAATTTTGGCTCAGTAGTTTGTTTGGTTTTTTTGGGGGGGCCCTTTTTTTTCTAAATCAGTCCAGCTACTTTTTGACATCTGCTTGAACTCCAAAAAAACAGTTATACGGTCAAAACCTGGCAAAAACACAGTAAAAAAAAACAACAAAGGAAAATCACAACAACAGTGCAAACAACAGTAAAAACAAAAAGTGACAAGGAAAATGGTGTTAAAAAAAAAAAAAAAAGCCCAAACCATCTATTTTTATAGTGAGTCAGTCTCACTCACTGCCCATTCCACAGGCAGCGGGGGGTGGACTGAGCATGCTCAGAGGTCTAAAGAAAGAACAAGGTCCATTATATCAGCACAATTTGAAAATATTCCAATTTGAGGAAACGGTTGAATTTTTCCAAATATTAAAAAAAAAATACATTCAGAACACTTACCACAGACATGTCAGGCGTTAAATAGTTAACAAGACATTATCATATATTATTGAGGATTGTCTTACAGTTGATCAAGTTCTAGATAACCCCTGCATGAGCTGATAAATGTGGCCCACAGATCATATCACGATCTGAATCACAATTTTTTCCCCCACTTATGAAATGTTGGCACGTTCTAACCAAGCTAAACAAGTTTTCCTCCTGTTTTCTCTGGTTTCTGGGGCTGAGGCTGCATGTATTGACTTTTTGTTGCTACTATCTGACTAGAAATATATAGAGTTCCATGGATTACCCAGACTGTGGCCAGAGTTTATGTATCTGTGTAAATCAGACTGACCGCAGGTTGAACTTCAGAAGTCAGACGTGCAGCTCACAGACCATAATTCTTCAACAGCAGCGAAACGACACATTACACAAACTCTGCAAGTTAATGTGCACTGAGACCAAACACCTTAGTGTAGCAGACTAAAATATCACTATAAACTGAAATGAACCCACTAGCCCAGCAATGATGGTGACATTATGGCTAGTTCAGGGGTCCCTTTAACCCTTTAACAATGGCAGTCTGTCAGGCGCTGCATTTTGCACGTTACAGCACTGAAATTATTGTAACTTCTGAACCGTTTGCGCTATCCATAAAAGTCAAACAGCATTGGGAAGTTGAGATCCAGAGCTTCCTGCCACTGTATAAAACTTCTCAGCAGCAATGTGGGACTTTATTACAAGTACTAAGGAACAATTTCAGAGACTTCCACACAGGCTAAAAAACTCCTGGAAATAACAAAATATATGAAGCTATAATATGGATCCTGAATGTTCAAGACTAAAAAGCATATTTGAGCAGATGTAAAATCGTTGAAAGTTTATTTCTGTAATCTCAAAAAGTTTCGTTATAGACATTTACAGATTTACAGTAGTTTCTGATAATAAATATGCTAAAAACTTCAAATACGTTTTGTTTTTTTGTTTTTTTCTCTAAAATACACTGTTCTACAAATTTATTATTTATAATAATGATAATTAATGGCCAGATATTGAAAGTTAAGTTCTTCCTAAAAAAAAAAAAAAAAAGGTGCAAAACAATTGGCAAAAAAGACATTTTCTATCACTTTTATTGCAAAGAAAACATGAAGATGCCTAAGTGACCTGTTAATGGCAGTTTTAAAAGGGTTAAAATACTGTGATTGCACTGATAAATATTTATAATGAATATGAGCTGAGTAGGGATGTTTTGACAGTGCTGCTATTTACTTTTTAAATCACATGATCAGTACAACTTCTCTGAAAAGTGGATCACATGACAAATGAAGATAAATCGCCATCTGAAATGGTGAGATCGCCCATTCCTAATTATGACAGTATCATACTGTGAGTTACACGGGGATTCCCTCTACTGATGGCCACTTTAGATTTCAGTTCCCTTCAATAATATCAAATTATAAATCACATGACTGGTTCTTTAATGGGTGAACTGGTCAATCTAAACCACCAGAAGATATGAATGTGAGTGTGAATTTTGTTGTTTATCTGTATATTTCAGCCCTGTGACGAACTGGTGCCACGTCCGGGTTGAACACCACCTTCACCCTTTGGAAGACAAGATAGGCTCCAACACCCCCATGACCCTCTTGAAAACTAAACTTTCTGGCAAATGAGTGACTGAATGACTGCTTCAACATGTTGTATAGTAAAAATGACCATATAGTAGGGGTTCTCAGGTGGTATTTCCAATTTAATATTTTTTTTTTTTTGTCAAATGATGAAGCTTGAATCTGCTGACTCTGGTCTATGGACTGAATATTTCATGGAAGTAAAGGCTTCTCTACAGAGAAAAAGAAAAGAGAGAAGACAGAATGAAACGACAGATGTAAGAGACTCATAGCCTCTGGCTATGCCTGCTATTTGATGTAAATAGATGTATATAGTTAAATTTGATCTCTGTTTAACCTTTTATTTTGTTATAGTCGCTTTGGGAGCTCAAAGCCTTTCATGTAACTATGTGTCTCCAATTGTGGAAAAAAAATGTTTTGATGCCTGGCATGAAAATAAAAAAACACCTATGGCTATATTTTATGTATATAGCGTTCTTATTCACATTTACCTTTATGTGTTGACATATGGAACATTTGTTCACATTTTGAAACCACTGAGATGCTTTGATTGTATCTGTACTAATCAATATACAGTATGGGAAAATGAAAAATAATAGCTAAGTTATATTGACGGGGTAAACGTTTTTAAAATGCTGTATAAAGTCAAAATCAAAAGTATTAAAAAGCAGCTGAAATAGCCTGAGACGTCTGAGAGCTAAGGTGGTTTTGATACTTTTTAATGGCTACAGCGAACAGAGGGATATTAAGTGATGTGATGAAACATTATGTGAACATCACATATAGCTCACATGCACTCTAAATTCTGGAGAGATCTGAAATAGAAATATCATCTTACTGAATGAAAAATAGTCACCTGAAGAGTGCAAACCTTAAGGTCATACATTTCAACAAAGATCTAGTGACAGTCTTCTGAGCATGGGGATGAGCTGGTGAAAGGAGCTGCTGTGTTCTCACTTCACAGGCCTTTTTCCATTATCCGCCACATACATAGCTCCAGCTGAATGACCCTGCTTTGTGCTTCCAAACTCTTTTCTAAAAAAGTACAAGAACATCACGAAACTCTGAAGAGCCTCTGTGTCAAGTCTCATAAGTTTACCAATATTCAACCTTGATCAGCGTCTAGACGAGCCGTGACACACAAACAAAACCTGAGCGCTTCTCCTGAGTGCACTGTATCAGATGTAATGACCCCGCCTGCCTCCTCTCCACTTATATAAGGAAAGATTACACAAGCAAAAAACACCGCAAGGAGCAGACGAATATAGCTCAGTGAATCTGTGTGTGTGTGTGTGTGTACATTTGATCAAGCGTGCTACAGTAGGGAAGCGGAGTGTGTTTGAAAGAAAGGATGTGCATGAGTCTATATGTCACAGAGGGGTGGAGGCAGGCAGACAGAGATAGAGGGGAAGGAGGCAGGGGGCTGCACACACACTCGGTGGTTCGGGAGAAAGAAAGCAATTTATCATCTCAGCGCGGCTTGAATGTATAAACTGTTTGGGTTGTTAAAAAAATTTACATTTTATACAACTACTTTGGCAGTATTATTCCTGATGAAAGTCACAGCAGTCAAGTAAATGCCTTGAATTAGTGTGAGAACAAAAAGGGAGTTGGAATGGTTCAGGAGACAGGGAGAAGAAGAAGAGGAGGAGGAGGAGGAGGGGGCGAAGGTGTGGGTTTGACTTAAACAGCAGAAGGGCTGCTGGAGCTGCTTCCACACTTCAAGGGCTTTAGTGACAGGGAAGCTGCTCTATTCAGCACCGTCAGCAGTTTTGCTGGCGCGTGTGCGAATGTGTGTGCGCTACATGTGTGGCTATCCACAGGGAATGAAAACTCCCTATGTTGTTGTTCCATAAAGCAAGGACACTTTGCTACATAGGCGCAAAGGACAAGTCACACATACAGTACTATATGGCCACATACTGTTCAGTACAGTGATATACTGCTGAGCTTATCCCCTGGACTGATACTGAACACATTACAATAGAGTCCTACACTTAGTTTACATAATGAAATGCAACTCATTTTTAATCAATCACTGCTGCATATGTTTTTATCATTGATAAATTTGCTACTAGGGATGGACGAAAGATCGCATCAGAATGTTTTTAACACAAGTAGTACACAGACTAGAAACAACTAGGCAAAACACACGTAATCACTGTTTCCATTCCATCATTATTTTACTATTACAGTAATGATTTATAGCTTTTTATTAGATTAAAAATAAGAAATCAAGCATTCTTTGTCAACCACAATGCATTCTTCAGATCTAGAATCAGACATTTATTCTCAATCATCTGTGGACGCTTGCTATAAAGGTGTAGAAAACAGGACTACAAAAATATTTAGGTCCTGTTATGTCATATTATGGACAGTCTACACTAGCATTTTAAAGAACCATGTACTCGACCCTGTCTTTGGCCAAATTAAGAGTAAACACTTCCGTCATTGGCCACCTTCATCAAACTTTGTTGACTTCTCAACCTCCTCCTTCAGCGACGACAGGTTTTACAGGCAGGTCTTCATCCACTGGACTGAAAGTACACAAGCTGCATTGTTTACTGTACTGTGTGTGATGGTGTGGAAGAAAGAGACATGAGGAAACATTTGTCCAATCTGCAGAGCCATTAGACTGTACAAGGCTACACAGCTCAACTGGATTGTCCATCATCTTAACATTAGATGACTCAACCTGTCTTTAGCTTGTCTTCTATTAGTAACTGTTAACACACAGTAGTAATCGCTGATGTTTTAACTGACATGTTTCCATATAATGATTATGAGCAAGCAATGAAAAGTGCTCTTGTAAAGATAGATTTCTCAGATCTCGTGTTATTTTACAACTAAACAAACTACAGATCATAGACCTAGTCAATTTAAGAGATTTTAATGTTAGATATTAGAGCTTTATACTTAACCTTTCATAGGCCACGCATAGAAATACTCTGAAATTCAAAATTTCACCCTTAGTGTGTTATTGGAAGACATGACAAGACTTTATTACTTTTGTGAAATGTTTCAAAATGTTTTATTTTCATGTAGAAAATCAAGATTAATGAAGTTACCATATTTGGTTCCGTACCCATAAGTGGCAAAAAATAAATAAATGAATAAAAGTTACAAGAGATAAATATAAAAAATACAAGAAAAACACATGTAAGGTGAAAGGAACATGTATTTTAGGACATTAGAGTATCACTTTTAGAACATTAGACCAACATAAGTGCTGATCCAGACCCCTGTCCACATCCACATGATCCCTTTGAACATC
>JAPQRP010000003.1:20958051-20969102 GCA_037367295.1 Apogon hyalosoma
AGATAGATAGATAGATAGATAGATAGATAGATAGATAGATAGATAGATAGATAGATAGATAGATAGATAGATGCAACAGGTCACTGGTGGCCATTTTGTCTAACAGTTTACAAATGGTATGACTTTATTAACAAATGCCGTAACATTCTGACTGATAAATGGGCATAATACAGTAGGATAGCTCATTAGTAAACTCAGACTGAACAGAATATGTAAATGAGAAATGCAGCAGTCACTTGAACGTACTTATTGTACAGTGGCACCCAGTTGGGTGTCTATTCTTAATTCATGACAGGATTTATGTCAGGCTAAAAACAGTCATACACTCTTTAAAATTTCACCACTGAACCCCTTTACCCCCTTGGTGCTTACATAAATCAAACACATAAATAATAATGAGCTTCTTCATCAGTCTATATCTTTAGCTGCCCCAATTACAAGCATGCACCTGCCATTGGATTACACACTGTTTGCTATCTCTTTCTCTCTCCTTCTCGGGCTTATTGCACACTTAACACACACATATGTGGCGTCGTACACGCAGGTTTGTTTAAACAGGTGCAGCAGGTATACCTGTAATCTTATCTGATGTGTGAGGAGCAGCTGTCAGGTAGCTTTCCACTCTGTCACTGGCAGATGCACAGCTCTGGCAGCAGCACTGGGACACCAAGAACCCACATCGTGCTGGCTGGCTGGCCTATCCCTATCTATCGCTCTGTCATCTTCAGAGCTGCTGCCGGAGCCATGTGTTTACCCCAAATACACCGGCGCTTTGTCTCAGCTCTGTTGACGCCTAAAGGGATAGTGTCATTATGAGAGAGTGCTGTGGGAGACTGGGGCTCTCAGACTGAGAGAGAGAGAGAGAGAGAGAGAGAGAGAGAAGCTTCTTAAAAGTGTGTGTGACTCAGTGTGGTGTGGGTTTTACGAGGATGATTTGCTGATGTTGATATTTCTGGGTTAAAGCTGCTCTGTTTACTTAAGTAAGGCTATTTTAAGGAATAAAGATATTGAAATAAGCTGTTTTTTTTCTAGAGCTGTATTAACATCAGAGCAGAAATGCTTTTGAAGACTCATCTTGGGACGTCGATGCACTCTATTAAAAGCTGCATTGATCATTTGATTTAATTTTATGGGGGATTAAAACTTGAGCAGGTCACTGATGATAAGGGTTGGGGTCAGGTGAACTAATGTTTAAGTTGTGCTATAGCCACTTGCTAAACATAGAAACTAGAAATTGACCCTATCAAATCATGTATTATACATGCATTTTAACCTGTTAATCTATACTTCAGCTCAAGATCCACAAACTTTCACTTGTGGTTACAGTTCAATGAAATGTGGGATTTTAAAACGTTAAAAATAACAAAATAGATGAACTCCATTTGGACAGGGGACATTATTCCACAACTGAAAGACAGTGTTTTTAATATGCGATTTTTAATAAAACATAAACCTTAACCTGATATGTCAGGCTAACCCTAGAGCAAACTACGGGCTAAATGAGCTTCACCATGTGTCTGTGTGTGGAAGTCTGCCTCTGCGCGGGGAGTTGGCTTTATTGTAACCAGGGTAGACCGCATTAAAAACGGGGGAATACAGTTGACACAGTGTGTCTGAAACTCGACGGGTGAAACTGTGAATCCAGCAGGAGATGGAAATGAAAGACGCGGGGATCTGCACTGAGCAGAGAGCGAGCGTATGCGTCAGCGTGAGCATGTTTGCTGCGGCGTGCAGTCAAACAGAGGTACTTATTAACATGTAGTTGCCTTTTTCAACTGCCTAGGAATGACGTGCCACTTTGACCCAAGTGCTCGTCATCCAGGGGTCAAACACAATGAGGCCTTTGTGTACAGCTGTGCGTGCGTGAGTGTGTAAATGTGTGTCCGTCTCTAACTGAATTGGAGCTTTTCCAGGGATTGAAAGTTTTCAAACCAGTGGGAAGTCCCCAGCGCCCTGTTGCAGTTTAACAGAAAAACTGAAGACTAAGCAGTGATTTGCATACACTTGCTTTGCGGCTGTGACTCATCCGCAGTCAGTTCGTCCCCACTGTGTTTTGTGTGGATGTGGCAGACAGTGCAGGTGGCCATCTCACCAGATCTCCCACCTACTGCTGTCATCCCTTACACAACAACACCAACAAAGTCAGTTATTTTTAAGTTGCCATGGAACATACAGTACCTAATCCCTCCGTATATCCGTCTGTCTTACCTCCTCAACACTGACAGCTAAACACACAGGAATCAGGACTTAAGATAGCTGCTTTTATTCTCTACATCTTCCTTTAGTTATCCTTTGAAATTAAGCACACAGGCAGTGGAACACAATATAATGTAATTCCACATTTCAATTCTAATATATAGGATAATAGGACATGATTTATATGCAAGCCTATGGCTAACAGGTCGGGAGAAAAAAAATGGATTAGTGTCACATTATGACATGAAAACTACTGTTGTAACAAGATGTTTTTCATGTAACCACATATTTTCACGTTGTTGTGACATAAAAACTTGTTCTCATGAATTAAATAACAATCACAATATAAGCAGCAAGTTTAATATTACACCATGGTCAAATTCTTATTTTAGTTAATATGTCGCAACAACATAAAAACATCTTTTTAGAACTTGGAATATTGTGGTATAGTTTGAGTAACTGTTTTATCATGAAAAACATCTCATTAAAACCTGAAAAATGTCACACTATGACAAAAATTTCAAGTTACAATGCAATTCTAATCCATAACTTTTAGGCAATAGGCATCCACAATAATCATATTGGAATATTTGGAAATAAAGTAGCCATCATTTTATTAGGTTCCATTTTGTTACACTGGTTTTGTGTACTGGCAGAAATGTGCTCCCGCAGATGATGATCATTATATGTTAGTATATTATGGTATAATTAGGATCCTCTGATTCTTGACATTTCTTTTTTTTGAGTGTTGACTGGAGTGGCTCACATTACATCATGTTGCTTTGCACTCTATAGCCCTAAATCTATATTCTCTGCATTGAAAAGCTGTAAATATGCACGTTTTTGTGTCCATGCAGCTGGTGCTAGATCTAAAATCTAATAAAAGTAGAAAATAGACAAATGCGCACCCCAAATAGTTCTTGCTGATTGATTTGATTTAGTGTGGTCATGTTTCAAACACTTTAAATGTGGTTAAAGATAATGACCTTAATATTTAATTACCTTTTTAATGTGATTTGACTGATGCCAGTTGATAACAGGTGTTATATATAGTTTGTAATATGACAATGGTATAAGATGCTGACTCTCATAAGCCAAAGGAAGAGCTTCATGATTGAAACGTTGCGAATGAAATCATTCAGCAGGAACAATGTGGTGTTCAGATCTTGCATTTTCTGGTTTGAGTCAGGTCTTCTACTTCCATGAATGCATTTGACGGTTTGGTCTATATCTGAAGAAACGGGATAAACTATTAACAAAAAAACTACAATATTCTTGTTGCTTCCTGGTCCTTTCTTTCATTCTTTAATCCGTGGAGTCACCCTGGCTTCCATGGCGTTTTATATCCAGGAGAGCCACAGCAGTGTCTCGGAGTGTCCTTGAGGGTGTAACACAATAAAACTACTACTGAACATGAGAAGATAAAGTGCAAAGCAGATGGCAAAACTTTGAAATAAGAGGTTTGATTGACATGATGAAGTGGAAGTAGTGAAACAATTCGGATCCTTGTGTCCGCACTTGTTCTCTCTTTTTTCTTCACAGTAATCCAGACGATTTAGTCAAAGTAGAAAAAAGGCGATGTACAGCAGGCAAAGGGGGCAATGAATGAATGAGCAGGAAATGGAGGTGTGGTCAGGCCGACGCCACTCCCCGGGAACTCCCAACATCCCTCGCTCCGGATGGTGACAAGGCAGGTCAGATGATTGCTGTGTCACAGCAATGCAGAAACCTCACACAAACCCAG
Source organism: Apogon hyalosoma (assembly GCA_037367295.1). NCBI lineage: Eukaryota > Metazoa > Chordata > Actinopteri > Kurtiformes > Apogonidae > Apogon > Apogon hyalosoma. The sequence goes on from JAPQRP010000003.1 coordinate 20,961,992, forward strand.
ACACACACACACAAGTGCATAAAAACACAATGATGTACGCACAAATTCACACTCACAGGCAAGACAGCGCTAGTGTATGTACGAGTGTACCACTGCAGGACCCAGACGTGCTACAGAGTCAAATCGAGACCACAGATACACACACACATCAAACTTACGCGCACACACACACACACTCTCGCTCACACACTCTCAGCCACTCTCACAGCTGCACTCTACTACACTCAGATACAACGATCGCTTTTTTGGGGGCATTGTCTAAAAGCCAGAGGAGTGGGAAGGAGCGCAGAATGAGAGGAGAAGGAGAAGGAGGGGGGGGTGGGGAAGGAGAGGGAAAGCAGAATCAGAAGATGGAGAAGTCGTCAACGGAGCTTTTTTTTGCTCTTTTGCAAAAGTCGTTGTCCTTGAGCTCATCAGAAGGGCGATCAGCGACGGGTGGAGGACGAACACTTTCACTGTGCATCATTTCGGGAGTCTCTCAACCTGGATCCACATGGAACAGACAACGTAGGCGGCACTGAGAATGGATATACTGCAAAACAAGAAAGGAGAGACTTTTTTTTTTGGGACGAAAGTTGCATCAGAGTTTGGAGTTTGCTGCGTCGCTGTGGTTCTGCGGAAACGGCGACGGCTGCATTTGCAGAAGAGTCTGGGAAAGAGACAGAAAAGCATCATGAAGAAGTCTGACAGCAAGGGGAAAGAGGCAGACAGAATATGGAGAGTGTGTGCACGGGAAGGGGGATGCGGAGACAATGTTGCATCGAAATTTATCCCAAAAACCTCAGCTGCACAGAACAGAGTAGAGACAGCCTGTTTCTATATCCGTCGATCTGCTGCATGTCTACCTTTTCGTTGTGCCTCCTGTGCTCTGTCTATACATTCACATATTAGACTCATATACTCATGCAAACATTCGCTGACTAACCTCTCAATTATACACAGACACTACATAACCCCCCTCCCCTCCTCCTCCCTTCTTCCTCATCTTCCCTCCCTTCCTTCCTCCTCTGTTGCAGGCACATCCTCCTCTTCCTCCAGGCAGGTCAGGTCAGGCGGTGCTGGTTCTGTCCTCACGTAGCCCAGGGAGCGGTGTCCTTTGCTCGGGCGAACGGAGACAGTGCCGCTGCAGGGGTCGATGAGGACCAGGCATGGAGCTCTCTGAGGCTCTGCAGCTCCAGACAAGCTCCAGACGCACTGACCTACATCAGCCTCAGTCAGACTCAGAGAGAGAGAGACAGAGAGAGAGAGAGAGAGAGAGAGAGAGAGAGAGGGATGGGGGTGCGGGTGCAGATAGAGAGAGAGAGAGAGAGAGAGAGGATGGGCAAGAGTGATTGAGAGACTGGTAAGCATGGAAGTGGTTGCAAAATAGCAAAATAAGTGCAGGTTGGTGTAGGGGGTGGGGTGTAAGAGAGGTAAAGGCAGAGAATTTTAATCACCTACATTAAAAAAAAACAAAAAAACAACTTCCTGGATCTAATTCCTAACTAACTCTCAATGCTTGTTTCAGCCTGCACAGAGTAATAACACTTCAAAATTCCCCTTTTGTCCTCATGGTTTTTCTAATCTTTATCCTCGCCTCACTTTTCCCCTTTAGCCTCTCATCTCTCCCTATGTCTCTCCTTCCTCTCTCATCTTCTCCCTCTCTTTCTCAGCTTGATGTTCATCATACCACCACGAACGTCTCTCAATGTGGGAGGATTAGTCTGTCTCTGGCTGCCTGCTTATCTGTCTGCTCTGGCTTTCAGCTTGCAGAAGAGAAAGGAGGCGGATGAGGAGGAGGAGGGGGAGGAGGAGGTGTGCATGTGTGGCTGTATCAGCTCGTTTCAGCTTATTGTGAATGTGCTTTTTGCCTCAGCAATGCAGAGCGGAGCAGCACTGCGGCAACAACAGAGAGAGAACATTTTGTTCTGCTGTATGTTCACTACAAGCAGGTGAGGATATGTATATGTCTGTGAAGCAGCTCCATGTGCATCTTCTCCTGTACCTAGACTGATTGTGTCCATCCCTGCAACACCTCAGCAGTGTGTGCCTGACCCGCTGGTTGTGATCATTCGTCCCCAGTGCCGGCATCGACACTAAACACAGATCAATACCAATACTGAGGCAGATAGATCAGGCTAACGTTAACGCAACTCCCCTAGGAACCCATGTGGCAGTGAAAGTCAGTCTCTGAAGCAACATACCTCAGTCACAATAACAATGTCTTTATCCTGAGGTGAACAACCATAGGCCCTGGGGACTTAGAAAAAAAAGGCAGTATATTGGAAGGCACAGTGAAATCCAGTTGGGTCAGAGTATCCTAATAAGGTCAGTGACTCACAAAGAGATTTGAAAATTGAAGACGGCCCAGGCATTTAAACAGTTAGTTTAGTTTCTTCTGTAAAGCCTACCTGATTTATTGTCAGCTGCAAGTCCATTCCAGTCCATCTATGAAGGACTAACCCCTGTGTTATGGCTCTGGACTTACTACAAGAACTGATTCACCAAGATTGAACAGATTATCGGGGCTAAAACAAAATAGTGGTGGATAACAAAATCCTTGTAAGACCTTCTACGGTTTCCTCTGATTGTCAGGCCAACAAAAAAACCTATCTATATAATATTTCACCACATTTACTGCTGCTAGATCATATTTATCTTAAGTTTAAGTTTGAAGGAAGAAACCGGTCATGAGCGATATGACATTTTCCCAACATTTCAGTTTAGAAAAAAAAAAAGGCCAATTTCTTTAGAAGTACGAGTTCCAATAAAATACTTTTGTCAGTAAAGGATAGATAGAAGTAAAAGTCTATCTCAGTGTAGTCATGGAGATGTTACTGTTTTCATAGACTCCCCTTTTTTATGCCATCTTAAGCTCCTTTTCTACTGAAGTGCTTCCAGGGCCAGTTCAAGGCCAGTAGGAAGGCTAATATGGACGTGTTTTTTCCTGTTTCCAGCACTAAAGAACTAGCTTGGAGCCAGAAAAAAAAAAAAAAATCACAAACAAACAAAAAAAAAAAAACACTTGTGGGCTAGTACCAGTTCCTTGCTGGGTTACAAACAGGGTATAACCGAGCACTGGGGGCGGGACTATACCAACGGTGCTGCTCACCTGGTTAAACTAACTGTAAGTCAGCTGCTAATATTAGTGGATAGTTAGTGACCAGTGGCAGAACCAGTGTACCTCAACCCGGTCAACCATCACTCATTACACCCCAGCCAGCATTTCCATGTGGCCCCAGAAGGGTTATGTTTGGGCTGCATATAAGGGTCCGGTGTAGGTTTGTCCGCAGTTTCCATGGTGGCCCCACGTGTTTGCCCATATTAGACTCAGAATCAGAATCTCTTTATTATTGCAAACTAAGATAATTGTAAAACATGGAATTTAAGTAGTGCACATGACATGAAAGATGAATATCGTGGGATAAATAGTGTGAAAAATAAATAATCTGAGATATTCAGATCTCTGATTCTGATATGGGCAAACATGTGGGACCACCATGGAAACTGCAGACAAACCAACTTGGGACCCTTAAATGCAGCCCAAATGAAACCCTCCTGGGCCCACATGGACATGCTGGCTGGGACCATGGTGAGAACAGCGTTATCTCGGCAAGACCTTCTAAGATATGTCTCTCTTTAGTGGTCAAAATAAGACATATTTATAAATCTTATTATAATATCTCTCTATATTAGGATGGTTGATGATGTTTCAACTGAAACATTGCTTTTATACATGGATTTGGATTTGGACACTTTACTTCATTTATTCAAATAAAATGAATGCAGTTACATTATGCATAGCTTTTAACCTGGGGGATGCTGTTTATGTTAATTGCGTTTTTTGTTAATTTATTTTCCTTACTATGAATCGTTGGGCTTGTTTAAGATTCAATTAATTCTGCTACAAATGTCTAAATGCTACTTTTATTGGGTCAGTGTGAAGTACAGAAAACCACCACCACGGTTTCACAAAAGCCATATTGGAAAAGCATTCACCAAAATATGTTTGATCTGAATGCGGTAAAAGCAGCTATGACCAGCCTGGTGTTATGTGTCGACAGCTGGTGAGATACGTAGACTGTCCCACTAGCATTAATGACAGAGGGGAACAAATCTCCGACAAGACAGATTTTTAACAAGGCACTAATTTGACATTTAGACATCTACATTGTTGCCTGAAAAACACCTAAAACTAATTACATTTGGTGGAAACAACAGCAGTACTTAGACAATTACAACCAGCAGGTGTCCAACCTACATTTACTCACCTGTGTCTTTCCACCACCTGCGAACGTATACAATGACGTAGGGATGTAGCTCCATGGTGGTTGTAGGCTAATGGAAAAGCAAACTGGATCTTAGAAGGCCTACAAGAAGAACCAGGCACTAACACTAGCACTGGCCCTGGACTAGCACTGGAAAAAGGGGTATTAGAGTTAGTATTAGGGTTTTTTAGGAGCCAGAAGTGATCAGTGTTACTTCTTAACCACAACTACAGTAGTCTAACTAATACTCTAATAGTCTAACCCTTACCCTAATACAAATGTCTGTTAGGAGAGAAATATTTTTTTTATTCATCAGTCCAAAAAGTCGGAAGCCTTCACATTATTTGTGCAAGAAGAAACAGTTTTACTCAACCATAGTGACCACTGTATGACCTGCAAAAAGTACAATGTCAGCATCATTTGCTAACATGGTGTTGTGATGGGACAGGTGCTTATAAGACTCAACAGCATCCCGACATTTCTTTAACCCATAAAGAGCCAAACAGCCACTGGTGACTACTGTTTTTAACTGGCTAAGACCTGTTGATCCACTAATCCTATCAATCCATGTAAATAGCTGATGTAAAATGCGGTTTGTCATCTTTTCATGGTCATCAGATATGACCCATTTGGACGTTCAGAGGCTTCATAGTTACCGAGGAAACATCGTCATCTTCTACAACACTGATTCATGAGTTTGATCAGTGACAGTGGATGGACATACTGGGTTTATGTTCAGTTAATGATAGATTTTACTGAAAAAGTCACTATTTCTTCAGTTTTCTCTGCTTTTGATATAATAACCTTTGAATTTAGTCTGAGCTTTAATGAACATCTACATGATCAGTGAATTAAATATCAAAAATACCTGATTTACACTGAAAAAACTCAAATTATAGATGATAAGGTTACAATAAAAGGTGATAAATAACTTAAGAAAGGTTAGAAATACAGAAAAATTCATTTGTGAACTGCCACAAAAGTACCTCTGGGTCTTCATGGGTGAAGATTCATGATTCAGTTTGAGGGAAGAGTTTGATACACAGCAGAGCTCTGTTCCAGCCTGATTAGATTCTTCATTCCCTGGCTCTAGCTACACACAGTTTTTAACCGACAGACACAGCACAAATGTTCTCAATATTCTTTACTAAGTTGCAGAAATTGTTTTTTCAAACATTAAACTGTTCCTTTAAGGAAATGCAATAATGTGACGGTGCTTTTTGAGAACCGTGGTAAAACAAGGGCATGAGAAAAATAATTTCAAAATTCAATGACTTGTTTGAATGTCTAAATGTCAGCATGTAACCTTAATCCACTCAGAACCAAACAATGGTGCATTTCTTTGTGAATGCACTGAGAGAGCTTTCCCTTCATTCCATATGAAACATAAACCTTTCACGTAAATCACAAAAAACCCAGAGCAGCTTTAAAAACAGCGCCAATCTGCCCCGTAGCTTATGTTTCCATCCAGGATGGCGAGAAGCGTACTCTCCTGATTTCACATGCCACATTCCCTACCGCCTGATTACGGATGAAACTCCCAACATTTGTAGCCAAGACTCAGAAGTCAGTCAGTGCAGATAGAGACAGATAGAGATGTCACTGTCTAGATCGTAACCCCATTACAGCTACAGAAGGAAGTTATCAGGTCCAGATGCAAAGAAAAGTGGGTCACCACATTAAACATGTGCCAGACCCTATACTTCCCCATATGTACAGGGAACCACTGCTTACACTAGTGCACATATGTACATTTGCACTTGCCAAGTCACACTGTTTCCCCCCCCATCTCCAAAAATAGCACAGAGTGGACTCAGAATGAGAGCATATGTGTGTCTGTCTGTTTCCATCTGGTGTATATCTTACATCTGTACATACATCCTTGCTGCATGCATGGTTCCCTTACAGTAAATCTCACAATTTTATCATAAGTACAGGGTGTGTTTCACATCGGCTTTTAAATCTGTCTGCAGTCTTCTGCCGTAATGCCCTTCTCATATGACATCCAAACTAGTAGCTGCTTTAAACCCCCAGACCCTTTCATGCTACGCCTCTGCCATCGCAAACAACAGCCATCTGACAGTGGTGGAGGAGTGTGGTTTGGCCTACAGATCTTTTTAATGGGGAGTTTACAGGCGAACAAGCAGTTTTTCTTCAGTCAGGGAGTTTTATGTTTCTGTGCTGCAGAGGTCATGAGGAATCTGTTGGGATGGGGCCAGCTGGATTTCAGGAGGTATAAGCCTGTGGAACTCTAGAAAAGTGTTTGTTGGGAAATTCGAGGCTGTTTGCGGAGTCTTTATTTGGGTTCTACACCACAGTGTATCATCCAAATGGCTCAAATAGCCCAAGGCAGAGGACTATTTATGAGCATAGATGTATTTAAGGCCAACAGTGTCCTGTCAAAGCTCTCTCAGTTTTCCAAGCATTGCCCAGCATGACCTCTTTCTCAGAAAAAATGCCTCGCTGGCCCATCAAAACCCATGACACATTTTTTTCTTCACCGTCTTGCCTTCAGCTTTTTTTTTTTTTTTTTTTTTTTGTCTTTGCTCTTCACGTTACAAGTTGTGACAAATTATGTTGCTGAAAGCACTGTGGAATAACAGCAATATCTAGATGAACTCAGAGCATGTAAACACACACATTGGGTCGGCTGGGAAGGGTAATAATGATTGGACTGGACAGCAAGTGTCAACCCATGGGGCAAATCAGCTGTGTTATGATGCGTAATCGGTCGGCTGTCTGAGGAGGTGTGTGTGTGTCTGTCTGTCTGTCTCAGTGTGTGTGTGTGTGTGTGTGTGTGTGTGTGTGTGTGTCACACTGCCACACTCATGGGTCATTCCCTAGCAATGCCCAGGGTGTATTGC
>JAPQRP010000003.1:20969202-20992651 GCA_037367295.1 Apogon hyalosoma
TAATCGGTCGGCTGTCTGAGGAGGTGTGTGTGTGTCTGTCTGTCTGTCTCAGTGTGTGTGTGTGTGTGTGTGTGTGTCACACTGCCACACTCATGGGTCATTCCCTAGCAATGCCCAGGGTGTATTGCATTGATTAGTGTCTGAGTGTTGGTCACATCTTGAGCTGGCGATGTAGTGGCCATGACAAAGGAAACCTGAGGTAGTGACGCCTGTCGCTGACTGCTTGAGGCCAATTACCTCTCCGATCTACTGTATGTGTTTGTGTGTGCGAGTGTGTATGTGTATGTGTGTGGCTAGGCTTGTCGTGTTAGAAAACCTGCCATCTTGTATCTATTTTTTTATGTCTTGACTGTTACTTTAGTAGTTTAGTGCAATCATAGATCTATAATGTAAACACACAACACACTACACCCAATTATTAGTCCAGGGTCTATGAGGTATTTAGCTCTATGCTAATTATAGTATAACAGATACCCATCAGCATGCCCCCAGTCCTAAGAAACAGAGATTATTAGTGGTTACAGAGGATATGCAAAGTACTGCTGTGGATGGGGGAAGCACCAAAAAAAAACAAAAAACAAAACAGTTTAAAGGTATGAAATTTAAGAATAGCCTAATTGCAACACTGTAATATAGGGTTCATAATTATACTGCATTACTGTGAAATCACCTGATATTAAGAAATGCTGTGTTTTTGCTGCCATTTTAATACAATAGCTCAGAACAGACTTCATCTTCCTCATTTTCGTACATTTTATAACAGGTGGTATCTAGCATTTAAGTACTTCGCTGTAACACATTATCTTTCATTGTGGACCCAAGTTGTTATTGTCGCCTTAACGTAAAAAATAAGAATGGACAAATTAAAGAGGAAGTGTCTATCAGCCAGGGTGAGATGAGAGGTATTCACTTGGTTGCGATTTGCATCTTCATATGGTAGATAGATGTCAGCAAATTCAATACATGTCAAACAAGTGGTGCCAGGCACAACAAACCCCGCCCCTCGTATGTATTGTATCTTATTTTGGCATCGATCCAGCTGATGTCATCATGTCTATGCATGTGCTGATGTCAGCATATCAATTGCCTCTATATATGAGCCAAGTTTGAAGGAAACTGAAACAAAATTTATGTTTTTATAGACATTTGGAATTTCAGCCATTATAAGTAAATGGGAGGAGAAAAATATTTTACAAATTCATAAAAAATTTGAACTTTGACCTACTTTTCCCAATATGTAATGACATCTATTCTGGGTCACTAGCAATCTATAAATCAAATTTGGTGTGAATTCAAGCAATAGTTTTGCTTCTAGAGTGTTTACAAAGAAACAAACAAACCAAACCAAAAACAATACCCCTTGCCTCCCCTTTGGGGGACGGGGTAACAATCAAGTGTACGATATATGTAAAATATTTATGCCATTTCACCTCACTTTTTATTGAGAAAGTAAGTCATCATCTTGTTCTCTTCACAGCCACCAGACTCCTTTTACCAAAACAATTCTGACTCACAAAACACAAGTTGCTGGTCTACCACTCTGGTTATTATTATTATTTTATTTATTTATTTATTCATTTATGTTTTAGCTTAGATCCATACTAATTGTGTTAAATACAAAAATCCTGCAATAACAATCTAAATGAGTAAGGCAGTGGGTAACCAGTCACAATTAATATTTTTGTCAGGGGTGTTTGGTGGCTTCGAAAGAGAGCTTCAGGCTCTTGGTTCTCCCCTGGAAATAGCTGTTAAAATGGTGAAAATATGTAAATGTCTGTAGGTGGATCTTATTTGTATTTTACATTTGCCCCACAGCAGTCAGCGTACATTGTTTAGTTTCTGTACTGGTACTAACAAACCAGCTGCCACCTCCTGTAGGTAAAGCGCTGACTGTGGATAAATGTATTCTTCAGCTCTACTTAAGTAAAATCAGTAAAATCAAAACTAACCTTTTATATAATGAAACTGGCATCTGAAACTCAAAAAGTATTGATGTGCTGAAAAATGCACTTTTTTTTCTGATCTAAAGAAGTCACAATGACCAATTATTTTCTAACTGAAGATGTAAGATTCTAGTGTCTGGATGTAACCGCGTCATGGCCTTGGGGTCTTTGAAGGGAGACCAGAGGGTGTTCTGGTTTAATGGAGTCCTATGGGATAAGTGGCTCAGTTCCCTGAATAAACAAGTAATTTTGTGAAATAACAGTCACGCAACCTATGTGATGATCATCAACATCTCATCTGTAAACAACTAAAATGACCTAACATTAACCCATAAAGACCCAGTGCTACATTTGTGGTAGTTCCCAAATTCATTTTTCCTCAGTTTTTAACCTTTCTCAAGTGATTTGTTACCATTTATTGAAATATTATTCTCTGTATTTTGCTCTTTTAAGTGAAAATCACCTATTTTCCCATATTTAATGTACTGATCATGTACAATTTACAGTGATCTGATTACAGTTTAGGATTACTATATCAGAAATAGAGAAAACCAAAGCAAAAGTGACTTTGTCAATAAAATATATCAATAACTGAACATAAACCAAGCGTGTCTATCCACTGTCACTGATCAAACTACGTACATGGGTTTTACTGGTGTAGAAGATGACAGTGTTTCCACGTTCACTATGAAGCCTCTGAACGTCCACATGGGTCATATCTGATGGCCATGAAAACATGACAAAATGCCCTTTACACCAATTATTTACATGTATTGACTGGATTAGTGGTATTAAACATTTCATATCAGTAAATGATTTTGGTCACTAGTGGTGTTTGGGTCTTTATGGGTTCATTTTGTGAAACAAGTGACAGTTTGAGGTGTTGTAACAGGTGAAGCCCATTTACAGCACCTCTACAATCTGTCAATATGCCAAACCATGAACCAAGCAGACCTGCATTTTTTAAAATCTCTTCTTTATATCATTGAAACCAATAGTAAAACATAACTAAACTCACCAAATATGTCATAAATCTCTCCCATCACAGCTAATAAAACCACTCTGCTGAAGCACAAAGCCAGCTGTTGAATACAGTACAACATTTGGTGACGTCAGGGAACTGATAGGGTTAGCTTACAGTGATAGATGTAATTAATTTTTAAGTTAATTAGCCAAGGATTTGTGTTCAAAAGTCAAAGCAGCCAAGCTGGAATCTTCCTTCTTCAGTCCTAGGCATCTTTAGTATGGCAGAACCACTTATTTTTGTTATTTTTCTGCAACATTATAATACAGCAGTACTATCCTATACCCTATTACTTAAAAATAAATAAATAATAATGATAATAATAATAATAGTAAAGGCAACATATAACAATGGTGTAGGCAGCAGTCACCCCCTCTGTTCAGGGATGCCTGGCTGAAGACACCACTAGCATGAAATATTTGTTAACACTGTCATGTTACTGTGGTAAAATCCAAAGTATGACCATTTTTTTCAACATGTTAAGATGCCATTTGAGATTGAGATGCAAATACATCCTCTGCTATGTATCTTTAATTAAGTGTATGAATAGTAGAAATGATGGCCAACGGTACGACAACAGAACCCAAGCTGTACACCATTGTACATTGGAATGATCCTTGAAGGGATTGCAGCTCAAAATATACATTTTGTCCCTCCTAATTACAGAGGTCCAGCATGTTCCCTCAAACAAAACCCACTTGCAGTGAAAATAGAACCAAATGTGAGTAGGCCGCAAGGCAGCATTATCTACCAGTGTTACAAAACAACTGCAACACTAAACAGCTTGTTAAAATGGTTATTTCACACTCTGCTATTGGCTTGTTTTTTAGATAGCCCTCCCCTAAAGCGCTGAGGGAAAGGCCGTTTTTTGCTCATTAATTTGACCACTGCAGTGCTGTGTATGAGATGCGGTAATCAAACAATTGCCAACAGAAACCAGTGGGGAGTGAGTCTGTCTGTTTGTTACACAACACTGAGTCACCGGTGTGGAGCTGTATGTACAGTAATAGCAGACTGTTGGCACACACAGAGAACAGGTGGAATAAACAGTTTTCTGATGACAATTAGTATATGAATGTCTGTGTGTGTGTGTGCGTGTGTGTGTGTGTGCGTGCGTGCGTGCGTGTTTAGAGAAGAGGCAGCCAAGCAGTTCATGTTGGTGCAGACAGGCTGGACAATAATAATAATAATACCATAATGATGCAGAGGCCTTAAGGGATTCCACAAATAGAAACTTTCAAGAAGAGCGGAGGAGGAGACAGGGGGAAGAAAGATCAGACGAAGAAAGAAAATGGGTTGTCTGTGTTTGTCATCCACATATATATGTATGTGTGTGTGTGCTCATTGCTTTAGAATAGCACATTCTGCTTTTTTTTTTTTTTTTTTTTACAACTCTGTGCTTTACACTTGCTGAATGTTTCTTTTTGTGTGTCAGACTCCTCTCCCTAGGCTCTTTGTAGCTTTTATAGCCCAGGCGGTCTTATCTAACCAGGTCTCCTGAGAAAATCGTCTGAGAGTCGGAGAAAGAGGGGAGAGCGAGCAGCAAAGCAGAATACAGAGAGTGTGCAATAGGAGTGGTAGAACTCGAAGTCAAATGCATCCATCATAATGAGTCATGTCGTCCAGCTTGAGTCTTAAAATATGCGCTGCTTAAATAAAACATGTATAGTGTCGATGGAGAACGTCTGGTACATCATTTAACAAAAGTGACACAACGGTCGTCTTCTTTTGTTCCTCTACATAGTCGTGTTTGTTTGCAGACAACTGCTGAGTGCAGCTTTTCTTACAAGTGGAAACAGGTTACAAAACATATGAGCCAGTTCAATGTAATGTTTTAAGAAAGGGGAATTCTGGGATGTGGCAAGTCTGTGTTCTTTTGGCTGAGTATCATTTTCACATTAAAATGATCTAGAAATGACTTGACCTGCACAAACATGGTCTGAACCATAGATGACCCCAGCACCTGTTGAGGGTCCCGTCACCACCTGATGGCCATCGACAGCTTGGAATGTTTGTTTGTTTTTTTTTTAGGAAATACTATGGTAATGGAAATCACATGAAAATAATTTACTATATTAAAAAGGGCTGGTTATATGACACTAGTTTAATCAAGTCCTGTTGCGTCTGTTGGATGTAGGATCACAGTCATGCACAATGTAACAGATATTATCTCGAATGCAAGTGCAGTCATTTGATAAAAAAAAAAAAGAAAAAAGAAAAGAAAAAGGTACGACATAGCTTCAAGGAGGCAGTAGGGGGCACCAATGAAAATTCTACCAATGGTCTCATAAGCAGAGTTTTACCAAGACAGAATTTTGTTGATGTGAGCATTAATTTATGTGTTCATATTCTGAAATATGGATGCTTTTATTCATTTATAACAGTGTGTTTCATTTGTTTTGGACCTTGTCATTTATATCATGTCCCCTTTACTGACATTACCATGACCTGTTGATCTTTTATAAGAATAGAATGACTTAACAAGCATCACTAAATGTTACGGGAAAGGACTTTAAAGTAAACACTGAAACATACCTGGCTGCACTACAGAAACACATCACAGACTTTGTGTTTCTTTTACTAATGAGCTAATGAACAACTTGCATTCTGAAAATCTGGCATAAATCCATGTTCTCTCTGCTTGTTTGTTTGTTTTTTTTTTTTTTTACCATTTTGTATCCATGCAAACGTCCCCTTCTGATCTGCAGTGTAATTACTCGCTTTTTTGGCAGAAATTTACCGTTGCTTGCAGAAAAATTAGATTATCTCACCAGACTGAAAAATGGGCTAGCTGACTGGTTTTGAATGGACATGTTTTGGCAGCGAGAGGCTATTTTCAGTGTGTGTTTTGGGGACAGCGTGCTCAGTGAAGGAGCAATCAGACAGCTACAACAAGCACACAGCTCTAAACATCCACATGTTCCCCTCGCGCCAAGATGCACATTTATGTTAATGCCACACTACTGTACCGCAGTGTTGCCTCAGCATCACATTACTGGAGCGTGATGTTCCCTGCTTGAGGGCCAAACTCTTTGACTCCCTGTGTGTGTGTGTGTGTGTCCTCCAAATCTGTTTGCAAACTGCTGAGCACAAGCTAGGGAGTGGGTTCACACTGGATTAGCTGTGAGTTGGCTAAACACCAGATAGCAGCGATAACAGAGTTTGTGTGTGTAGGTGTGTGTGTGCATGTGGATGCATGTGTGTTGGGACAGGAGAGAGTGCAGCTGATATCAGCAAGTGTAGGGGGAAAACACTGATAAGGCTTTGTTCGGATCTGCACATTTAATGGTTATAACAGTTAGACGCTAACGAACAGCACTGATGTTTATTGCCATTTATTGTGAAATCTTGTTTACAGAAAGCAAGAAAGGAAGCAGGAGGAAGGAGGGGAAAGAAAGTGACAAAAACAAGAGGATAGTGGATGAGGGGGGTGGATGAAAAATTCACAGCGCTCAACAAAACAGGAAGGAGTAACAGGAATAGAAACTTAGTGAGAGAGAAAACAGGAAAAAATAAAAGAAGAAATAATAAGAGAAATGTGACATCAACCACTGCTTAATGAGTGACCATATTTGGACTAAAGGGGTGGAGCTGCAGTCATGGGTGAGCTAATGAAAAACAGTAAACTTCACCAGCACTGGGTAACAAAGTCATTATATGATCTTGTTAGTAAAACCTATTAACCACAGCTACAGGCAAAGTGAAAAAAAAAAAAAAAAAGGTTTTATTAATTATAAGACGCTCTGAAAGGTGAGCAAGCTGTCATACACACCTGTCAATCAAAGTCTTCTATTTTCCCCAAGATCTTATTAAGGGAGTGTAAAGATGGACCAGAACATTCACTAGAGGGTCCAGATACAAATGAGAGGAAAGTGACTTCAGACCATAGTTAGGAATGAAGTCTGTGTTTTAGTCTTTACTGTTTCAACTTTTTTAGTTTCGTATGTTAAAAGTATCATTAGTTTGACAATGATACCCTCTTGACCAAATATGGTCAGTTCTGGATCCATAGAACATAATGGGGAGAGCCTCATTACTAAACATAAGGCAGGAGTCCATAAACTTATGGGTGACGTCACAGTTCCTGCCTACACTTCTTATAGTCTATAGAGATGGCTATTATAGAAATCAAACTTGAGAAAGAAGCAAAGATTAAAGGGAATAAAACCGTAAAACAGAAGTATGTCACTACAGATCTACAGTTTCTTCATATTTTTCCTCTTTCTTCCTCCCACCAGCTGCAGCCAAACCCAGTGGGAGGAAGCCGTCATCTTCACTTTCCCTCCTTTCTCCTTCCTCTCTTTCACCTTTCCATCGTCTTTTCTCCCCAGAATTAAGCCCATCAAGATGAGGCTATATCCCCTCGTTCCGTAGGAGGGGAAGGTGAATCTATAAAAGCTTTGCCTGGTCCCCAGCCGATCGATTGATGTTCGAGTGTTTAACTCACAAAGGGCTGCATAAACGACTCAGCCGTGCATGGTTTATGCAGAATACCAGGCAAATCTTTTACAGGACTCCATTGATGTTGCTTGTTTTACCTGAGAAATAAGACACTAATCCCCTTGATGTGGAACAAACGGAGAGGAGGTGATATCTGCGGGGGCAAGAGGGGCGGACCTCCTGTCTGTCACCTCCATATGAGACATAAACAAAGCTGTCTCTGCTTCACAGCCAAGATGGAAAAGGAATGCCAATAGATCTCCTAAAAAACCTTTGGTACTGATACAGGAAAACACACTCTTTTCAGAATGCCCACGTATAACAAAACCTGTGCAGCTGCTAAACATACTCTGTGACATATGAATTATGGAAAAACATTTACGGTACTACTGCACTAAACAAACAAGACCATCACAAAGAGGATTGGCACTGTTTTCGCTGCATGTTGTTTATAGTATGTGTCTTTTACATAACTTTAATAGAAAATCTGCTTGGCTTTATGCACTTCTTGTCGTGAAATCCTAAAATAATTGTTTAGCTGTAATATCATGAGAAAACACATGGGAAACGCTTTACACTTTTGGCTTTTCTAGCTTTCTGTAAGAAACAGATAGAGGTCTTGCATAATCCAATTTGGGATCTTCTTAAAGGGGACATATGATGCTTTTTGTGATCTGTGTCATATATACTGTAATGATGTTGTGGGCCCATGTTTATACAAGTTTCACAATGTGATGTGAACGTACCATATGTAAAACTAATCCTTGCAAGAAGGAAGCTAAGTTCCAAGTACAGTATGTGCATTAAATACACATTTGCGCCCACCCAACAGGTTTTCCACTTCAGCTGGCATTTTAGCACAGTTCCCGCATGTATAAGAAGAAGGCACATGCATGGCATGTGATTAAATCCAACATTATGTCACTAATATGCAAAAATGTCTAGTGAAAAGACACATTCTATAATCTTGGTTCTGAGGTTGTACATGTCGCCCTCGCTTATATTCTTGGTTTTAATTCAGGTTCAATCATGTATGCGGCAAAAATCCAAAATTTTCATGTCAGACAAACAAGGAGAAAATTAAGCACTATTTGCTGAATAGTACTCAATTTTCAATTTTGGGAGTTAGATATTCATATTATTTATTTATGTGGCTAAAACTGTTAAAGGTAGTGCATTCCGGTATTATGTTTTTACTTCATAACAGTACTGTTGGGATGATCTTAATATAACTGAATGCATTTGCTATGTTTCCAAGTTTTCGTGTCAATGGAGTAGAGAAGAAGAATCACAAATGAATTAATTTGATACCTAATTACAATTGCAGCTGAAAATGAGGTATTTTGCCCACTAACTCCCAGAAAACGCTTGTGGTGAATGCTCTACGATGGAGCAGATTTTCTACAACCCAAACGCTGATCCCACAGTTGTGTTCCCTTCAGAGTGCTTGAATTACAATATTATTTTACATTACAGAAATTTTGCCCAGTGATGCTAAAAAAAACAAACAAACTATTGAATATTGCAGATTTAGACAAAATGTGAGCAATGTACATATTAACTTTTTAACTTATCTTAGCTAATATCCAGTGTCCTGCTGCTGACATGCACTGTTTTTATCTGCTGTGTAAACATTATGTCACGTTTCCACTATGTGGTAACGGCTTGACTCGACTCAGCCTTTTTGCGTTTCCATTACGTAAAAGAACCTGGAATCTGGTACCCAGTCCTAGTTTTTTAGTACTTGCTCGGCCGAGGTTCCAAAATGGGTGAAAAGTTACTAAAATGCGACGTGTAAACACTGCAGACCACTGATTGGTCAAAGAGTTGTCACTGCGTCATTGCGTCATCAATTCCGCGACCTGTCATTTAAAAAAAAATGTATCAGATTCGGAAGTTCACAGTAAACATACCGGTAGGCTAATCCATGATGACAAAACTACACCGTGGTCAGTCGAGGAGGTTCAGACATTTCTGTCCTTGGTGGCTGATGAAAAGATTCGGCGTGAGTTTGAAGGGGTAACATGCAATAAGTGAGTTTATCAGCAACTCTCTGAGCAGACGCAACAGAAGTTACGTGCATTGTCGCTATGACAACCAGGTACTCTAAAGTCGGAAGTATCCTGTAAATCATCATATATCATCATATCAAAGCTTCTAATATTTATTGTTGAATATTTCACATGCTCCAAAGTACAAAAGATGGCGTTTACCATGAACAGTTATTACAGCTGAATCACAGAAATAAATTTTGGGTGCGGAACTGTGCTTTAGAGTGTGTCTTTAAAGGTTCAGTATGTCAGATTTGTGTGGCATGTGTATTTATGTGAACTTTGTGTTGAAGTTTGTTTTGTGTCAGAAGCTGGTCATTGGTTGATGTTAACGCACTCCATTTCTAAGCTAACAGTAGCTTGTAGGAAACTGTGGTTGCAGTAGGGTAAAAGAAGAAAGAGACTGATAAAATCAGGTGACAGAACAAGGAAAAAATAAAACATACCTGAGTACAGTCTCAGGGCCAGTATCATGGAAGCAGGCAAAATAGACAGTACGTAGTGAGCGCAGAAAGTTTACTAAAGTCAATTAACAACCAGCTTCAAGCACAAAAACACACTCCAACACAATTCATGTAAATATACAAGTATGCACAAATCTTACATAATGAACATTTTTCCTGCAGAAAAAAACAAGCATCATCTTTTCAGCAGGAACGACAACTTCAAATGAACCGTTTAATTGAAAAAAAAAAAAAAAAAAGAACAGTGACAGGAACAGATGGGGCCAAGTATGGACACTACAAACTGTGGTCATCGCTTCAACTCCAACCCTGAACATAACCACTATCTTTCCTCAGTCTTGACCAATCACTGTTAGTGAGTTGGTGAACACTGCAGTTGCATCTTTGTCAAACCAACTTAAGTGTCAGATCAGCAAAACATTCAAAGGGGCCATTTTGGATTGAAATGTAAATGTTTCGTTTAGATAGAATAATTTATTGAGAGGTAGTGGAGTTCATGGGAAACCACTGCTGACTTCCAAGGGTATCTGGATTCTACTTGGTGTCTTTGTCACCTTCAGACACAGACACACAAACACAGACAGCACACACACACACACACACACGCACACACCAAAGACTCATCTTTATGTGTGTGAGAGTGGGAAAAGAGAAGGCTTCAAGTCTCCACCAAATCCCTAAAAGCTGTCATTGACTTCAAACACTGTGGAGAATTCACAGTGCTTCTGTGGGGCAACAGAGCTGTCTGTCTATATTTTTCTATAGAATCCTTTTGATATGGCCTCTACAGTCCAGACCTGTCTATAAGGTAGACCACTGCGCTCTCATTTCACGTGAAATGAGCTGAGAGTTTATGAGTGTACGAAGAAAAACACACTGTCCTTTCTTTTAATGCACAGCCAATGTCAGCGCCACAACATGAATGCAAAGTCAGACAGGAACTTAAGATGTACAAACATACATTAGCACATACTGAATATTCATACGGCAGAATCGCTACTGTATATACAGTTTCAGAGTACAGACTGATCATTTACCAATTTAAACAGTGCATTAATTTTCATGAGCAAAGCATGTGAAATTTATGAGTGATGTGGGATTGCGTGTATCTATCAGTGTCAAAGTGACATGTGTGGGGTGATAATCTATTCTGTGACCCAAATTTATGTGTTGAAAGGCTACAAAACCGCACTCCAGCCCTCCCTTCCGATTTCACAGCTCATCACTGTCAGCTGGATGTACTGCATATGTGTGAGGCACAGAGTATGATAAAAGGAATGTGTTATCCATCTTATCCAGAGGAGATGTTTTGAAAGGAACTCTGTTATTAATAAATGCATGAGAGCCAACAGAAAAAGGAACATTCTGCGGCTTTGCAAAAATAAAGAGACTGAGAGAGAGTAAGAGAGAAAAAAAAATGCTCCTTGTTAGCATTCTCTGAGACGCTGCTTGCGCTAGGAGCTACATCCTCAATGAGAGACATATTATCTCTGGTCAGCTTTCCTATCTATTATTCACAGCTCTGTGAGAAACACTGGTGGCGAGATCAACAGCAGTCACTTACAATATATCCCGGAGCAACGCAATCCTATTCATGTGCAAAAGAAACCTTAATAACCATGGCCAGAGATAGTGGAGAGGCTGCAAAGTTGGCAAAAGCTGGTGGAAGCACACAGCTTTGATTTTCACTCATATGGATTCAGTGCAAACTAGACAAAGCAAGAAGAAAAAAGGTAGTGTATGGGCATTGCATAGTGGAGATGTTCAATAAAAATGAGTCTTGTTTGTCCTTTGGGGGAATCTACTCTTGTCTTCTTGTCCTCTAGTTTAAGCTAGAGCTGACTTTACAGACAACAAACAACTTCTGTGGCTTACTGCTTTATTGAAATCTCCAACCTGCAGGACACACACTCATATATAAGACATATGCATTCACTAGTGACCACAGATTGAGGATCCACGCTTGAAATGTTAATAAATTCAAGAGGAAATTGCTTTGTGTTTATCTGTAATATGACAAAATGCCTCTACTTTGATCCCCGGTGCATGTTATAAGCTCACAAACACACAAATGGCATTTCAAATGCTAATTCCCCATTGTGTATAGACTTATTAAATAATATGTGAATGCAATATGTGGCTTCTGTGTGGACAATGAAATATGTGGCTTTCATGCTGACATGTTTGTCATATTGAATATTATATCTTATATGCAACTGGCCATCATCTAAAGATGCAATCACTTTCTCTGTAAATAAAGGATGTTTGGTATTCATGTTATGTTTGATATTCCACAGATAAAAATGTCAATAAAGTCACTGTTTGTGAGAATAAAAAAAAACTGAATGAATTGCTGGTTTGTGTACAGGTCCTACCTTATGTGCTTTTTTTTAAAGTTGCATTTCTAAATCTGGTGCTATGGAAATGCTTTTGGCTTTGAGTGCTGTCCTGGCAGGCGCAGAATATTTAACAAGCAAAATAGCCTTGCTTTTTTGCTTTTTATGTACTCGGCTGCTTTCTGTTGCTATGCAACCGCATCCTCAAATTGTCAGGTTCAGGGCCACATTCCCTTCCTTTTCCTACCACCCCCTATTCCCCAAAAAAAAAGAAAAAAGGAAAAAAACTGAGAAAGGGAAAGGTACTTTGTACATGAACCGAGGCGTGAACAGCACAGCACCACCCTCAGGTTTCCTCATTTGAATGAATATTTCAATATTTGACTTTTCTTTACATATTAGAATTTGCAGTGCTGGTTGTATTTTTACCATCTCACCTTTGTTTGGCATACATTGTGCTCAATTCTGCAATCATTCCTTCTAGCCTTTGCGATTTTCCTGTTCTGCTGCGTTCTTTTCATCAAAAATCACTCTCCCTCCCTGTGCTTTGTTTGTCTCCTCTGCACACACACACACACACGCACACGCACACGCACACACACACACACACGCACACACACGCACACGCCCAAACACACCTCTCTCTTTTCACCCGTGTACATACTGGATGTCTGTGAGGTAGACTGTCTCTATAATTGGGTTATTCTTCTCTTCACCGGTCTGATGCACTGAGACACACATGCACTAGTGCACACACACGGACACGATGTGTGTTTGATGCAGAGACGTTTTATTTAGGCCTATAAGGGAATGTGTAGGACCTACGTCAGGATTACACAAGTTGAGATAAAAAATGACAACATGTGCGGCTATACAAATACCCAAGTCGGTGCAGATTCAGTGTCCTCACCCATCTATTCAGCTCCGTTAACCCCTCATGTTAGCGTAACTTTTCTAAAGAAATCAACCCAATATATTTGACAGCATATCGTGACTGTGTACAGTAGATGTGTTTACTCCAGAGTCAATGAACATAAATACATATGGACAGATGCACACAGGAATACAGTCATGATGAAAGGGCACATTTTCACAAGGTATAGTGAAGAGGGCACTAACATGCAACCCCCGACCCCCATCTGGGTCTCCCTGCTCTTCTTCTTCCCCTCTCTTGTGTCGCTCTCGCATAAACCTGTATCTCAGTGAGGTGACCCTGTTTTAATGTGTGTTGAAAAGGTCACCCTGGTCTTGTCCACTGATTCAGAAAGGCCCTCCTAGGCCTGTATGCATGGCTGCGCTTCAGTGTAATACCTCTAGACACCAGGGACATTCAGTGTTTACACCACTGACACCCCTCACACACACACACACACAGACACACACAAGTAAAAGAACACAAAATCAAAGGCAATAGCACGCTTGAGTGGGTGTCAAACCTAACCGCTCTGGGATTTAAACCTGTTTGAAATCATCCTGACACAGTAAACTGCACTGTGTGATGGACCATCCTTTACACTTCTGTAGTCGGTTAATGAGGAAAAGGAGAGAAGAAAATAGGGCAAATGCAACTGAGCCAAAATGCAATACAGGGTGCCAACAAAGTGTACACATTCTGGCAAAAATGAGAAGAGGAGGAAAAAAAAAAACATCCCATGAAGCATTTGATGGATGGCAGCATACAGGGAGGTGGCCAAGTCCAACTCATTAAGTTTGCTAGATGTTTATAAAGACATGAAAACATTTTAAAGCTGTAATATGAAACATTTTCACATAAATATCTGTGAATGACTAGACCTATGTAATACATTTTGTTGACTTGCATTTTAACATTATCTCAAATGTTCCAAACTATGCTCACATGCACAGAATTGTACCACTTTTTCCAATATGACTGCAGTGTAATTTGTCCCCTTGTCAATGGAAACAATAAATAAAACCTCTAACACCAAGACCAATAGATCTAAGTCATACAGTGTTATAGAACACTTAAGTTAACATCCCGTATTAAAATGACCAGGTAAAGTCAGAAAATAAGCTCCATGGCATATCACAGTTTTTAAAACTTGCGTATTTTGCTCAACAGGAAAATCTGCAGATTTTTTTTTTAATGTTAAACGTAAACTGCTAACATATCACACTACAACTGCTGAACTTGTGCAACTTGTACTTCAATTTGTAGCACTCAACTCTTCTGTAAAAACCTGTTTTTAACATGACCTAATCTAGCTAGAGATTAGCATAGTTAGCATGAGCATAATATTAAAGCTTTGCAATTCAGAAGTGGTTTCTCAATACGCGTTCTTGTTTGTTTTTCCGTTCTCGTGAAACGCCATCAGTCGCGGCCTAAGTACTGTTCCAATTGAAAGTTTGCATAAACCAAGAACGCGCACGCCTGGATGTTGTTCTTGTCTGCTAGTTTAAACCAAGGATGCACTGGTTGGTGACTCGTGTAGACTTGGCTGGCAAAATATCCCAAGATGCACTTAGTGCGACAGCAGCTTCTGTGAAAACTTAATTCAGAAATGTTTTTGACTAGATGACCATATGGAGATGGTGTGATATAATGTTAGAATACAAGCAAAAGGCTGAATAGTGAGAAATACGTCTTTATTATCATAATATGGGATTCAACGACATGTGTTACAGTTTTGAAAAATATCCAAAATGTATAAATGACACGTAAATCCTAGTACAAATGTATTGAAATCAAATTGAATGACATTGCAGTGATTTGAGGGAAATACATTTGGGAGCTGATGACAAATACACCAAAGACAGGGAGAAAAGTTCACAAGTACCAGCCGTTCCAATTACAGATAGACTTGCATTCTTAGGAAGTCCGTTTTCTGGGATTGTTCTTACCTAAACCGTACTTGCCGAGTTCGCAAGACTGTACTTGATATTGATATTGAGAAATGGCCATAGTGTGTATTTAATGCTGTAGAACAGAATGTGGAAAAGCAAACACAAACAATAAAAAAAGAAATAATTAAGCAAACTGAAAGGTTCAAAACAAAGTTTTTTCAACCTAGTTCATTATAATGGTTTATGCTAGCCACCGAGATAATGTGAATGGTAGCATAATGTTAATAGCTAGGTTGACTCATCTATGGTTATGATAGAATTCAACATTATGTTCATTGATGTGGTGCCAATTTCATGAGAATAAAATGACATAGCCTGAATATACAAAACTAACTGTAATGTGAATGAAACTTTAATGCATGTCTGTAAGCATTATTTCTGCCTCAGTCATATCAGATTGGGTTTCATTTGCAATACTGGTGAAAACAACAGCTCCCATGATTCCACACTATTTCACAAAGCAATCAAATTATGAATCCTGATTGTTTTGGTTTGGAGACCCCGAATTGCATGCATTGAAATTCATTTCACTAAAACTAAATAACACAGACAGCAGCTACCGATTGGCAGTGCCACAGATTTCATTCAGCTACATACTATATTTATGTGCATTTGCTCACAGATGGAAAATCAGCTGCTATAATTACTTTCACACTGTAGCCATAGTCCATTTTAAAACCCGACTGGCTGCTTTGATTTACTCGGCTCCTGTGTTTCAGTAACTGTGCACATGTCACGTCTGCGTCCTGTGGCTTTGATGGTGGCAGTACAGTGAAGTGAGAGCATTAGTATGTATTAGCTGGCAGATGGACTACAGTGCTCCCTTGGTGCTCCCTGTAATGATGAGCCATGTTCCTGTTTATCAGACAGGACACACTTAACTCTCTCCTCATCTGCTTTTGTCTCAATCACCCATTCCTTTTCCGCCCATCTTCACTACAAGCTCCTGTCTTTGTCTCTGCATGCCACACATATGTAGCATGTCTCTTTCAAAGAGTCTCTTCCCTGTGGTAAACACTGCCCCTGAGGAACGTCTCAGTCTTTACCTTCAAACACATCAAGTACATTTCTGCTCGTGCAACCATCATATGCAGTTTTAGCTGCATGTCAGGTTTGCAAGGCTCTTGGGGGATACCAGGACGGTGATAAAAACATAGTATGCTGCGTTAATTATCAACCCCCTTGATGCTCTGCGCCAATATCTGTCCCCTAATGTAAGTCACTCATAGTTATGTTGTCGAGTTGTATTATGGTCAAAATATTTTTATACCTTGGCTGGCTCTGGTATGATGCTTCACTGCTCTGTGACTGCAGAGTGACTACCAGTGCAAAGTCAATGTAGTTCAGCCAAAAAATCTAAGGCAGCAAAACAGGACGAATGACAGGAATGTGCACCAAGTTGACTAAATGTATTTATGACAATCAAATCACTAAAACTAAGACAACATAAAACATGAAATGTATTTACTACATGTTATCATATTATGTTCTGTCACTTATTTTGTTGTGTCACAAATCACAGTCTTTAAAGACTTTTTTTTTTGTTTTTTGTCATTCAGACAAAAACAGTGTATTCTGTCACACAGTATGGATACAGACTGCAGAATGTGGTCATTCTGAACAGGAGGAGTCTGACCTTACTAAAACTGAGGTCCTTCCATGCACCAAATGCATCAACAAGCTTTGTCCACTGAGTCCTATCATCACCATCTCTGCTCCGTCCCAGGCGATATTCACATGCTTCACATCCTCCAAAAATGTTTGCCGCCAGGTGGTCTTTATCTGTCCTCTCTTCTGCTTCCCTTAGGGAGAGGTCCAGGTCATTGCAGTCTTTGCACACCAGGTGGTTGGTAGATACAGAGTCACAACTGCCACGGTGTCTTGCAGAAGTTGGAGACTTGGCCCTTAGCAGGACTCCAACCAAAACAACATGAAGAGATTGTATCTTAAAAAGAATTTTTTTGGAGCTAGCTGTCAATGATTTGTGTTTCTGTAAACCTGGGGCTCTTAGAAATGTTATCTCTAAAGTTTTGCTCATTTAAGATGACGAGACCCACTCCATGTGGACTCACATAATGGCAGACAGTGGTGAGAGCCAGTTTTTTTTAAATTTTTTTATCCCATTTCAATTATTTCACCATTGGAAATTTGTCAAAATATAACATAATTGTATGAGCCAAGGACGTCACAGTTTGTGGCTTAGACAGTAAAGACACATCTAGTGCTGTGTTAAAAAGCTGAATGGACTGCGTCTTCAGTCATTACACCTCCCTGGTGAGGTGTTTCAGACCAATCCAACCGGGAGGGGACCCTGGGGGCAGACCCAGGATATGCTGGAGGGATTATATCCCTCGTTTGTCCTGGGAACGCCTTGGTCTCCCCCCAGAGGAGCTAGAGGAGGTGGCTGGGGATGAGGAAGTCTATGGTCGCTGCTTAAAATACACAAAGCCCACATTAGAGACAGAGGTTTGACTGTCTGTTCAGAGCCTTTAAGTTGACGTAAACTCTGACCAACACTCAACTGCAGTGGATGACAGTAGCCCCTTAAACACAGCACTTCTGTTCTGGGAATATTTCACCTTTATTCCAGAACGACATCTGTGTAAACGGAATGGTGGGATCATTTGGTGGGGAGATGCTGAGATCCATGAGCTGTTGTCACTTCGGGCGGAGGACTCTATCCATGCTAACATTTGTGGAATGGTTAAAGGTGGGCCGTCTCTGGAGAGGTTAGCACCACCGCTACGCTCGGGGTATTTCTGACGTGCAAGTTATACGTCACACTATACGCTGCGCCATGTCGCCCCTTTGATTCCGGAATGCAGGTCCTCTGTGTAAAAGTCCAGCCTGTCTCACCTCTGTTACTCCTTTGGCTTGGCTGTGGAAATTGGTCAATGGTGACAAAAAGGTGGGGTCACCATCTCATCTTTTTTCTCTGTGTAAAAGTGGCTGGTAACGTACCATGAAAATGAATACTACCGTCTGTAAAACATGAAAAAATTAAGTTTAAGTTCATTCTGAGCGGCTGTAGAAACAAGATTGTGTAAAGCAGCGGACTCCATGGGGTGGACCCTCCCTCTGCATAAATAAGATTAGCACAAACAGTTATTTTTCATGATTATACACTCATGAAAATGTAATTATTCTATTCTAATTCTGCCATTAGAGCTCCCTTAAGGTTACACACTCGAATGACCCTTCAAGTACAGTACAGTTACTTATACTTGAATAAAATGAAGAAGTACTCTTTCCTCTTACACAAACATGTAACATAAATGTGTACATGTTGTCTCACCCCTCACCCCCTTGACCTCCATGAGCAAACTACTCCGCAAGTTTACCACCCTTCCCCCACTCTGAGCAGTGGTTAAACACTGAGGGTTTGAGTGATTATCCAGAGAATATCCTGACATGCATCCCCAGGCTATGCTTGAGCCAAGCCATGGAGCTGCTGAACCCTTATATACCTTCCCTCACACCACCCTCAGGGCTCTTACTTTTAACCACCAGCAGTGCTTACAGGAAGTGGCCCGGTAACAAGTGTGTATACACGGCTACAGCAACAAAGCAGACAATGTGAGGCAGTGGGGAATACAGAGACAGTCGATTATGACAGGAGAGTTAAATTAGCATCACATTGGGACAGATGGTGGATGTTGCTGCGGGTTGAAACATATGGACATGCAAAAGCACAACGATTGGCCATCAATTCAAACACAACCTGTGTCGTGCTTCCAGCTTGTACACAAGAGCCTACACACACATATGCACACATGCATAAAAACACATACACACAGTCGCCGTCTGTCACTTCAGTTACGAGTGCCTTAGGGCTCGAGAAATGTTGGGTGGACAGATGATGCAATAATGTCATATTACGGATCACTGTAATAAATGTAGGCCATACAGGCTGATATCTCTGTTTCTACTGTGTTAGACACACGGCACGAGAACATTAGCAGCAGTGTGAGTGGAATCACAGATGATATATATGTGACAGTTATCTTGAACAATCTGAAAATGAAATGGGAGAAATAGGGCTTTGAAGCTTCAGAAACGACTTCCATTTTTATAATTGAGATCTTTCCTTTCCCCCTCTCTACCCTTTTCTCATTCTTCTTCCTCAATTCTCCAACTCTCTTTTTATAAAGTGTAATTGAGGGGAAGAGATTGTAATCTATGTGTCTCCATGATTGACACTAACGCGTTTACCCCCCCCACCCAACCCCATACCATCTCTTACTTTACACACAAACACCATTAAACACAGGACCTATATATGTCACAACGACTGAGCGCTCACGCCACACCTTCAACATATACAGAGGGGAAAAAAGCGAGGTGGAAGCAAGGCTCTAGCAAGGCTCTCGTCATGGGGGGTGTGATGCATTTGGCATCTATATGTAGTACGGCTAAATGGCAGCAGCGCTCGTCGATTGGCGTGGATGTTCTCGGCAGCTCCAGCCAAGATGCCTCAGACTCGTGTAGGGGAGCTGGAATGTGATGTCTTAGCCTTAGGCCTGGAAGATGGGGTGGCACTCAGGGGGTTAGTGGCAAAGTTCCTCAGCATCTCATCATATACACACACATACACACTTATATGAGGCTTTTTGGATGAGATCTGACATTTCTTCCAGCGCTTCAGGTATCTGGATACGTCAGGATGGGATCTGTGCAGGCATGACATGTACATGACAAGAAGTGGGTGTTGGCTGACTGATGAAAGAATGGGAACAGGGGATGTAGGGGAGGATAAACCCAGCAAAACTGGGTTTACTTAGCTTTTTATTTGCAGGAATAGATTTTACCAACCTTTAAAGTGTTGCCATAAAACCTCATGACCTAATTTTGTGTAATACATCAAAGTGAGAGGCATCAGTGGTAATGCTAAGTAGTATTGATATCAGATGCATGTTATATGAAGATGAGCTGTCTTGGAGAGTAAATTATTTCTTTTCCAAATGGATAGTTGGTTCAATACAGCGACGAGTAAAGTAAGGTTACAGCTCACCTTGTTTTCTGTGAAAATCAGTCAAATATGCAATGCACGTGTCTTATAAAAACTACACAGATACTGTTCTTTGCACAAAATTTTTTTGAAACAGTTTACTTTATAGATACCGCCAACCAAACAGGCTCGTGTTGAGTTCAGAAAGTAAGTAGTTAATTCTCTGTCAAGTCACAGCACCTGAAACATCTTCAAGGAGACACAAAGGTGAGTTTTACTATCCCTCTTTCCATCAGGGGATCTGTATGTAACTAAGTATATTCATGACTACTGTACTTAAGTATCATTCCAGGGTGCTTCAATGATATAATGAGGTACTAGTGTACAAATCTAAATCTAAAATGGGCCACTACATTAACCTGCTCTTACATACATGAATTACTACTAATAAAAAATGAACATTGCTTCATAATACATTATTTTAAATACATTTGAAATTCATGGCCTGAGTATTTCTACACTGCAGTATTTTCCCTTTTACATGAGATCTGAGTATTTCTTCATGATTTGTCCAACTTATATGCCGATTTTGAGGGTAACTTCTATTCTTCATGGTGATTTCACAAACGTTAACATTATGTGGTATTTCCAGATTTTTCACACATGTAAAAACCTTCTAAAATTAGGCAACCGACATCATTCTTACAGCAAGTATTGGAGTGTTTGGCATCACATTCAGCAAATGCAACAGAACAGTAAAAAGCATAATGGAGGCCAGTGATGTTTTTACAGTGGCTATAGTTTTATATCTTTTACCTAAGTCTCATCCAGACTGAAGACGAAGTCCAGAATATTTGACAGTTTTTGTGAAAGGGTTGTGACAGAACCTCTATGTAGGTAGTAGGATGTGTGTGGATATTTTTTTTAAAGAGTTAACTAGTGTTAATTGGTGGTGGGAGTAGAGGAGGGTTTAACCTTTAATTCATAGAGATGTGGAGCAAATGTTAAATGTATACTTATAGTTTACCCCCTCCTTAGTGGATATCTAAGTATTATCATTACTATTATTTCATTTTGGGCTGAAGGCTTGTGTTAACAATGATGTCACAACTAATCACCTTCAATTGGCTTGATTATTTGTCTTCCAAAATGTGATTAAAAGGCTCATCCCTGTAGGTAAGGTTAATTCACCCATATTAATATGTGCAATGCTTAGAAATGTAAAAGAAAATGCACAGATCTCACTCTTAGAAGTTTCTTTGTGCAAAACAAAGCGGGAAGTGAGAGGTTTTCTTCAGTTTCTCACGTAGTCCAAAGAGTGTAGACACTCAGGAAGCCTCCTCATTGTCATTCTGCATCACCTCTGAGACTGCCAGATTAGTTCCTCTGAATCCCAATCTCATTGCAATGACCACTACTCCATCTACATATATGGTTTAGTGTATATATTAAAGTTTAATGAGGATGCATTACTAGTGTGCATTGCATTCCTAAGATCAAACACGTGTGCACACATGTGCGTGTGCACAGGCACTCATGCAAAAGTGGCTGCATGCATTTGGCAGGTCGCCCTGAGCATGTGGGGGAAATATAAATAAAGAGATTGAGGAATCAAGGCATAAATGAGGCTCGACACTCCTTTCTCTCACAATCCATTTCCCCATTACAAGGGGGGACACCGGCACCAAATGATCTTCCTCCATCTTTCCACTGGCTCAGAATAAAAGTAGACACCGGCAACAATACTCATTTATTTTCCGTCTATCTGATACAAACAAAGATGCAGAGCGCCGTTGACCTCTCACATGAACTCAGAACTCACTCAGCTACTGGGGGAGAGATAACTGTTGAACCCAGTGGACACTTTCCAATTTCATTTTCAGACAGAATTCGATATCATAAACACATCCGACATGTTTATGAAACTGAATCCTCAGAAAAAATGTTGAAATAGAGAGAAAGTATGGGAGTAAACAGGAAAAGGCACGGTTGAGAGGCAGGGCAGTGGTGGCCTGGCAGCGCTCGCCCTTACAGATTATAGCTTGACATTTGGAGTCAGAGCTAGTGAAATGTCAGACAGGTTATGACAGGAATGGTGATAGGCAGATTATGACTTGACCTCTGACCTGGAAGCTCCGAAAGGTCACGGCTCACTCAACCGTCTGTGGACTAATGTGCTTTCAGAGCACGAAATGAAAAGGGGTGAAGTGAGCTTAACACGCCAGTTTTCCAGACTGAAAGTGCTGGGTTTCGTCACCATCAAGTGGAAAAGTGAAGTCCTCATCGTAGAGACATGATAGTTCAATCAGCTGTTGCATCATTTCAGGATTACTTCATCTCTCATACTGGCTGGTAAACATGCTATAGGGCATACTGGAGTATTTACACATAAAACAGAATATAAGGAGTCCACAACACTGACCCACCATCATTTCACTGCAGGGCTTTGCTGAAGCCTTAACATACACGTCCATTGCAGTCGTACCAGCACAAATCTAATACATTCTGAAGCAATCGCTTTCATTTTTGTGGACTCATATATTAACTAACATCTTAGAATTTTTAACAGGATACGTTGTATTTCACACAATTTGACAGATCATGTGAATACAGTGAATTCTCTTCCCATTACTCGGTGGTGGGGGAGTTGGCAACCGTTCCTATCTTCTTAAAAGTCATTTTTATGCAGATAAAAAAACATATCGACGTGGAACCAGCGAAAATATTAGAGTGCATCTACATTTTGCATCAAGGTGGATACTCCACAGTAGACTTTATGACTTCCTACTTTACAATTTATGATTATTGTGTAGTGTTACTGTGCATTTCGTTTACAAAAATGCAATATTGGATGTATTTACAAAACTACAGAACTATATACAATATTAAAGAAAAAACATTTTGGTTTTTACTTCTTTTAAGCAATTTAACAAATAAAGCACAAAACTGATTCACTGTGTGGTAGATGAAAAAATCAAAAGGCATGTGAAGCTTTAAGGCCTTTACACACCGGGCATGACTACTTCCACATATGTTACAAATATTTTGCAGCAATTAAAAAAAAAATGCATCAACTAAACATTTGTGTGAGACAGACTTCATGGGACAGCAACAATGATGGAAGTGGATCTGATCACTGGCGACACTTAGTTTACCATGTGAGAAAAAAATGATGATGATGATGAAGTGATCTTTAATAATAGGAGCAGCATTAATGAACAACTGGACTATAAAGCCTGATGCATACTGTGTGAAAACACAGAATGTTCTTCTCATTCCCAGGGCTGGTTTTGGAGTTCTCGCAGCTTGATCTCAACACACAGTCCAGACAGAACATTCTTCTTGTGCTGCGTGTGGATGCCACCCCCCTGCCCCCCA
>JAPQRP010000003.1:20993236-21015708 GCA_037367295.1 Apogon hyalosoma
GACCAGATGACACAGGATCAGACACAGATGATGCTCCAGATGATGTTCAATCCATTACTATTTCTACTAAAACAGTCTGAATATATTCAACATTTTTATTGAAAAAGTGTTGCAACTGTTGCAAACTCACATCATCACCAGAGTGAATATTTTTATATGAAATATTCCCCTCACTAACATTTCACACTTTGTCACCTTGTCATGAACCTGGTGTGTAAAGGCCTTTACTTAGAAGTGGAGTAACTATGAATATGTATGCACACCTGGTTTGTGAGACTGAGTTTTTGGAAAAAAGCCACTGGCTCTAACATAGATTACATATGATCCACAAATAAGCTGAAGAAATGTTAAAACTGCTTCTTTTTCTTTAGTGTATGTCCAGTTTTATGTCACTGTTTTATCATTATTATTATTATTATTATTATTATTATTATTATTATTATATAAGAATGGCTTTAGGCCTATAACAGTCTGAACAACATGTGACACACAACAGACTAAGGTCATTTTTGACACAAAAATCCTTTTGTAGAGTCATTCATGAGTTGTTCTGTTCCTTTCCGTTGGTGCTTCACGGTGGCAATAGTCCGCAACACCCTCATTAGCATAAAGGAGTCACATCCAACGACCCGGCCAACATGTCCAATCACAAACTCACTTTATATGAACACACCAGCACATGCAGATTGTATATGGTGAAACCTTTTGGCTCTTAAGAAGTGTGTATCACACAATTTAGAACCTGTTCCTTCACTGTTGCCTGCCTCCAACAGTTGCCTTTCTACTGTATGTTTAGGATTTAGCTTAACACCCTTACTGATGTAAACCTTTCATATAAGGTAATTTAATTTGTGTTGCCTTCATTTTGTTGTTTTTTTATGCAAATCTTAAAAAAATAATAATGGAAAAAAAGAAAACAGGACACATAGGGAAGTGTGCCAACAGCCACAGCTTGGAGGATTCATGGAAATTGATTCATGCTAAAGTTCTGTAAAAGCATGGCACGCCAAACAAACAGCCTTTAACCATTTTAGGTTAAGCAGAGTTTAATTTACAGGCCTTCACTCCCTCAGCACCATGATCATAACCAGATTACCCACTGCCATTACGTCAGCCTCCAACAATCAATATGTACCATTAGCGCTAATCACTCTCTAAAATTACTGATATATGCAAGGCTCGCACATGTGTGTTTAGTTTAGAGTCTGCGTGAGATCGACTCACAAACGCTCCACGCTCTTATCATTGCAAAGCAGGATAACGCACGCTCTCAGATTATGCTTTACAGAGATCTAAAGTGCTACCTGTTTCACCTGGGGCAGTCCCTCGCCTTTAAGTAAAACGCAAATTAGCAAAACCACGGAGCTCAATCCAGCTAAAAGATCCCCTTTCTTGTGGTGCTGGATTTCCACTCTGAGACAACAAGGATCAACTCAAAGCACGCAGAGAAGAAAGGAGCATGTACGGGCCTCTCTTATTGCTCATACAGCAAGGCATTAGC
This sequence comes from Apogon hyalosoma, assembly GCA_037367295.1. Taxonomy (NCBI): domain Eukaryota; kingdom Metazoa; phylum Chordata; class Actinopteri; order Kurtiformes; family Apogonidae; genus Apogon; species Apogon hyalosoma. The sequence goes on from JAPQRP010000003.1 coordinate 20,994,738, forward strand.
AATGCCTTTTATACACTATGAATGATCCTCGGCACTGACTGAGATGGGAGAAACCACTCGCCTTTGGGCATAAAGACGGTGAGCTTTGATTATTGATTCACTGTCTCTCTTCTTTACACATAAGGTAGCATTTCGACCTAAAAAGAACTCGCATGGTAGAAAAAAAAGAGAATAGAAGAAAGAGGGGGAGTCCTTCGAGGGATACACATGCTGAGGGATTTAAACCCGGGCTGAATTGAAATTTAACAGTTTGGTAGGGTACATGATGATAAAAAGAATAAAGAAAAACAACAGATGAACTTTAGGCTCTTGGTGTTTTATCGCCTTAAGACGTAAACATGATTCATTCATTCTTGCTTTTTCTGTTAAAAGCATATGTATCATTGAGCGGCAGCTATTTTATCAATTGAAGGGTAATTTTATATGAGTGTGTGAAAGCAGAATGCATCTCTCTTTAATTTATTATGTCTTTGAAGAGGCGGTAATGGTCTCAGCTTTTCTGATGCCACGTTTGTGCATTTACATAATATGTTATGCCAGAAGATGAAAAAAAATGTTTTTCTCCTGTATTTGGTCTAAAAATACACAGGATGTTGCAACATAATGGCAACACATGCCGTTTATGATCCCCACTACAAGCACAGGTCTGGGATCAGCTCTGCACCTATAAGTAACCATCTCAAACCTTACACTGAAATGAAAGCTGACCGGATGTCAGTGCTTCTGTGGGGCAACGCTCGAATGTTTGCTGTAAAAGCAGCCAGGGAGGAGATTAGGGGAGCTCGAGAGCACTGACAAAAACATCAGAAAACAAGAAAATGCCACACAATCCCTGCTCGCTTAATGTAGAGATTAAAATAGTCATTTATGGAAGATGGTTTTTTTATCCTTTCTGTGAAATATACAAAATATCTGCAGCGATTGTTGAATGAACAATGGCCAACCCGTGCTCTTACAAGGCTTACTTACAAAAGGCCGCGCTGTCCTAACTCTACAGAAAGAGACGTCTAAATTAGATTTACCTGGGCTGAGATACTGTGTGATATTGTGTGTTTTATGGTGGCCTTGCTTGTGTTTATTTCCTTTCACTGATGGTTTTATTCAGTGCAGCTCAAGGTCTTCCTCTTTCATTGGGGATTATTCTGGTGTGTGTGTAGGCTGGTCACTCCTTCCTTGTAACACACACACATTGACAAAGGTATCAACAGGGGCTAAATGTGAATGGCGAGGCAAGCCATGTTGCCGTGCAGAACTGTCGGTTATGTCGGTGTGGTGAGGAAAAAGCAAAAGAGAAGTGTGTGTGAGGAGGAATCAGGGGGCACGGACGTCAGTGCAAAACCTATTAGTATGTCTGAGCCTGCATCTCCAAATCTTGTTACTCTGAACTGATGCAACAGGATTGCAATACAAAGTCCCCCCCACAACCATCCTCCCCTCCCTCCCTCCCTCTCTCAGCTATCTCCTTTCTCCCTCGCCCACTTACTCACTACCTGCGCTTCTATTGCTATGCTTCTTCCACGCCTCTGGACACACTCTTTCCCACTCCATCGTTCCAATTCCCTGCTGAAAATCCCCCTTTTCCCCGTCTCTTTCTCTCAATCAAAATCACTGTCTCCGGGTGCTTTCTAATCTTTGTTTCTGTTTTTCAAGCCCTCATCTTCTTATAGCAAAATACCCTTTTCTTCCCTTTGAAAGTGTCCAGAGTTTTTCATCACCTTGTTTCTTGTAAATCACACCTTTAAACTACAAATAGAATTTGTCTCTTAGATGTGATGTCTTCCATCCTGTATTTTTTATTATTATTGTTTTGGAACTTTTTATTTTGTATTTTTACGTTTTTAAAAGGTACAATCGCACATTCCCTGAGACAAAATCAAAAGCAATTAAAAGAGAGAGAGAAAAAAAAAAGAAACAAAACAAGAAATACACAAAGGTACTGTGACACAACATCAACAATGTAATTTATATAGAATAAAGAAAAAAATACACAAAGATATTAGTACGCAACTCCAACATTGTAAATGAATATACATAATAAAAATAAAAACACCCAGATTAACCTCATGTCAGGGTCAATTTCCTTTAATTAAAGAGGTAGTTCAACAACCCAAGAGTTATAAATTCAAGTACACTTTTATGGGTTTCACCGTTGAGTGAACAGGTCTGTTCTCATTTGAAGAGACACAGCCATTTGTTCCATAATATAAACTTGCTTTACCTTTTGTTTCCATTCAGTTATGGTTGATGGGTTGATGTTTTTCCAGTTTACAGTAATGTTTTTTTTTTTTTTTTAGCAATCAATAACAGTGTGCGCAGTATGTATTTTAGATCAGCATTAAAATGTGTAACTGACGTAAAACAGTAGATAAAACAGTGGATTTGAAGGTACCTCCATTTCTACAATGTTTACAATCTCCTGTTTAACATTTTTCCAGTACCCTAGGATCACTGGGCAGTCCAAAAAATGTATGTTTGATCCCCAATTTTGATCCTTTTTTTTAAACACAGACATTTCTTCAGGTCTGTCCTTTTAGCTTATGGACCATCTTATATCTTGTACAATCCTTGATTGATTTTCATTATAACAACAATGAAGTGTCGCAGATTCAAAAAAATATAATTTGGGAAAAGCTTGAAACTTGACTATACACTGGTGATAATTTATCTGCACTATAAAACCATGTGATAAATGAGCACAGAGGAATTTGTGGTTTATAAGGAATTATCAAGGTACCTTAAAGAGAGAGGAAATATTTGTGTTTTTCTTTCGGTTATCCAGATGGTGTGAAACCCCAGACTGTCGAGGCGACATAAACACGATGCTGCTCTGTGTGGTTTACAGATGTCATATTAAAGGGTTTAAAATGTTTCTGGGAAATGAAGTCCTCAAAACAATCTGTCTTGGGTGCAGCTTTAAAATCTTACCCAGTTCATTAAGTCTTCTCACCAAAATCTTAATTTATATTTTCAATTTTCAAGCTTTTTTTTTTTTTTTTTTAAATCTGAGACAGAATTTTATGGGGCTTTTCTAGCAGTGTTCAGGTTTTCTCTTTACTTCCTTATCAATAATATAGCGTTTAATTTCCTTTCATTATAAATTTAATCTAAATTTAGTTTGGACACAAAAAGTTGAAGAAGCATATGCTTAATATTAAAAAAAAAAATGCATGAATAAAATATGTCCACTGGATTTCTGCTATGACAATGTGTACAACTAGGAACAACTAGGAACATCTTTCATGGTCTTTGTTTTGAGTGCATTTTTACTTTATAGCACATTTATTGATTTATTTGTTAACACCATTACTGTAGTTTGAAAAAACAAAATCACATCCCAAACTTGTGAGGTAGATATAAAACTATTTGCCAAATCTTGATTCAGTTTTCTACAGACCACATTTTTCAACACATTTCACAAACAGTATTATGCTGGACCGCCTTTGGGTTTGATTACAAGATGCTGTTTATGCAATGTCACAATAAATATCACACCCATTATTTTCGTCCAGAATTGACTGATCAAGTTTTTGCAAAATCATGTATAGACGATGGACGAGTTGGACCACTAAGTCCTCTTACATCCCAAAGATTCTCGATGGGGTTCAGATCTGGATTCTGTTGTGATCAATCCATGTGTGAAAATGATGTCTCAGACTCCCTGAACCATTCTTTCACAATCTGAGACTAATGAATCCTGGTGTTGCCAACTTGGAATATAACTGTGTCATCAGCATAGAAAGAAATCTACTGACGTTCAGACCTAGTTATTCAGAATATTCAACCGACCTCATTTTATGGACATAGAAAGTCACTGAACATATACCTGACCAATTGAACCAGGCCTAGATCATAACAGTGCCCCCACAGGCTTGTACTGTAGGCATTTGGCATGATGGGTAATCACTTCATCCACTCTGGATCAGGGTCAATCTGGACTCATCAGACCACATAACCTTTTTCCATTGAAACACAGTCCAATCTTAATGCTCTATTAATCTGATGGTTGTTTAAGCTATTGCATCAGTTAAAGGGTTAAAGAACTTGTTTGCAGCTGAAACATACTTATCACTGTAATAATTATTCAATGGAAGGATGTTATTTATTTGCATAGTTATTTTTTACTTATTTTTGTATGTTTTTATTTTTAGCCAGGCAGTACATAAGTATTAAGATGCTATGAAAAACAGCATATAATTTACATGTCTGTGACATATTCAGACTCAACATTAAAACTGTGGTGAAAGGTGTCAGTTGTGTAAAATGCTACTGATATGATGTCAATATGACAGTCACAGATTTTTCCACTGTCACTGCTGAGAATCACATGTTTGTATCTTGTGAAAAACAGACTCAATGCTGAAACTCTGGTCAACAACCTGCTTCAGCGAGGCTTTAGCCATGTCTGAAACATGCTTTACAGATACTGTCCAAATAGAGCCAAAATGGAAACAGGTTTCACTACCATCATGCACAGGTGAGGAAGATGGTTAAAAAGTTACAAAAATTACACATAATATGACCATTTTCTCATCCAACATATGACATATATTAAGATAAATTTAAAGCTCTATATTTTGGTCATCTTCTTAATGCGAAATACCTTTTTGTTTTCTTTGAAAGTCTTTTTGTGTGTGTCCAGAGTTCCTCATCTCCTTGTTTCTTATAAATGGCTACCCTAAAATAAAAATTCTGGGGAAAAAAAAACTTCATAATTACACTTCCTCATTCCTCTGCATCTGAGTCTTCTCAAAACACTAATTATAAATGTAGATGATGTAACACCATCTCATGATGCTATGGACAAGTGAAGCCACTTTTCCAATTCTGTGTTCAGCCATAGAGTAGAGCAGTAGAATGGATGGATGGATGGATGGATATAAAACTTAAGGCCCATAAAGGTGTGTCTGCCTTGAGAGCATGGTGTGAAGTCTTAAAGTAGTCTCTGCATTAATACTATGTTGGTAACAACCTGATTCTGTTCAAACTGAGGCCATCCACAGAAATTACAACATGCTAGCGCTAAAAAACCCTGAATACCACCCAATCAGTGTCAACTTTAGAGAAATATCACCCAATAACATAACATAACAAATTATAATGTTAAACCAAGATGAACTAGATGAAATGTCTACGTTAAAATAAAAACATGAATGTTGGACTTCAGTATTGGTTGACTGTGTTCAACATGCACCAGTTAAACAACAGGGAGAGCAGCAGAGCAAGAAAAAAAACAGGAACCCTGGAAGAAATAAATGCTCGTTGTTATCTTTTAGCTATAGTGTATATGTCAAGTCATACTGGTGTCAAAAGCATGTTAGTGACATATCCATCTTCCCAGTGGGAAAACCAGTCAGTGTGAATCCCTCTGCACCTACAGCAGACGTTCTCTTTGTCTGGAGGATCTCCCCACCGCAGGGATTTCTCTAATACTCTGTGTATTCCCAACATGGATTGTCACTGTTTCCTTAAAGCACATGAATCCCCCTGTGGGGGAGCATCAAGTCGACCCGACTCCCCCTTGTCACCACACCCCGACGTGCTGCTCTCTCCCCGGGGAGGGGGGTCTTGTCTCCTCTGGAGTTGGATAAGTTATGGAACGTGCCATCCCTTTCCTCCATAATAATACATAGGCTGCGCTGGTGAGATATATCTTTTTTATTGACACATATCTAATATCTTTTCTCGCTGAAATGTATGTTTCTATTGTTAAGTCCTGGGTTTCTTTGTGATGAACTACTTCATCATGTTAGCAGAGGCTGTGATTAAATGTATGTTGTTTTATGACGACGGTGTAATTGAGGGAAGGTGTAATAAAAGTTGCCTCAGGCTTTTTTTTTTTCAACTAGTGAATGTAGAAAGGGCTAAATAAGTGGTGGGCTGCTGGAAATATGGGGGGTGGGGAGGGGGGTCTCCTTACAACTCCCCTGGCACGCCTGCAATGCCGCAGCCATCAGATTTGAAAACAGAGCAGGTATCACACACACAACAACGGCCATGAGTTGTGTCCTGTCTGGGGATTCAGTGAAATAACCCAACTACAGAAGTCATAAATCTGGCTGAAATTGGTCTTATATGCGGCCAAATAAAGCATTCGAGTGGCAGCGCCTGTGCATTCGAATGCCTGCTCAACCTTGGTTGGAGTGGGGAGAAAAAAAAACAGACAAACATGTAACATATAATTCGGGATATGCATTATACATGCTGTGTGAGCAAGAAATCATGTCACATAGGAGCACAAAGCGTGGTCTGACATACACTCTGGCAGAAATTATAAAGCAAAAACAATAGCAAGGAGGTAAATCATTTACCTAACATTGCCCTTGAGAGTATATGGCTGAGTGTAAAATCATTTATATAGGGCTTGGACAAAACCCGCTCTACAGTAATGAAAGCGAAAGCTGCTCTCACATGCTCTTCTCACCGTCATACTCTGCTGAATATCACAGGGGCCTCAAGTTATCAGCTTGTTATTGAGTTAACACGGCTCTATCAGAGTTCTCTTTCACTCGCTCTATCGAATCAGTGAATGTCAATGACTGGGTTAAATAACATTTTCTCAGAAATAAGAAAATATTTCTTATTGAGTCAAGAATTTCCACATTACAGGAAGATTTTGCACTTCACTCTTGGTCAGCCTCATGCATAGCTTCACCTCTGCTTTGAACATTTGTTTGTCTGTCAACAAAATTATACAAAAATAAGAGCACATATTTTTTATTAAACCTTGTGGAAAGGGGAGGGCATGGGCCAAGGACGATTCATTCACTTTTAGAGCAGATACAGATATGAGGATTAAATTCCAAAGGTCTATATAGGTAAGGCCTTGGTGTAAGTGCACTCCATCAGCTACTGTTCTAGCTCTTCTTTTTCCAATAAGTCACGATTTGGAAGGGATAAATGTGCTAAAAAGAAACAAAAACTGTCAGCTTTGAAGGATCAAACTAAAACCTCTTAAAGGTTAAATGTTAAGGTTAACTCACTTTATTATACCCATCCTAGCAGCCCATAGCATTAACATTACCAATTAGCATTAACATTTAGCGCATTAGAAGCAGTGAGCTGCCACTGAAGGCCCTTGGGGAGCATCTCCAGATCTTCATCAGCACTGTGGTCAGGGGCACTGACAGGAGAATTAACCTATAAGCACCTGTTTTTAATGGTTTTTAATGTCCTTGCTTTGAGGTGGATGTGCTCACCACAACACCACCACACCACCGCATTAGAGAAGGAACCACACCTTAAAATTTGTTCATTGTCATCCAAATACATTTTACCATTAATAGTAAGTTCTCAGGAGATGTGTTGCTGTGAATTTTGCTCAATAACGTCTGCTACAAAAAATAAGATTGCACTTGAGTTTTCACCTAGATGTACAAAATTTGGTAGACACATCTATCAGGTCCAGATTTACAAAAACAGGATCTTGAATCTTTACCCAAACCAAACAGACCAACACAGATTCTGCTATTTTAGTTTAAATACCCAATCTTTTGCCCCATTCTTGCTTTTGTCAGAGGTGCTGTGATTCAATGAACTCTTTCAAATTTGGTCTGGGATAATTAACGTCTCCTTGGCAATGAAAAATTATTCAAATGGGGACCTTTTGTTAAACATTGTTGCACTGAAGATGTGTTGAGTTTTGTTGTTTCACCATGAAGACCTTCATGGTGAAACATGGTACACGTCTCCAGTAAAACCTCACCCTAAGGACCCGATCATAGTTACTAGCAATTTTAGTTATTATTTGAGGGAAACCAAACTAGAGCAAACAAACTCAAGGAAGAAATGCATTTCCAACTGTCATTTAATGTTATATTAATTTCTAATGTAATTGCATATAATTATATAATGTCAAACTGAATACAATACAAAAGAATGTAATACAAAATCGTCACATGCCAACAAAAAATGCATTCTTTTCACCGTCATCCTCCAGCACACATCACAGAGACCTGTCATTATCTGCTTTTATTGAGTTAACGCAGCTCTATCAGATTCCCTGGAATAGAGTCAGTAAGTGTGAATGAGTGGGTTAAATGACATTTTCACAGAATTGGGAAAATATTTTTATACTGAGTCAAGAATTTCCTCATTACAAGAAGATTCTTACCCAGCCTTGTGCATCTCTCCACCTCTGCCTTTGACTCTACTGTATGTAAGTGTGTGTAGGCAGTTGAGCCTGTCTTCAATTATTCACCTGTGACGGCTTTTCAACCCCCCCCCCCACTCCCCTTATGTCGCGCTCTGCTCAGCCAAACTTTCTTTCTCATCCTTTTTTCCTCTCTACTTCTCTTTTCCGCCTCTATTCACTCCATGTCTGTCTTCCTTTCATGCCTCAAACCTTTCATCCTCTCCCCCACCAACACCACGCCTCAGCCGCTACCATCTCTCCCTCTTTACATCTCTGTATCCCATCTATACTTGGGTTTGACAAGTAGTGGGTGTGTCTCTCCTCCTTCTCTCGCCTCCTCCTTCTGCTCCCCCAGCCCAAACCCCACTCTGCCGTCGCTCTCCCTGCCACACAATCTCCTCTCATGTCAGGGAAACCTGTAGGCATCCGAGTGCTACTTTTGATCAGTGCCTTTACTGGGATTGCCTTGCTCTGCCTTGGGGTGGCAAGAGGAGGCAGAGTGAAAGATTGAAAGGCAGAACAGAGTAAAGTTATGTCAGGACTGGGTGATATATGCAGCTGTGCAGCTGCTCGCTGCAGAAAAGAGCAAAGTTGGCACATGCAGCTTTTAGCTACGAGCGGTAAATAAACCTCTTGTTAGAGCTTTTGTACATTATACACAACACTAGATGCCATGCACACTCTGTGTAATAATAAAGTGACACACTTTCACAGGTATTCAAGGAGAAGAAGATACCAAGATATACGAAAGAACCCAGAGTGGCGCATTCATTCAGCAGCAGTTATTATACTTTAGAAAAATTTACAGATTTTGTTTAGTCTTTTCAGCTTGGTTTCAGATTGTCATATGTACTCACCTGTAATTCATTCTAATTTGCATAGTATTATTCATTGTAGATTGTCTTTATTTTTCATATTTTTTAAAAAAAATGTTGCATATCCATCCATCCATCCATCCATTTTCTGAACCACTTAATCCTTGTGATTGTCGCAGAGATGCATTTTATTTTCCTAAAATATTACAAATGGCCCGCTTAACGCTAACACATTTACATCTTTCAATCAAATGATACTAGTCAGCTGACAGAAGTTTTTACACAAGTGAATTTCACTGAAGTTATTTTAAGGGTCATATAGGATATGGTAAATGCTCATGAGTCTCATGATATTTCTTTATTAGAAAACACGTAACTACAATAAGTTCCCCCTAACAAAGTTCCTATTCTCTGTGTCATCTATTTCATTTGGTTTAAGGACTATGTGTCTTGTAAACATTGAGGAAGCAATAAAGGGAACTGTAATTGGCTGTGGCTGCTAAGGAAACCATTTTCAGAAACGTCTTTATTTTGGATGAAGCATGATTGTATTTCTGTCCCAACTGATTGCATGATAAATTTATTAGTTTGATAGAGTTTTGCCCAAAGCATTAAACTTTTTACAGGAAATGTATTGTTTCCATTCAGCCTGTCTTATTCAATAGCTCATAAAAGTCTTGGAGGAAACCATAGCTATTGACGTTATCAGTTTTAATGGTCTCAATTACCAGCCAAAGGGTGGAAATTAATGTGATCTCTGTTGATAATTTAACACATGATGGACCAAAAGCAGAAAACTTCCTTAACTGTGTAGCTCAAACTGAGCTGCTTCATTTGTTAATTCAAGAGAGAAAGGGTGTTTGAGAAGTACAGAGAAAAAATAATTCTTTCAGCGCAGCCAGTAAGTAAAAGGTTCACACAGCTCGAGTCACAGAGGCATTAAAATCAGAGGTGTTAAACTTTGGACGACCTACAGGACAAGCCGCATAAACCAGCAGTAAATTATGCCAATGAGCAGAAGTGCAGACTGGAAATAAAAAGTTATGGATATAGCTGGGGGTGTGAGGTGAAAGTGTGTATATAGGCCATCCTAATACACACCAACAAAATCACACACACACACCTCTGTCAGGTGAAATAAAAGATTATGAGGCTGGCTAAGGACATAGTGACTACCACAACTGGAGCCTCTTCATCACATTCCTGGAATAGACTCAAACACCTCAGTATCACTTTCAGATTTTACTGCATAGTCAGTGACTGGACAATACAGCATAAGACACACACTGGATATTCACTGTAAGCTTTAAGGTTACATTAAAAAGTGTGAACACTTGCAGCTTTGACTGCTGGATGTCTTTTCAGAGTCTGTTAAAATGGCTAACAATGATGTGAAAAGGATATATGGACAGAGCTGACAAAAGGCCCCTGTAACTTGGATGCAGTGCTCAGAACACAGTTCTTTTAGTAAAAAAACAGAACAGTTCAATCAGCATGCCTTACCTCATCATCTCGTGATCCATTAGCCTCTGTATAGTCAAGGTTGAGTTAGATAACACTGATCACATGGCGTATGTGCAGATTGACGCTTTGAACAAACCTCCATTTTTCTTGAAATGGTCTCCTCTGTGTAGTTATATCACACGTCAATGGATCTTGTAAAATTAAAAACTCATTATACAACACAGGTGTAAAACAATGGTCACCTACTGAATTATACTGTATAACATGAATGACTGCATTACATTGGACAAGTATTGTGAAGTACATTGGTGTGAATGACTCATAACAAGTTTTTTTTTTTTTTTTGTATGTTATCAGCCATGGCAGTATTTTCCTGTCAAAGCTGTATATATTGTATCTTTGTAAAACAACTTGACTACTTTGACTCAAGCATTACAAGAGTGTGTGAATGTTGGTCAAGAAATGGATTTGATTGGTATCCCCCCCCCCATGTTCTGATCCTGGGCCCACTGGTTTTTGTTCTGTTTAACAATGACTTGCCTTTATGTTGCCCAAAGGTAGGCTGCCTGCTTTATGCAAATGATATAGCCATCACCAGCCAAGTCATCTAGCAAGGCAGCAGACATTCAAGATGTCCATCATCTTAACTATTCATGCATTTTATGATCATCACTCATTTCTCATATTGTTGACAGTTTAGGCTTAGGGGTCGCCATCAGAAACCTCACAACCATGCAATCACTGCCCCATCTATTTGGCTTTGAGAGCTTCATTATCTCTCAAACCAGTCTGTAAACATATCAACCTTATATCTCCAGAGCCATTTCCCAGATTTACGGAAAGACAAGACTATTAACTAAGAAAATACTGAAAGGAGTTGGATCTTTTACTAGAGAACTATTTCTTAGAACTATGATAAACAAAATTTTCCTTTTCAAATTGATAAAATGACATATACAGGCCTTTTTAGTAATGGTATTATAGACAGTAACCCATAACAACATCATGTGACAATAACAATGATTCTTTTATGTATTAATTATTTGGCCACACTGTTTTATATGAAACATACAAAGGGTAAAGATATCAAAGTGGCAATGTTTGGAACAATGTTAACAAATAACCAGACTATCAGGATAGTAAGGAATGTCTGCAAAGTGAACATCACATGAATTAAATGCTATTTGCATTGTGAGCGTCTTTTAACCTGGATATGAAGACGTGAAGAATAGAAGACACACATCTGCAGAAGAAACTCCATGTGATGCTAAATCCATAAGTATTTCTGCTGAACAGCGTAGCACAAATGTATTCAGATCTTTATTCAAACAAGTGTCACAACTGTCAAAACCTAGCACTGCCACCAGTATGAATATATTTTATGCTAAATATTCATGGACAAGTATTCTGCACTTTCATTCTATTTATACATCGTGACCCTGGCCTTAAAAGGAACTAATAAGCACCAAGAGACCATGTTAGAATAAAAATATTTACGTGACACTGAGGAACTTTTCATTGAACTTTCCTTTCCCCATCAACACTTTCTAATGTGATACTTTAAAATACCAGAAAAATGTGCTAATGGAGACAAGTTCAATGATGCCCAGGGTGTTCGCAGGCTTGGTGTTTGGGGAAATGGATTTGCGCCCCTACAGGCTGCAGCTGAAATTGCATGATATGGTAGATACATGCAGCAAATAACAAACAAATAAAAATAAAATGTATAAAATTCATATATTGAGAGTGTTACAGTGCTATGGCTAACATTTGGTTAGGTTCAGGCACACAAACAACTTGCTTAAGAGAGGATTGTAATTGGGGCTGAAATAAGAATAACATGGCAGACATCCTTATAACAGATGGACATAACTTAGGTTTTTAAATGGGAGACAAACACTGGTCTACTGTGTAATTCTGCCACATCCACCTCAACCCTCTCCCTCACTAGACTATCCATCTAGAGATTTCCTAAGAAAAACACCATATTTATTGATTTGACCTCCTTAAACAATTGGCTTTTATTTTTTGTGATGAGCTGGACTGTTGAAAAGGGACGAAAAACTGCCTGATTTGTCGCTACAAGTGGCAACTTTCATATTTCACACAGTCATTTGTTATTTAAATGTCCTTTAAAGGTCAGGAATCCTTCAAAAAGGGGTCTTTCATCTCCATTTCAATAAGAATATGTTAATGCATGTAGACAAACAATCACAATGACAGACATTCTGACTGGTGACAGAAACAGTTACATGGCTGACTTCACACATTGCTCCACACTCAGTTGTTACTGTTTTTTTTTTCTTCTGCTATTCTTCCTCTATCACCTCTTCTGTCTTGAGTGAGCCATTTAGCTGTCGGACTCTCTGAGCTGTCAGAGTCCCTGCTCATCTACCCCTCCACAAGACTGAAAGGCACTTATTTACTCCCTCTTCCCCTCCTTTAGTCTTCTTCTGTATTCCACCCTCCATTGCCTCCCCTTCCCTCTCACTTCCAATGAATTGCAAAGTTCACGACACAGCCAACCTGTTGTTTTTGTTCGTCAAATGCCCGCCACTCGCCCTTGCAATCAAAGTTAATGAGCAAAGACACAAAGACCTGCGCGCGCTCATGCAATCAGCAGACAAATAGTGACACTCCAGTACCGAGCACGCAAACACACACACATTCAGAGCCTAAAGTTTTATGGGTGAGTGGTTTTACAAGCTTAAATGGGTTTCTAAGTACAGGGTACCTACCCATTGAGACCAGAACTACATCAGTCACTCTGTCATTACTGAACACAAGCATACATCACAGCTGAGTGTGTGAGCACATTTTGTAACCGTGATGAATTTGCTGTGCCGTCCTCTGCTTCCCTCCTCCTGCCTTCCCCTCGCTCTGCCCTTCCTCTCCTGCCTCTTTCGTACCTCGCCCTCTCTTCTCCGACATTAATCCCTCCATCGCTCGGTCCCCGACCATACAGAGTTCACTGTTGGTGAAGCTGCTGTGTGTTTTGGCAGGTCACACTGAGCCTCGCTGGTCCAGCCAGAGTCAGCTCAGCGTGGGCTGGAAAACCTCATAGGGTTTGCTGTAGGCCTTTTTTTTTTTTTTCATACACAGACAAGCACGGTACACACACTGTATGCACCACACCTGCCCAGCAGACATACACACTCTTCGTATTTCCACAACACAGCTTCAAAAGAGTGGGTTTGTGCCTGACCCCCGACAGCTGTCATTCGTCACTGTGCCACTTTTGGCTAAAGATCACGGGAGATGCGGCTTTTCCAGAAATGCCTCATAAAACCGCATTCAGAGTCGGATGCCCAGTAGAGTTGAATTGAAGAGCTGAATTATATGCAATACTTCAACCTGAACTTCTGCAAACCATGGCCAATGTCAAGACCAGTGCTCAACCTTCATAAAAAATTTAAATAAAAAAAAATTGAAGAGCATGTATGCCATAGTGGTGACTGAAAAATACCCTTTGCATTATTTTTATTCATATGAATTGGCCATTTGTGCTACATATAGAGGGTATACACTTGACGTCACAGTAGGCCACAGCAATTACACCCACTCAGTGACAGAAAGGCAACTTACTAAGTTTAGATTAGTGTACTTTATTTATTTATTTATTTTTCCAAACCATGCACAAAAACATTAAGAGAGGAGACATATTATCCCCGATTTAGTCACTTACTAATTTCCATTTGTAACCTCTGGTAGTGGCAGCATTCAACTTGGATGTGACAACATCACTAAAAAAACACTTCTAACACTGATGGACACACACCTGCAAACCCACAAAGTGGCCTACAAAGCCACTTGCAATGAAAGATGCAGTCCATTGAGCTGTTCAACACAAAACTAGATGTTTCTTGACTATCTTCACCAGAAACCACAACGTTATTGGCTTGTAAAATTATCTCTTAAATTGACAAACATCATATGAGTAAATGGTGGAAGGATCAAAAAATGATTTGTCTCTCACTATTGACTGGTGTTCATATATTTTCCAAAGTAGGTGGAAGGACTTTGGCACTCTATACTGTTGGAACCTTCACATTTATCTTTTTGCTATAAGGCTGCTAATATCTAGGTCCGGGGTCACCAGTTCTGGTTCTTGAGGGCTGGTATCCTAGATGTTTTAGATGTATCCCTCTTCCTACACACCTGATTCAAATGAAAAGCCTATCATCAAGCTCTGCAGAAGAATGACAATGACCACTAGGTGTACTGGAAGAGGGAAACATCTAAAACATGCAGGATACCGGCCCTCGAGGACCAGGATTAGTGACCCCTGAACTAGGGTTTGGCTATCATTAGCAGCTGCTCATAACTCAACTACTGCTGCTAAAAAGTGTAGGTTATATTTACAACCAAACACTGAGGCTTTGTGTGCCTTCGGGTTTTGCTTTGTGTATTTCCCTACTGTTGAAATCAGCCAATGTAGCACATAAATGTCAGGAAACCCAGTCAAACTCTGTGGACCACCGGGTCTTTGGTTACTCCTAAGGATCCCTATCAAGTCCAACAGCCTTAAGCAGATAATCATTTTATTTGTGGTTTTGTAGTTTCCCCCACACAGAGTAATAATGTTACATCATGTTTTGCTGCTCACATCTGAGTGAGGAGGTATACTCTGGTAGAGGAAGGGAAGTTCAACCCTCTATGGGGAAAAATGTAGGTAAAATGTAAAATAAGTAAGGTTTAGATTATTTACAGCAGGAAACTTTAAAACAAAATATATGCTCCATGTTTCTGTTAGGCTTTTTGACTGCGTGGGAGGATTGGAAAACAGTGTTCCAAATCCATCATAGAAAAGTACACAGAGTTCTATGGATTTTATAGAAAATGAGCAAAGTCCCATAGTATAGTCATTTTAAAAGAACTGATTCCAACTGCCAATCATCAATCAATATATATAATCAAGTAAAATGCCAACTGCTAAGGGAGAAGCAGTGCAGACAGCACAGATTGCCTGATTTTGGACAAGGCCTCCAGCACCAAATTGTGATTCATTCTCGAGAGATAAAGATGGACTCTGGCTGGCTGTTTGTCTGGCATCTTCAGTGTGAGAGACAGATGAGTCATAGCTGTGTCCCAGAGCTGACAGGCTGTTGAAACGAAAAAGTGGAGATGTGGAACAAGAGGTTGGACGAGAGGGGAGGACAGGAGGATGGGGAGGAAGACGAAGACGCCCGTCTGCTTCTCGCGGTAGACGGGTCAAAGAGAAAATGAAGTGAAAATGATTTTTTTCCACCCTTTCATGTCCTAATACTGAACATTTCATGCCCAAAATCACATTATTTTTGGCATTTGTATTCCAAAATTGCATTAGTTTTACTTACTTCCTGCCAGACAGGGTGCTTTTTGTAGTTGTTACATCACATATCGGTGGTTGCACATTTAGACTCAATCCAATAAACCTATCAAATTTCCTGAAAAATGCCTTCTGTCCCTCTAGTCATAAAAAAAAAAAAAAAAACAAAAAAAAAACTTTCAACTTAACTTTCGGTGCCACATCAAATGCAACACTAGGAAGTTGATATTTCCTCTTCTTTCATCTACTGTACAGAAGGACACTGCTAACTCTATGGACAAATTCACAGTTATACTTGAAATAAAGGAGAAACCAACATGAAGCGTCTCAGTGCAGTGGCTCTAGAACAGCTTCACTGCTACTTGGCATTAACTCTACACTCTGTCAACGACTGGAGGGATGAATACCATTCCTCCAAAAAGTAATACCCTTATTTGTCACGTTGTTGGTGCAGCTGTCGAACACATTGGTCCAATATCTCTTATAAGTGTTCAGATGTGCGGAGATAATTGAAAAGGCCATAGGATGGAATTCACGAGATTTCCATACTCATCAACCCACTCATTGAGCTGTCGTGCTGTGGCATTGCACACAATGAACTTTTTCTAATTGAGATAAAAACATACTGTCAATGATTTCAATACATTTTACCACAGCTTAAGACCCATACCTCCAACTGATATGTACTTTATCTTTTCCATTTTAAATAATGGCTTTAATCCCTGTAAATGATCATTTATATGACATCTTGAGTCTTTTTTGCACCCATACTCTAAAAATTATCATTATTTGAGTCAATCACAGAGTAGGGACAGGTCTTTGTGGCATATATATCCTAATGTAAGGCTTTTATACCTATACATAAGGCTGTATTGTTGATTTGAGAATAATATGCCAGGAATTTACATGTAAGACTACATTGTTTTTACTTACATGTAAATCTCCTTTAATTTTGAAAAAAAAAAAAAACACAAAAAAAAAACCCACTTATATGAGACAAAAATTCCCAAATCTGATAGGCTGGAAGAATACACGCTTCTAATTTTCTAGCCTTTCAGTTTTTCTCAGCTTCCAGGCCTATTATACTAACATGTAATCCAATCTGTACAAGGCTATACTGTACTTGTGTACCGCTACTATATCTGTATATCTGTGCTCATTTGATTTCATAACAGTTGTTTGGGATGTTTACCTCGTTATGTCTGCGTCGAACACAGGCGGCTTTTCTGCATGAGCGTACAGCGTATATGTGTGAATGTGATTATGCGCAGTCGTGTGTGTCTGCTGTTGCTAATCTCGGTGGGGATGTGAATGTGTGTGTTTCTCTTCAGCCCTGGGGCCAGGCACAGTGAGGTGTCCCCTTAGGCCTCCCCGCTTCTTCCTCACATCCCCCACCCCATTTTCCCTGTCTAGCTACCTCTCCTCCTGCCCTTCCCCTCCCTACTCCGCCGCCGCCGAAACCCCACCCGGCCGGCACCCCACCTTTTGCCCTCTTTAGCCATGACACTTTGAATCAAGCAGAAATTAATGCAGATGATGCATTCACTGTCTCATTGTCTCCTTCATCCTGTGGATGGATATCAAGATGACAGCAACATTGGGAAAACTACTGACGCAAAGCTTTTAGCGAGGCTGCAGGGTGTTTACGTAGAGTATGTGTAAATGCAAAGATGTGTGTGGATGTGTGCTCACGTATAAGTGTTGGTATGACACAGTGCATGTGAGCAAATTTGCCTTTTTGTAAGTATACGGAGCATTGCCACTACTTTCTGTACTGGAAACAGTCCTGCACTGTCACCAATATTTGGTATTGAGTAATTTAAATTAGTGTCTTGGTTGTTAAATTTGGTTTTCCTAGTTATGATAGTTATAAATGATTCAGATTTTCTCATTAAATATATATTTTTAGGGATCAGACAGTGACAATATATGCTCCAATGTTGTCAAGCCAACTGGCATTAGTTAGCAAGCTTACATGACAAACGGAAGCAAAGTTTAAGTTATTTATTGAACTATAGCAGTTTCTGGGATTTAAATAAAACAATGTTACCTAAATTTTGAGTTATGAAATAAACAGACATGTCCAATACATGGTGCAAATTTGTGAAGTTGAATATTATCGTTTTTATATTACTAATGCTTGGTATGGAGCTAATTAGCTGTTTACTAACCATAACCTATTAATTTGACCATCAATAACCCAATTCTTTAAAATAAAATTATTTTTCTACGTAACTTAACTTTGTGTGACTTCTCAGTTTCTCTGACTGGACTGGCAAGATGCAGTTAGCTTACTAGTAGCAGACTGTTGTTTAAGTATGTTTTGTCATTGCCCACTCTGTTAAATAATAATAATAATAAAAAACAAAACAAAACATGCTTTATTTGAATAATAATTAAACAAAATCTCTTCTTTCATAAGTAAAATGATCGACGCCATTTTTTAAATTCCAAAAGCCACTGTAAATTGTTTCAAAATATTGATGAGAGGAAGTAGTGGCTAGCTTACTGGCATTACAAGCTAACATTAGCATATTTGCCTGTCTTTCCTACATTTGCAAGACAATTTATTTTTGCTTACTGTCCCAAATGGAACCAGCTTCGTTTAGGTGACAAAATACATTCTTATAATGTAAACCATTAAATTTAGACTTGAAGTTAGTGTGAGGTTGAAGTTAGTCTAAAGGAAATTAATGTAAGTCAATGCATTGCCTCCTGTAGGGATGGAAACACAAGTAAGTGTGCATTTGTGTGTGAATATGACTATGTTTGGTCCTTTCATCACTGTGTGTATGTGTATGAGTCACATTGTAATCCGCCACCTGGAGAGAGCAGAAAGGGGTTATGGGTAATATGCGAACTGCTGTTTGATTGATGAGCCAATCAGAGCGGCACAAAGGATTTCATTAACAATAGACACCCTGCCACAAATCAACAATCATCCACACACACTCACTTATCAACATTTATCAGCGTGCACACACACATGCACACACACAGATCCCACAAACACACTTGCTCTCACTTATCGACAGTTGCAAGCGCGTCGGCCTACCCCACCCACCCATCCACGAACACACACTGAGGGCCACGTGTGTGTGTGTGTGACATAAGTAACACAGTGTTATCACAAAGTCAGCAGTAATATTGTGGGCATTTCATCAAGACGGGCCAAGAGCAGCGAGAATGCATATGGGTCACCGGTTTGCTTTTGGGAAAAGCATGGAATCAACACCGAGCGTGTGTTCATTGTTTCCCTGCACATTTGGCCTGTTTCTCAATCACTGTGCTTTTGATGAAGAGTGGGGCTACTTGACGCCGCTACAAAAAAAGAGAAACTCAGCCGGCAGAATTACTTTTTTTTGAAAGTAAATTAGTTTTACGCCCCGTGAGCCCTTTGCTCCGTTTTGATCTCCTCGCTTTTTAAAGAGGGGGGGACACAGCTGCTGAGACACACACACATAAATACACACTTGCACAACAACACACAAAGCATGGTAATAGGCTATACTTTCTCATTAGTGTGACAGGGGTGCTATTTTTGTGTGTGTGTGTATTGGGGTGCTTCGTTATTATTGATTGCAATAATAAGATATGTGGACTCACAGATTATTTGCATCCCTGAGCAGAGTTATTGTTATCGGGGGGGATGATGTGATTATGATGGTCATATCTACACTGCCTGGGGCAAGACGCTGTCTGACTGCCTGCACGTATGTGTGTGTTTGTGTGTGTGCGAGGCAGACGCAGAGTGTGTATCTGCCTGCGCCCTGCCATCTCCATAGCATGTCTATGTCTAATTGGCTGAGGCTGATTCTACCCCTGGAATCCATTTTACATGGTTACCAAGGTGACAGCATCCGTTGTCTCCATCGTCGGATAGACAGAAACATGTCAGCATGCTCGCACATGTATGAGCATGCACACATACATACACACACAGACTGGAACAGTGGCAAACGTGCAAGAGCCTGAATCCCTGTTAATTAGCTCCATCTATTAGCAGCAAATCCACTAATTAAAGCCGAGCCAAGACACGACCCAAAGAAAGCTATCTACATAAGCCATATGGAGGGCTAAATGTGGAGGGGACCCAGTAATGACAACATGCATGCATACACTCATACACACAAACACACACACACACAATAGTGCTGTATGTATCCAGGAAGGTCAACAGAAATCCTTGTCTGTTTTTATCTAGCAAACCCTTCAGAGAACTGAGGAATATCATGGGTAAACTGCATCTCAGAGGAAGCTGAATAGATGTCATAAAAGTGTTTAGAGCCGTAGCCTTGATTTGGCTTGTCAGGGTGAAACACTACAGCGCACCAAAAAAAAAAAAAAAAAAAAAAAAGCAAGGCTGTGATAAAGACAAAAAATACAAGAGAAATAGTGATTACAATTAATACATGTTTAAAAAAAAAAAAGCTGCTTTTTAAAACAAATAGCAAAGCTTCAAGGCCACAAACAGAGGCTTGGTAAATGTTCCTCTGAGTCTGCTTTTAAGGTGCAGCGATTGAAATCCTGATGTTGATAGATGGAACGGAGGCCTGCTGTGAAGCTCCTCTGTCCTTCCTCCCTCCCTCCCTCCTCGTCCACCTTCAATTGAGACCAAAGATGAATGAGAACAAACCGGGGAAGTAGCAGAAGGACACGACGGGAGTGATCAAAAATATCACAAGGGAGGGAAGATGATGAAACAACAAGACAGGTATAGAAGGTTTGTGACAGAAAAAAATATTTATCTTATTTAAACAACAGAAAAATCCAGTAATGGGAAATCAACATGTCATTTTCTTCAACCGATATTCCTGCCATTAGCGGAGTGATCTGCAGCGCCTGTCAAAACGATAAACACTTTTTTCTGCAATTCTTTCCTAAAAGGTATCAAAAGGGCATAGTAACCACACAGTGATTGACTTATAATTATCATATTCATATAATTATCAAATAAACATAATGTGCAATAAATTAGAGGCTTGAATACATTATAGGGCAAACTGAATAATTAACGACAAACCATTAACTCAAATGTAATTTTCTGATGCACCCTGCAAGTTTCTCCTTGGCTTTAATGGATTTGCAATCTACTTAAATCCAAACACACTTCAAGCAAAGTGAGAGAACACTGTTTACTAAATAAACATTTTAAAACTTAATATTAGACCAGTTGTCTTGTTAAAATGTATATTTTATGCAGGGAGTCAAGAGAGTAAGAGGGAGAAAAGGATGGAGGGGGGGGCTGGTGTT
>JAPQRP010000003.1:21032310-21046320 GCA_037367295.1 Apogon hyalosoma
ATGACAGTGTTTCCACGTTCACTATGGATCCTTTGAAAGTCCAAATGGGTCATATCTGATGACCATGAAAAGATGACAAACTGCATTTTACACCAATTATTTACAAGTGTTGATAGGATTAGTGGATCAACAGGTATTAAACAGTTTAGATCAGTAGATGATTTTGCTTGCCAGTAGCTGTTTGGGTCTTTATGGGTTAAAGTAACTTTAGTTTATAATTTAACTTTTGTCGCTCCACACCTTCATAGCAGATTAAAGCTTCTATGTCTGCTAGGTCTAGTTTAGTCCACAATGTATGCTGTTTGAACCAGAAACAATGGTTTGTCTGAGCATTTGTGTCAATTCGTGGTTGTTTTTGCATTGTCATGCGGACAGAGACAATTTGTAAAAGAAATATTGTGCAGACACTAAAAAAAAAAAAAAAAAAAAAGGTGGATGAAAATATCTCATGAAAAATAAGGGTTAATTTGGAAAGGGAATCCAGCTCTAAAAATTGCAGCTTGAGTCTGATGTAAGTAAAGTCATGTGACTCAAGACCCCCACCTCTGGTATTTACCATACAAAGGCCGGAGTAATGAAACACTAGTGAGACGTTCCATTTTTCTGCTTCAGCTTCCGGGAGCTGCTATTTTTCACTGCGGGCTCATGGGTCTTTCATGTGTAAATGTCCATGCTGTGCAAAAGGATGATTGGCCTAATGATGAGAAATGTCAACCGTATCATCAGACAAGAGTAATGGTATCGGACAATTCTGCAAAAACCTTTTTAACTTGGTGTATGAAACACCGCAGTGAAACAACCCCTAACAATGAACGTGTTAGTGGAAATCACTTGAATAACAGAGAAGTAGCCCACTGCAGTGTGGTTTACGTTCTTGAAATAAAATCGGATGGCATTAAATGAGGCCAAATGTCTTCAGTGTGTGCTCTGTAATTAATTTGCAAGAAACAGGCTTTCAGTTTTTGATAATGTTCTCAAATTAGACAGTGCTATTCCATGTGTTTGCCAGGTGCACATTAACATCAGTGCTGCTGCGTATTTTATCTTTTAAGGTTATTTTCTCAGTATTTTATTAAGCAGTGGACAGAGAAGATTCAGAGAGGGGAAGTAGGATACGATGAAGATATGGAGTGGAAAAAGTCCCTGAGGTTGCATTGTGGTTATGTAGCATGTGCTGTTGCCATCCGGCTACCACGCAATCACGGACGCCATTTAAAACTGATTAACCCCACTTCTTCTAACTGCAACATTAATCACCTCTTTTCGGAAAGAATAGAGGAGGTCTGACCGGGAATCAGCAGCAATAAAAACCTCAATAACAGGATCACACTCGCACTGAACTTTTTATTGCAGGACAGACGTTCAGGAACAGACTCGAGATCACACTAAAGATGGAAGTGTTGCCAAAAAGTTCTGTCTTGCGTTGTTTTATTGCCTTGTGTTTGATTTTCAGTAGTCAGCAGAGGAGGATTTTACAGCGTATGTTCGTGACTAGAAGTGGGAAGTAACATGGTGCTACTACTTTGCTACTGTATTTCAGTAGAGTTTTTAGGTATCTGTACTATACTTGAGTGATTATTATTCTTTTTAATTTTACTCCCTGCAACTTAACCCAAATATCTGTAGATTCAACTTCTTAACATTTGCTTTAGTTTTATTGCATTTGAGAGGAATTACACCATGGATTATTTTGTTTGGCACCATCCTGTATCTTCCTATCATTATGATTAATTTCAAACTGAAGGGATTAATGGGAGAGCCACACTTAAAAAAGATATGTAGACATGGTTTATCCATGAGTACAGAACCCACATGAAAAATAAAAACATAAAAATGAAGCAGTACTTAAATGATTAAAAGACAAATGGTGCACACACAGTGAAATGAAAAACATAAGACGAGTGGTGCCAGGCACAACAAACCCCACCCCTCGCACATATTGTAGCTTATTTTGGCATCGATCCAGCTGATGTCATCATGTCTATGCATGTGCTGATGTCAGCATATCAATTGCCTCTATATATGTGCAAAGTTTGAAGTAAATTGAAACAAAAAATATGTTTTTAACAGACATTTTGTCCATAATAAGTAAATGGGAGAAAAAAATGATTTAAAAAATTCATAAAAAAATTTTACTTTCACCTACTTTTCCCAAAATGTAACCACATTTTTACTGGGTCACTGGCAATCTACAAACCTAATTTGGTATGAATTCCACCAATAGTTTTGCTGCTACAGCCATATGAAATTTTGCCCATTATAAGTAAATTGGGGAAAAAATATTTTAAAAATTCATACATAAATTGACCTTTGACCTACTTTTCCCAAAATGTAATGACATATGTTCTGGGTCACTGGCAATCTATAAACCTAATCTGGTATGAATTCAACCAATAGTTTTGCTGCTAGAGTGTTAACAAACAAACAAACTGAAGCAAAAACAATAGCACTTGCCTCCACTTCAGGGGGTGGGGTAATAACACTATAATACAAAACATAAAATGAAACCAATGCAACCCACAAGGACTGAATAGAAAAGAGGTAACAAGACAAAACACAATGTAATAGAGGAAGACAAAAAAAAATTGATGTAACAAAATGACAAAATTGCATTAAAGATGTAACAAGATGACAATAATTTCACAAACATAATACTATAAAACTAAGTATAAAAAAAAAAAAAAAAAAAGGATGAAATAGTTGTGAAATGGAAACTGCACCATGAAGAAAAGGTGTCACGATGTTTGAAGTTCTGTTACTGACATTGAATATTCATTACTTCCAGTATGTTGAGATGGAATGGTGTAATAGTCTTCACATGACATGAACATGAAATCCGATTCAGTTTGTGTTGCAACATATTTTCATACACAGCTTAGTCAAAGAAAGTCCAATACAATAATATCTGGATGAAACACATTTGGCATCATTTTGATAAGCTTATGCTATGTCACAACATTTATTTCCATCATCTTTTGGACACATAACATCACTGAATCTAGACAGTAACGACTGAACTAACCCCAGATCATAACGCTGCCCCCACAGGCTTGTACTGTAGACACTAGGCATGATGGGTAATCACTTCGTCCACCTCTCCTCTCCCCCTTGTTTAAGAAATGAGAAGCTAATTGTTGCTCTTGGAACATATTAATCACTGCAGTAATTATTCAGTGGAAGAATCTTTGCTTATTGGCTTAGTTTGATCTAGGTGTTGACTTATTTTTGCCTGTACTTTTTGATTTTTTTTCTTTAAATAAGTAGTTGAATCAATATTTCTACTTGTACCAGAGTCCTTTTTATACAATTTGTACTTCTTCTGTATAAAACTGTGTGTACTTTTGCCTTCTCTGCTGAGGACGCTGTGTCTATATTTAAGAAAGCATACCGAACAGAAAAAAGCTACTAAGAGAAAATAAACATAATCCATAATTAATAAGCAAAACGAGGCACTGTTACATGGCGCTACACCTGACTACCCACTGAGACGAGCTTTCAGGCCAGTCAAGTGTAGACTGTGCTGGCTGCTGTGTGCCATGCAGTCATGCCTCGATGCACACACACTTATTCAGAAGCTAATGAGGCCTTGGGAGATCGTACACATCTGAAAACGTTTATCTGTCTCCTTGCCTCGGTATATGTTTATCTGTGCGTGAACCTATACAGAGCACATCGTATGCATACTATACATACAGGACAGCTCGCCAGAAAAAGCAGCATGCACCCATTTAGCACACTCGCTTGCCCCGTTTTCTCCCATTACTATCCTTGTGTCTTCTCATTGCCAAAATCAGTGAAGCATAGAGAAAGAGTAAACATGTCCCAAAACTCTCTTATTATTGCATGCAGCTTCAGTACTAATGTACATGCAAGTTAAATGATGAAGAACCTCTTTGGAGTGCAATACACTTGCTAGATTTCACAAATAAGAGCAAAAAGGAAAGGCCTTCCCTGATGGGGAAATATAGAAATGTAAGCAGACACACACACAAACACACTAAAACACAGAGCCCAAGTGTCATAACTATTCCACATCGTGAGAGAGCCCCTGACTCCACTTCAAAGCTCTCCGCCTGACAGTGGCTAATGATGAACACTCAGATGAAGAGCAAAGAGACAGCGATCCAGGCTTCACATTAAAAAGGCCTCTTCCCGTCTTTTACGCGGAGATAAAAGACGAGAACTCGTGCCCGGCTGTAGCTAATGTGCGTTTAAGCACTCATACATACATACATAAATGCGTACACAGGCAGACACACTTATCATGCAAATGTAGAATAATTACAGTCTTGTCTGAGGGAGGAAAGCTGGCTTGCCTTTTGAAGATTGTGATCCTCAAAAGATTCATTGATGTTACACTTGGTAATGGAGGAGAGACATTGTGAAACTTGGGTCTCTCACTCTCTCCCTCTCTTTAATAAATCCACATATCATTGCTCAAGCGGATGTAGCATGCTTAAATGTGTTGGTGGCATTAAAGACGCTGCGGGCAGGTGTACGATGACGCGATGCCTAAAAGCTGTCGGCAGCAGCACCTTGTCATGAGTCGCCACAACTCAGCGCCTCTGACAGCATTCTCACATATGCCCACACTAGCATTTCCAGATGTCTTTTCACTCTTCGCTAACACTAGATCAACAACGCTATGTGTCGCAGTCAACATCTGCCCGTCAGTAGTCGACAGGTTGATTACTCTGCTCAGTTACTTTGGTCTTGTAATTTGTAAAAATGGAACATGATGAAAACAATATGTTAACAAAAAGAGATACAAATGATGTAAAAGGTGCAACATTCTGTTAATATTATGCTGATGACGATGAAATTTGCACAGAAAAAGCTACTTTATGACTGCCTGTCCAAAAAAACCCAACGTGGATTTAACTAAGCAAACAGATAAGTCCATTCCACTGGATAATTACTGTAGTGGTGAATATATTTCAGTTGTAACATGTTCTTTAACCTTAAAAGATGCAGTGAGTAGCTCCGCATTTCTTAAACAACCATCAGTTTGTTACAGAGCATAAAGTTTGGATTGTTTCAATGAAAAAGGTCATGTGGTGATGAATCCAGACTGACCCTGTTCCAGAGTGATGGGCACATCAGAATGAGAAGAGAGGCGCATGAAATTATTACCCATCATCCCTAGTGCCTATAGTACAAGCCTGTGGGAGCAGTGTTGATCTGGAGTTGGTTCCGTTGGTCAGGTCTAGGTTCAGCAGTGTTATGTGTCTATGAAATGATGGAAATAAATGTTGTGACATTGCATAAACCTACTGAAATAATACCGTAGCAAATGTGCGCCACAGAAACATTAACATGTTGGACATTCTCTGACTTGGCTGTGTATAAAAATGTGTTTGTGCAATGCAAACTGAAACTGATTTCTTGTTAACATCATGTGAAGGCTATTATACCATTCTATCTTCAAATAAAATAAAATTAATAATATATTGGAAGTAATGAACATTGAATGTCAGTCCATTTCGTGAGTGTTTCATGCTTTTACATATTTTATGTCATTTTCATCTTGTTACGATCTTTTCATTATCACAATTTTTTGTCTTCTGATATCTTTTGCTTTGTTAGTGGCTTATGGCTTTTACATCGAAGAGAGGTGGATGAAGTGATTACCCATCATGCCTAGTGTCTACAGCACTAGCCTGTGGGGGCAGTGTTATGATCTAGGGTTGATTCAGTTGGTCAGGTCTTGGTTCAGCAACATTATGTGTAAAAAACAAAAAACAAAAAAAAAGAGGTTATAGTGAACCTGAATATTGTGAATGACAAGGTCTGAACATGATTTTTTTAATTTTTTTTTTAACATCTTTGTCTTGTTTTTGCCTTGACCACATGTTAACCCAATATCTCAGTCTTGGTCAAAGAGGACTTATTATTTTATTTCACAGCCAGTTAAGGCCACAACTGTAGAAATATTACTAAACTGCTACTGCACTGTGTGATTTAGTTGTTGTGATGTGGAGAAAAAATAATCAGAAGACTTGTTTTAGGTGTAAAGCATTTTGTCAAATCTAAAAACTTGAAAAAAAAACAAAACAAAACAAAAAACTCATCATTCATTTCCTTCAGATAACGTTACAGTGAGAAAATGACCCAGTTGGATCCTAGGATTTCATAATCTAATACTTGAAAACTTGATTGAATGAGTCCTGGTCATGGCATTTCCACCTGTGGCCAATCAGAGAACTGACTTCTACAAGACTTTCACAAAGTAATGACCGAGAATACACTCAGAGCCAAATTATAGCTCCTTTGATCAGCCTCCTCAGACCCTGATGTGGAATTAAGGGAAATGAGACATCCTTCAAGAGCGATCTCCATGTCACCTTCGAACATCGATGAGTTGAAGAGCTGAGGAGGTGAAAGAAGGAAGTGAGAAGAGGCTTTTGTCTTGTCTCCTTGTTGCCCCTTGGTCTCGATACTACTTTACAGTTTCCTCCAAAGTAAGAGGAAAAACATTTGGGAAATATCCACTACCTTATAGCCCATACGCTGATCTGTCTTTGGCTTCTACAGCAAAATGAAAGACACCACAGAAACTGAAAGCAACTGCAGGTTTCATGGTGTGACAAGACATCAAGGTTGCCATACTCTGCCAACAAAAGAGTTTCCTAACCATAAAGAACACAACAGAACTATTCCAACAAGGAATACAGTGTAAGAAATACTAGAGGGCACAGTGGCAAAACATAAATAAGATAACCTTAAGAAACTGAGAAAGAAGAAAGATAAATCAAAACATCATGGGTACAGTAACCAAGGTTACAATGTAGACAGAGTTTACACAGAGAGAGGGTGCTTGTGTGAAGGTTATCATCGCATCCATTGCATTTCTGCGAACCAAACCAATGTGTTTTCATGGAAATACTGAAGAGATAGCAGAGGACTAAGGATGTACATACATACATGTGCATACAAATGACCAGGCAGCAACTCCAACACAAGGGCTGACACACACACTGACACACACACACGCACACGCACACACACGCACACACACACACACACACACACACACACAGTCCTGCAGAAGCAGCCACACAAACTAATTGGCCACCCCATTAGTAATTTATTAAGCTTGTCCTTGTAAATTTTATCAGGTATCCAGCAGGGGAATAGATTTATTGATTCACTCTGCATTCATCAGGCCCAGAAAACAGAGAGAGAGAGAGGAGAGGAGTCCAAGAGATGCAGAAGAAGAGAGGGAGAGAGTACATTTATCAGGGAGGACAGCATCGGGTTCCAAGCGGCTTTGCAAGAGATCAGGCCGGAGTGTGTTGTGATTCCCCCTGGGTCACCACTATATCCTACTTCATTCACAATGCTGCCTCGCCTCAGCTCATCAATGCGTGCTTGCCGATCAATGATTCTCATAAAACACCAGCCTGGCTTTGGCTTATACCTTCTCATGGCCAAAAACAACAACAACATACAAAAAAAAAAAAAAAAAAAAAAGAGGATGCTGTCAAACTTCATCTTAACCCCCAGGAGCCACAGTTAAGCTTCAGGGCAGACACAGGGTCACTGATATACTAGTAAATTATAAGAAATTTCAATTTGAAAAACACAGGAACTGCCAGACTAAGTATGTACAATATGTATGAGGTTGTGACCTCATTACTGTACCACCTCTGGCCCACTAGTTCGTAGGATTTTTCAATTTTTCTTCAGCAGGTATTGGCGTGTATCGACCAGCTGGAGAAGTATGTTGTTATTGTAATGACATAGTCTCTGTGGCTCATCCATGCTGCCCATCACCGCTCTGACACTCCTCTTTGTTTAGGGGTCACAAGAAAATTCAACCTATCACTGACTACATTTACATAACATTTACAAAATATTCTCATTTTTACCCTCATTCTGAAAAAGACACTATTCCAACTAAGTTGTTTGCATGTCTAATGAAAATGAATATTCCACTAATATTCCTGTTTACATGCATGCATACACTGTTTAATGATGCCCTAACATGTCATTTATCAAAATATGGAAAAGTGGCTGGAGCAGCTTGTGCCATTTGCTTCTTTGCTTCAAAATAAGATTTTTTTCAAAGTTTTCCATCAGTGTTTGATCATATGAACACATGCTTCCTCGTTCATTCCTTCAGCCACTTTCTGGAATATGTTAGTACTGAAATATTTGAACAAATCCAAAAACTGAGGTCAGTTGAGTACATGAATATAATGGATGACCAGGTTTGGACATTTTCCTTCTTTCACCCATTGTCTTGGTAATGCACAAAGAGGCCTTGCTGTAGTAGTATATTGCAAAAATATGTAAATGTCCAAGTTTGTCATCATTTTTAACAGCATTTCTACATCCAATCAGAAATGTGGGCTTTTCTTTTGGCCATGCATGTCTGTTCCCAAATCAATCATCAAAATAAAATATATTTTAAGTATTTGGACAGTGATAGAAACTTTGTCATTTTGTCTCCGTACACCACCACAATGAATCTGGAATGAAGCAAAAAGACATGATGGAAGTGTATGCTTTATTTTAATTCTAGGGGCTGAGCAAAAACATTGCATCAACTATTTAGGAATTCTAATCATTTTAAACATGGCCTCTCTATTTTCTGAGGCTTAAACAAAAAGGGAAAAAAAGTCATTGTCTTTATACATATGCAGTCAGCATGTTTTTGGAAATTATGGATATGTTCAAAATGAGCATTGCTACTGCACACCACCATTGGCTTATGAAGTTTAGTACATTTAACTATATCAGGATTTTTATAGTTATCGTACTGGTACAGGCGCTGACGATATTTAGTTAGGTTTGGCAAAAAAAAATAAAAATAAAAAAAAAACAAAAACTTAATGGTTCAATGTGTCCACTTATGACAACAGTGTAAAACACAAGTTACTATCAGTTTAGTAATGGAAACAGCTAATGTCAAAAAACGACGTCCAACACAAACTTCAGACAGGCTATGCGTGAGTCTTGAAATATATCTTTAAAGGGGTAATTTTTTGCCAAACCCCCTTTTATTAGTCTTGGGTTCATTTATTTGTGTATTTGGACCCTAATAGTTCATAAAGTTTGAATTTGAACCCTCCAGGTGCTGCAAAGCTATCTTTATGTTCATTTTGGCAAAAATAGAGTGGATTTCTACAAACAGTTTTAATTCCTGCTTACTTTGTTGCGTCTATAACTAGTTACGTCACAACATTTGCACATATAAGGTCAAGACTTCTGACAAACATTTCTCAGAGTACGACATAATTGTTTGTCAGCAGCAGCGGTTGTAGTCCATACTGAAAATATGTCCAAACTTCCAACGGATTACCTAAAATGTTCAATTGCTGGTTGAACGGGACAGAGCAGCACAGTGAACAACCTGGAGGGGGTGGGGCCTGAAGTGGCTTGTGGATTTAAAGGGCCAGCGCTCAAAACCACCTTTCCGTGTTATTACTCAGGGCGCTTTCACACTGCGTACCCGAGTCCATATCCGAGTACGTTAGACCCAAAAGTCTGCTTAATTTTATCAATGTGAATGCAAATGTTCTTTGCTTGAGTACTGTTCCCGAGTCCAGCTGAGAAGCCAGTCCTGGGCTACGGACTGCCCTACTGCAGCACGGTACATTGCCGTGTGAAAGCGATCTGTGCCCGAGACCAGAAGCGTCATAATCACCATTCCGACAACGGAAGTGACTTAATCACCACGAGACCATAGATGGCACTCCTGTTGGATCTGCGTGGCACGGGCTCAGCTTATCGACCGAACCACTCAGTGATATATCAGGGACAACGAAGGTCGCTCTTCTTCCCTTGGCCTCAAACAGGCTAACAGATAGAAAAGTATTGTTGCCTTTGTAGACAAATGAACAGAACAGTCACTCGGCTGATGATGCAAGGGTTTGTCTTCTTCTGACTTCCGTGTTTATTGGATAACGACAGAATTCCTTCCATACCGCTACCTACTGTTTCGGCCCTGTAACACCCACTCATATTCAGGTACGGGCGGTGGAACGTGCTTGTGAACGCAACATCTGCCGGAAAGGTGTGAATGTATCCAAGTACGGTATGGACTCGGGTATGCTGTGTGAAAGTGCCCTCAGAAATAGGCTTGAAGATGAACCTGTGGAGTTTAATTAATGAAGAATTCGGACCCAAGCAGAGCATTTGAACTGTCTCTTTTTAATGTCTCTTTTTAAGCTACTTTCATGCCCTTTTTAAATTGCCCCTTGGGGATAAATAAAGTGTATGGAATTGAATTGAATTTACAGTTTATGTGGACCACAGGGAAATGGTTTAAAATGCATATTTCCATTTATAAAAGCAAAATATAACTCCTTTAATGAACACTTTTTGGCTAAAGCCAGCGTCATGTAAAGTCACATACCTTGACCTTTGACAACAATTTCTTTTCATTGCATCCTCAAGTTTAAATGAATATCTGTGCTAAATTTTAAGGCATTCTTTGAAACTGTTTGTGAGATATTGCATTTTTACATGTAATGGGCCTTATCTATCTTGTAGAGATGCAAGGACACATATAAAAAGTTTACAAATAGAGAAGGGGGAAAACATATTAAAAATGTAGCTCCTAACACTGGCCAGACTTAAGAACACACATTTAATATCATCTACCTGATATAATAAAATCCATAAACCATGTCACAACAAATGAGTCAAAACTAAACCATGATCATTTTAGTCTCTGGTGGATAAGTGCTGTACTTTGTGTATATTCCATCCAGCCCTCCGATGTTTCTGACACTTATGTTACTATCCCAGCTTTGCAAATATTGACTAGTTGGTAGAAAGCAGTTGTGTGTTCCAGACTCAATTAAAACCCACGCTGACACATATTTTGACTATCCTGTATGCATGCCCAACAGGCTTAAATACTGTCATGTGCAGAATAATTGAGGAATATCAGTGTGCATGTGAGCGTAGCTGCTGTTTTTCCCTTTAAGTACAACGACTGTAAGTGGGAGGCAGTGAAAGACAGTAAAGGAAAGAGAAAAAAAATAAGGAAAAGGTGAGGTGAGACTTGTTCTTGTTGGCAATGGCAGGGATAATTGTGGCGTGTTGCTGTGTGTTAGAGTTTATTCTGAGTATTCACCTTTGTGGGTGGATGGATGATTTTCTGCGTGTGGGCACATAAGTTAAATTGACATGACAGAAAGAAGGCTCAACTATAAACACTGGTTTCTGAAAAGCAAACCTTTGTAAACACCAACTTGCTCTATTTTTAATTTTTCACTTTTTTTCATGTATTTGCCACATTGCTCTGGACGTTTAGAAGCTTTTTGCCTTTTTTTTTTTTTTTTTAAGGGGGTGGGGATCAGAGAATGTCAGCTCCAAGATCCCTTCCCTTTAGGCATTGGCCTTGACTGGTATTGTTCCAGGATTCCCCGGCACAGCTCACCAGGAGGCTAACGCTGCCTGCTGCGTGACTGCTGGGGGAACCGTACGTCTGGGTATTTGGAAATACCAATTTCTAATCCCCTGCATAGGTTCTTCATCTGTTTCTGGACGTCTCAGGTTGGAACATGTAGGTGGAGTGGTGTAAACACACGCATGCACACACATACTAAGACATATGGGCTGCAGTGATAAGGCCTGTGGATGTTTTAAGTCCATTATTGTATGGATTCCAACCACTTAGCCTCAGGCATTTGGCCACTATACTCTTCTGTAAGCTCTACAAATATTCATGATATCATGCGAGAAAGTGTAGTACATCTTCAGCAACATGTACATGTTCCTTAGCTCTGAAGACTTCTTATTTTAGTCCCATCTCAAGGCTTTACTTGGTGGCTTCTTTTCCTAAAACTCATTTAAATATTTCTTGACTGATTTTCATATGAATATAGTTGATTCAGTTAGTGCCTGCAAAGAGAATTTGCTTTAAGCCCACACTGATAAAAATGAGAATCTGGCCCTGTAATAATTACCTTGTTTATATGATTAAATTCTTTAAGAAATTATTAAGATGACAGTTTCACTTTAGAATGTCACCTTTTATTCGATGTCTTACTTGGTGTTTGTTTGTCATTATGTATCCCAATTTTCAACATGTCAATTTCACCATTCACATCATGTAATATTAACTAAACTATTGTACTGACTGTTTAACCTGACGCTGTAAAGCAACATTGTCTTGTGTAACGGGAGTGAACCAATGCACAGGTTCACAGGACTAAGGGTTTTTCTAAGCAGAGAAATGTTGAAACAAACAGGACCAACAAAGCTGACTTTAACAAAAGATGGCTTTGTCTGTAATTGGATGAGAATATTCATGAATAGTGATCTGTGGGGTTGGTAATATGCTTATTAACTCTGGATTTTCCTTTTCGCTTGTCAGCTAAAGTCGGTATTCAAGAGGTGAATTCTTAAACTGTTTAGCCCAGCGGTGTTAAACAGGCAGCCTGTGGGCCCATCAAAGGGTCCATTTAGGTCCACGGGATGAATTTGTAGTGAAGTGCAAAAATTACACCGACGATATTAACAGTCAAGGGAATTATTTATAGCTTATTATGCTATTATTCTACCGATCTGCTTGAGATCAAATTGGACTGTATGTGGTCCTAAACTAAAATGAGTTTGACACCTCTGGTTTAGTCTGTTAACTGGTGTTGACCACCGTAGCACTGCATTATGTAATAATGGTGCAATATGTAATAATTATTCACCTCAATATGTAATAACACTACATTTTGTAATAAACTTTGCCACATTTTGTAATAACTTATACATATTGTGTCTTCCAAATTTCAGTGCACCAGTAAGTTTCTTGTCAGTTATACTTAATTAGTGCAGTTTTTGTCTCTAGTTTGCAAACACATTCTCCATTATAATGAATACAGTTACATTTGATTTAGGTTTGACCAATGAAACATCCTACTAATTTTTTTCAAATTAATTCTAATGAAGCCGGAATTCTTAATGTTGTTCTGCTGGTATGAAGGGTTTTCCAATTAAAGCATTAATTTTGATGGTGTATTACATAATGAATCAAATGATTACATTTCCTTTCAAAAAAAGTGATACACCAGCATTTTGTAAAAACTCTTGCAATATGTAATAAGTTATTGCAAAATGTGGCAAAGTTTATTACAAAATGCGTTCAAGAATTTTATTAAAAAATGTGGCATGTTATTATAAAATGTGGCGTTATTGCATAATGAGGTGAAGAAGTATTACATTATTACACATTGTCCCATTATTACATAATGTGGTGTTACAACCACTAAACACCAAACTTGGCCCCACTTTCCACAGGCAGTACACGCCACTTGTTGCTGTAACCAAGTTTTTGTTTCTCATTTGCCTTCTTAGCAGCTTATATCGCAGTTAAAATAATACATCATGTAACAACGTATGAACTCAGTTAAAGCAGACTGTTTATGTAACAGTTCCATGCCAATATTTTCCTACAGTGGAATTTGCATAGCTAATATTCATAAGGTGATATTTGCAGTTTGGAATATAAAAACATGATATGGACATGAGCATGTGTGAAGCATCCCAGTCACTTGAGCGCTCATTATGGAAATGATCATTCATAAAACAGGAAGTACTTTTATAGATAATAACTACTTGATTGTTTTGTGTTGGGTTTTTTTTGCCTGTATTTCCAAGCTTATTGCTGAAAAAATTTATACTTTCAGTGTTGTGGCATGAATGACAGTCTTTAAATGCATATTCCACAGACTGGGGTTTCTTTTTCCTGGCGTTTGGGGGGGGGGTTATCATAACACCAGCTACACTACTGCATTGTATGGCTATGGATACTTCTAAATTCAATATTCTGTTGTGGTGGTGGTGGTTTACAAACTGATATGTGGAAGCACTGCAGTATGTGGTTTAACTGATGTGTTGTAATATTACACACAACAGTTGAAGACATTTCCCTAAAAGAAAGTAAGTTATTGTTTTTGGTTCGCTTTTTTGTTTGTCTGTCTGTCAGCAACTTTACGCAAAAACTACTGGACCAGTTTCCATGAAATTTTCAGGAAAGGTGTGAGGTGGTCCAGAATA
>JAPQRP010000003.1:21056770-21082792 GCA_037367295.1 Apogon hyalosoma
TAGATAGATAGATAACATAGTTTTCCAAAAGTCAGCTCTCCCCAGCATAAAAACTACCATATTCAAAACTTGTGGTTCCCCACAACTCAGCGTGCTAGTAAAATATTAATTCAACACTTTTAAATGTGGGAAATTTAGTTATTCTTTCAGCTCAGTGTTTGGGCTTAATGGCCCATAACTTTACTGCTGACAACATTCTCCAACAACACCAAGTTTAAGAAATGTTAAATGCTGTGTACTTTTGGCATCAGCCTGTTGTGCTGATGGAAATGACAGGCGATTAGCACCCTCTTCTTATTTCGGACTTTAAAAGGATTCATCAGATTTCTTGCTAATTTGGAGCTGAATGTGTTCAACCAATTGTGTGAAGACGCCCATGCCTTGTGTTTGATTTCTTCACTATCATCATCTTATCCATATTTTAATAAACTTGTTCCTGTCTTAGCATTCCTTTTTCTCCTCTGCCATGACCTCTGGAACATGCCAATGACAAATTTGAATACAGAACTTCTGTTAAATTTAACCCATAAATACCCAAGCAACCACCAGTGACCAAAACCATCTACTGATGTAAAATGTTTAATATCTGTTGATCCACTAATCCTATCAATACATGTAAATAATTGGTGTAAAATGCAGTTTATCATCTTTTCATGGTCATTAGATGTGACTCATTTGGACGTTCAGAGGCTCTGAACATGGAAACACCATCATCTTCTACAACACTGATTCATCAGTAAAACCCATGGAATTGGATCAATGACAGTGGATGGACACATTTGGTTTCTGTTCAGTTAATGATAGATTTTGCCTAAATAGTCACTTTTTTCCTTCAGTTTTTATTGTCTTGATATAATAACCATTGAATTTAATCTGACCTTTTATGAACATCTACATGATCGGTGAATTAAATATGCAAAAATGCATAATTTTAACTGAAAAAAAATACAGTTGATAATATTATAATAAATGGTGATAAATCACCTTAGAAAGGTAAAAATAGAGAGAAAAATTCATTTGGAAACTGCCACAAAAGTACCACTGGGTCTTTAGGAGTTAAACTCCTCATGTTAGTGAAGCTGCAAACCACTGAATATATTTTTGCTAAAAGCAGTGTTTTGAAATATGTCAAACATATTTTTATTTCTTTTTTTTTTTTTTTTTAATTTTACCTTTATTTAACCAGGAAGTCCTTTTGAGATCAGAAATCTATTTTGCAAGGGAAACCTGACCAAGGCAGCAGCCATACAAATTCTTGCTGATTGGAGTTACACCAAGAATACTAAGAGTGCAACAAACAGTAAAGTTAACAGTAAAACTTCATTTCCAGCTCTCTTCCAATTCATACTCTAAATATACAAACTTCATTACCCATGACCTCCTTCTTCACCAGAGCAGACCAGTCCAACATGTACATCACTGCAGATGCTGCTCCGATCTGCCTTTTACTCACCTGCTCCATCCTTTCACAGCTGTGAACAAGACCCCGAGATACTAAAGTCATCTGTTGAAGAAACCTTTCCGAAGTCCAGAATTGTGGCTGGTTGAGGTGAGGTTTATTCACAGTGCAGTGGAGACAGAGTGTAACACCAACAAAGCAGTGATATTCAGTCTCCCAGTGTAACTGAATAATTTATACAGAAGTTGATCAAAGGTAAGCCGGGTTACATTCGGGAAAGTACAACAAAGACCATGGAAACTGTATTGTAAATGATCATGGGTGGTAAAAAACACAGTGGTGGGCAGTCAGGGCCTTCTCTGCCCTACATTTCTGTATTTGCTCCATGAAAATATATTCAATTATTCCCAGTAGTTTACTCTCTTTATTCCATAGTTTGTCTCTTGGTCATTGCTTGTAATAGTGTATGTGTTTGTCCAGTCGGGTAAAATAAATCTGTTTGAGGCTAAGAATCAACAGTGCAGAATCTGGAACTTCAAATAGATGCCCAAGAACACATGGATTTAACCAATCAGATTTCATGTCGGCCACACAGGGGTGACCAGGGGTACAATAATGTCAGCATTTCTATGTCATTTGATTGGACACGAACCGTATCTGCAGCGACTTGCATAAGCTAAAATATTGGTTTAGATTTAATAACTGTTTTCCCAACACACAATGGCTGACAGAGGAGAAGAAATGGATTTGTTCGCAAACATAATAAAACATAAGAAGCAGTTTTGTTGAGTGTACTGTATTGTATTGACATTTTTATGTTTTTGACATTTTATTCGGTAAATATTGCTGATTCTGATTGGGATGATGTGTGTGGTGCAGCTTTGGTGGAAGGAGACCTGCTGAGCTGTGTTCTTTGGGTTTCTTGCTTTAGTCAGGCCATACATTCATTCATTTATATATGGGAAACCTGTCTGTGATTCAACACCCTGTTATACCACTTTTTTTGTATAGTATTGACAATATAGTATTGATATTAAAATATGGCACAACATCAGGTACAACATCACTGAAGGTCTCGGTGTGAAATCTACTACTAAAAAAACAAGGAGAACTTTATTCTAAACGTCAAAGAGTGAATAAACAATGGTCATGAGGTCACGGGTACTCTAAATAACTAAATTATAACTGGACAGAGTGATATTTGGCTTTTTTAAATGGAATTACGCATTTTAAAAAATTTCTCTGTGGGCTCCATAAACTGTAAATGCTCTGCTTGGGTTTGAATTCTTCATTAATTCAACTCCACAAGTCCATCTTCAACTCTATTTCTGAGCAATGACATGAGACAGGTCATTTTGAGCGCTGGCCCTTTAAATGCACATGACCCCTCCCCCTCCAGGTGGTTGACTGTGCTGCTCTGTCCCATTCAGCCACTTGCGTTCGTTAATACCACCAACAACTGAACATTTTGGGAAATCGGCTCGAAGTTTGGACATATTTTCAGTATGGACTACAACCGCTGCTGCTGACAAACAAATTAGGCGTACTCCGAGAAATGTTCATCAGAAGTCTAGACCTCATATGTGCAAATGTCATGACGTAACTAGCTGTAAACGTAACAAATTAAGAAGAAATTAAAACAGGTTGTAGAAATCCACTTGATTTTAGCTGGAATGAATATGAAGATAGCTTTGCAGCACCTGGAGGGTTCAAATTCAAATTTTATGAACTATTAGGGTCCAAATACACAAATAAATGAACCAAACACTAATAAAAGTGGTTTTAGCAAAATATGACCCCTTTAAAAGAAATACAAAACCAGAAATTGACAGCAAAATCATTTTCCTCTATACGTCAATCGGGGGCAGTTACTCCCAAACTCAGACTTTATATACACATGTAGCTCGTATTTACAGAAACAGATATTTCCCCCTTCTCCATTTTCAATAATAATGTCATACACACCAGATCATTTTCAGAAAAGTTGACATCTACACAAGCCTGCATAAATACGCTGTAGAGTCCTATTATGGGGTTAGGGTTACAGTGTTTCCTCCTGTATACACACAAGCAGAAAAAGAGGATAAAAGCCAAAAATGCATGAGAAAACATCAGTTTTTCCAGACACTTGTCTACATATATCTGGCATCAGGACTACCGGCTTGAGAACCACGGCATCCGCAGAGAGGCTGATCATCATTCCAGCCGATTCACACACCACTGAAAACTCCTACAGCTCAAGATGACACCAACAGGACCACATCATCTGCAAAACATGCAGATGTGATCCTGAGACCATCAAACCCATCACCCTCCACCGCTTGGCTGCACCTGGACATTCAACCCATGAGAATAATGACTAGAATCAATGACAAAGAGCCTCTCGGACATTATAACTTATTTCTGAAAACCTCCAATATAACGAATATGTTTCCTTGAAAACAATGACTGGAATGATTTTTAATAATATTACAGATTTAATGGTTAATCAATCAATCATTAGAGCTTCAAAGTATAGTTTTCCACATTATGTTAACTATTGTTAATCATAAAACTAAAATTTCAATCTAAACTTGGCCTCTGCAGATATCTGGACACACTTCTCATATATCATTGTCAGAACATTTGGTCTTTATTATGATGAAAGTACACGCACACACACACACACACACGCACACACACATACACACACAGCTCTCATCAGAGTGGAGCCTGATACAATCTAAGTCTTGTCTTGGTAATCAACTCATCAGCGCAGAGGGAGAAAAGCTACCAGCAAGTGTAAGAACTCTATCTGTCACACACACACACACACACACACACACACACACATGCTAGCTAATCAAGCGGGTGAATGAGACAGCGTCCATGAAAACTGGCCGACAGGAAGTTACAGCCATGTCACAGGAAATAGGATGTGTCTTTTCCCAGGGGCTGCAGTATCCATGCGATTAGAGGCAGCAGATTGAGCTGTCTCTTTGCATTACATACACATAGACACACCCAGACACAAACACACACCTACACACATATATCTAAGCAGACATATAAGACAAGGGACAGGGGAGATAGAGTTAAGACATGAACACACACACACACACACACACACACACACACACACAGCCCTTCTTTTCAGTGGAAGGACTTCCTCTACTTGGTTTGTTTAGAGGGACGTTGAAGGACAGGGTTAGGAGAGAGTGGACGACCACTTCCTTCTGTTTTGACTACCACGGGTGGACAACAAGTCACACATGTACACACAGCCAAACATAATTGTGGGGTTGAAACTGTATAAAGTGACAAGCACTGAGACATTTTTACACTGCAGTGACCGCTTTCTTTTATGCTACAGTGCACTTAACAAATAAATGCTTTTTTACACAAATGACTTTTTCGAGACAGTGAAACTCTGTGGGAAGCACTTGAATGTATAATTACAATGACAATACATGTTATATATCATCACTGTTGGGTGGAAACCTTTTATGTCCAAAATAGTTATTTTTCAGGAAATTGGAAAAAAGATTTATATTCTAAACAAGTGGTGCCAGGCACAACAAACCCCACCCCTCATACATATTTTGCCCATTATAAGTAAATGGGAAGATTTTGAAAATTCATAAAAAAAAAAAAAATAACTTTGACCTACTGTTCCCAAAATGTAATGAGATCCATTCTGGGTCGCTGGCAGTCTTTAAAGTCAATTCAGTATGAATTCAACCTATAGTTTTGCTGCTACAGACATGTGAACTTGTGTTCATGATAAATAAATGGGGAAAAAAAATAAAAATAAAAAAAATTAATGGGTGTACTTTTCCCAAAATATAATGACAACTCTTCTGGGTCACTGACAATCTATAAACCAAATTTGGTATGAATTTACCAAATAGTTTTGCTGCTACAGACATTTGAAATTTCCCCCATTATAAGTAAATGGGGAAAAAAAATTAAACATTCATAAAAAATTTAAACTTTGACCTACTTTTCCCAAAATGTAATGACAGCTATTCTGGGTCACTGGCAATCTATAAACCAAATTTGGTATGAATTGAACCAATAGTTTTGCTGCTAGAGTGTTAACAAACAAACAAAAAAACAAACAAACCGAACCAAAAACAATACCCCTTGCCTACCCTTTGGGGGGCGGGGTAATAAATGAATTAAGTTAAGAAATATAGTCACAAGATGTTTTCAACACTTTTCATCAATTAAGTCTTCCTAAAATTGAAATTGAAAGAAAGAAAGAAAGAAAGAAAGAAAGAAAGAAAGAAAGAAAGAAAGAAAGAAAGAAAGAAACGACTTTTGATATGCTACTTTCCTCTGGCATATCTGGCACCTTGTGAACCACTTGACACTTGTCACTCTCCTGGTGTCAGTTCTATTGATGTTAGATGAGTGGAATTTAAAGTGAATTAGTATTATGATCATTATTACAACTAGTAGTAATATGATCCATGGTTTTGTATATTTTTTTTCATACTAAGTTTGATGTTTGAGTTGGAAAATGATGAATAATCTGTCTATTCTCTAATACAAACCCTCAAACTGTAATATTGTCCACAAAAATTGTAATATGACTTTTTCACCAAATCACGCAGCAGTAACTTATAATAATGCATGTCAATGTCAAGTAATTATTGCTAAAAATCATCCCAAAATGGTTTGAGGGATTCTGGTCAGTCCTACTTACGCAAAGGTAGAGATCTCCTGAAGAACGAAATGCTCTAAATTTACAGACTCTCACCTTGGATGTTATAATCTCAGATGATCCAGTTGGATATTACACCAGTATCATCCTCTGAATTCTGATTTCTAACCTGGAAAGTTGATTCACCAGTTGAACTTCAGAATTCAAGATGGCTGCTCCATGCATCACCAGCATAAACTGGTGTAATGTACAGTTAATTAGCACATCTGTCTTATTTGTGGCTCATTAATCAGTTGTACCAACAGTGGTTCTATCTCTGAACCAGAGGTTGTGTTACACTTCATTTTGTCATAATCTATTACTACCTGTCATTTTGATTTTAGTTTTTAATGATAATGAGACATTTAATAGTAATTTGCTTCTGGAAATAGCTCAGTCAAAACACAAATAATTCATCTGTAACCCAAACATTTATAAATGTATTTATAAGACCATGGAATGAAAAGGTACAACCTACATTAGCTACAGCAGATCAACAACACCAGACAGAGACAGCTGACATCACTAAATATCGTAGCCACTGTACCTAAAACGAAAACTATGAAATCTGCAGATTCACAGAACTGCGCAATATAATCACTTTTCAGCAATATTTTACTCTGTGCATGTTCAATAGCACTTGCATTACAACACACTTTTCACCCATAATTTAATAGTGAAATGAAAACAACAAAAAAACAACAAGACCATGAGACCTTAAAGGTATGGTAGGAGATCTTAGAAAAACGGTTCGAGCAAGCTACATTTTAAAAATACAAAAATTCAAAAGTCCAAACCCCTTTCTTCACACATCCCACTGAAGCCACGCCTCCAGAATACTGGCATGTGCAATGCTTGTTCCCAAGGCTTCACAAGCGCTGCACAGCAACAATTGGACTGGCTCCGGCTCAGGTTCCAACCCCGGCTCCAATCCATGCATACCTCATCCATCTCCTCCTACACCCCCGGTCTTTCAGAACAGCCCCAGTTTATACCTATCTGGCCAACGTTACATTTCCTAGTGATTTATATTCATGACAAAACAGTTTGCCGGTGAACTTTACATCCTAATATAGCCAGCCAAGCTCTGGCTCTGGCTTCGTTTCCTATACCAGTGCTCCAGGCCTAGTTAGCATGATCCATGTGATCAGCAATGACAAGGTAAGCTAACATTTCTAATACTAGCTAAAATTCTTTATCAAATGTGAATTTATTTATCTACCGGTGTCCTTGGTGTTGCACCCCCTGTTTGAACATGTAAAACACTGAAAAAGACAAAAGTGTTCCTGCTGGGATTCAAACATAGACTGTAGCGTTACTTACTGAGCTATCTGTCCACACTTACTTCAGGGAGTCCTAAGGCTCTCCTATCTCTATGTATTGAGGGGTGTTATTATTTGACTTTTTTTTTGGGGGGGGGGTTTCTACTGCACACATGCTATTTATGATGAGAGTCTGCATGTAACTCAAAAGTAATACACGAGTCTTGTAACTTATTACAGCTCTGAGACAGTAATATTGTAAGGTAAGGAATTACTTTTAAACAACAGTAACAAGTAATCTGTAATGTATTACAGTTTAAAAGTAACTTGCACAGCACTGGATTTGGACAATCAGGATAATCAGGTTTTGCATCTTTGCTAGAACGTCCCATGGCTGTGTTCATTTTCCTCTAAATACTGAACCTGCGCTCTTTTGCCAAACAGAATTACATGTTTCATTTCAGCCAGAGTTTTGAAGTCAGGAAACCTTTCTCCCAGCGAAGTGATTAGAAGTTGGCAACACTCTCTGAATGTGACATTTCCCAATCCTCTATACACTCACTTCACCAGGAGGAAATCCTGCAGCGCGCACTGTCTGCACCAATGCAACACCAAGACCTCCAGTCTGTAGCTCTGTCTGCCTGCAGATTAGAAATGCATTATTACTATTACACTGTTCGATGCTCTTTCCACATTCATACAAACGTGTGGCAAAGCAGATATTTTCTCTCTATGTATGGGCCTCTCTTCCACACATAAACGGAGTTTTAGGTGGAAAAAAAAAAAAACAACTCAGAAAAACAGGACAAAATTGGAAACTTTGAAAATGGTGACATCACTCTCAAAATTCACACATGCCCGCATTTACTTTGCATAAGGGGCATGCATCTGTTACCATAGCAACAACAATAATAATGGCAAACAGATATCAGCTTATTTACATTTACCGTTTCTTTGTTTAACGTGTCTCATGAATGCAGAAAGTCCAGAACCCTAACCCTTCCTTTTTTTTATCAGCGTCTTCTCTAGCAGGATACTGTTACTCAAACACTGCCGTGATGTGTGCATATTTAGTTTAACAGGACTCCAAGTCCATGTTTTCTTGTGCTTCCACCTCTTTGTATTGAAAAATGACATGAAGAAGCAGCTCCACCTCATTGTCTATCCACACGAGTCATATTTTGCTTCCAGTTTTGCCACAACACCTGAGATCATCTAATTAAGAAAAATCCATCTAAATGAAGAAAAAAGATGTAAAAAAAAAAAAAAAATCTAAAAACATATCTAGTTAGTTTTCCTTTTTGCTTACACTATCTCACTGCACATGCCCAGAAGCTTCTTCAGCTTTGTATTTTCCAAGCGTTGATGCATACCTTTTTGGAACATTCATTGTCTTTTTTGTGTTTTGTGTGCATGTAGACAAAAAATATCAATTTTGCAAAATATGCGCATTAATGTGGACTGGACACCAGTCTGTTAAAATGACGGGCAGTCTCCATTTTTCTGTATTGTGATTCGTCTGGCATTGCCAACAGGAGCCAACCTGAATGGATTTTTTTTTTTTTTTCCTGTTTTGGAAATCTGGAAACTTCCAACTACAGCAATAAATGGAGTAAGCCTTCTTCTCTGACTGATTAAGGAACTTTGAACATTCTTAGGAACTTAATTTTCTTTAGTTTCTGTCATCAACTTTCACAGGATACAACATAATAATTACATCATTCTTAAACTGTTTTCTTTTCAACAAAACCAACAGAGTAGTGAGTCACTCTTCATTTTCTCAGTTAGTGCCTTAAACACACCAATTAAAATTTCTTTCTTACATTCCATCATTACCTTACGCTTATTGACTTAATTCGTTTAAATACTCCCGCACATATGTTATGCAGAAACAGGTGTGTAAAAATAGGAACAAGCTGCTGGTTCTTTAATTATGCCAGAGAAACGATTCATTTCAGCATTTCAGATATCATGCTGCTTTTCTCATTTTCAGCTTTGGCTGTTGGATATAAGCATGTGAAACTATAGGTGATGTTTTAACACAGTGTCTCTGTGTCCTCAAGTAGAACGTTGCAAATAAGTCCAATCTTCAGCTATTTTAACTTGGATTGTTTCAGATGTTAAAATTAATTTAGCAAACAAATTCAGGCTGAATGCAGTCTCGCCTGTTTACTGTTGTATCAGTGGTTGATTTTAACCCTTTATCGGGCAAGTGAC
Organism: Apogon hyalosoma; assembly: GCA_037367295.1. Taxonomy (NCBI): domain Eukaryota; kingdom Metazoa; phylum Chordata; class Actinopteri; order Kurtiformes; family Apogonidae; genus Apogon; species Apogon hyalosoma. The sequence goes on from JAPQRP010000003.1 coordinate 21,066,336, forward strand.
TATTTTTGGTAATTTCTGCATGCATTAAAAGACAGTGACAGCAGCAGTTACAGTGAGGACAGTGAGTCAGTAATCTCAGGTCCAATGTGGTCTACAGGGTCTGTAAGGTCCACCTCTGCATGAACAGTGAGTGTACCTGCTTTGTTAGGTACCATGAAGTAATGGTACTAATTAAGGTTGCACTGATCTGATATTAGGATCAAATATCAGCCCCGATATCAACATTTTAGCTGGATCGGGAGTCTGTAAAAGCAACTGATCCTTCCCCTTTAAATTTTTGCGACGGGCTACATCATGCATGCCAAACATAATTATAAAAGCAAGACGACTTGTATGTGGAGGATGTAGTGGCTTATATAGATATGTATGTAAATATGTAGATAAAGCTGTGAGAAAGTGAAAGTGAGCTCCCCTCTCCCTATCATTGACTACCTGCTGCCCCCTGAAAACAAATTTGCGACTGTGGGGAGGGGGGCAATGTACTGGATGAAATGCCGAGTGATTTATGCTGTTGTGATGTACAACACCAGTCGCTAACACACCCGCACGCATGTACCACAATGTCACTGTTGAGAACCTCTGCTCTAAAATCAACAATATCGGATCGGTATCGGGTGTTGACCGATACGCAAGGCCCCAGCATCAGTATCGGCATCAGAATTGAAAAGTTGGATCGGTGCATCCCTACTACTAATATAAATAATGATGTTCAAAGTGATAATGTGTATGTTGACAGGTGTCTGAATCAGCGCTATGTTGTAATGTTCTAAAAGTGATGTTCTAATGTTCTAAAACACATTCCTTTAAACTTACATGTTTTTCTTATATTTTTTTAAATTTACTTCTTGGATTTTCTTTTTGTTTTGCCACTTATTGGTGAGGCACCAATATGGTAACGTTTTTCTATTTCCTATTTTCTACATAACAATTCTTTTTTTTTTTAATTTATTTAATTCACAAAAGTAATAAATTCTTGTTATGTCCTCCAATAACACACTAAGGCTGAAATTTTGAATCTCAGAGTATTTCTATGAGTGCCCGATAAAGGGTTAAGACTTAAATCTGCAAAATGCATCACATCAGTCCACCTATAATACAAACAGCAATGAAAGATATTCCCTTAAGATCGGTTTAATACTATTAGCGTGAATCCGATTAGCGTTTATAAGATTACTGTATCAGTATGTACAGCTGTATAAATCAGTATGAAAGGCTAAGACAGTAGCAGCTGGAGGGACTTGCCATGAACCCCAGAATCAGTCGATTGTGTGTGATACAGATCTTTGGCTCTGAAAAGGGAAAGAACGGAGGGCTGTCAAGGTAACAGTGTGCAGAGAGAGAAAGACAGGAAGACAGAGAAAGAGAGACAACAATGAGCAATCCAGAGAGAGAAAGTGATGTATAGTGTCGGTGAGCTATGTCCTGTTGATGTCCTGTCACACTGCAGCGCTTTACCTCATCCTCCTTATTTAGATTCCAAGCAGAGGCTTCCTGTGACCCCAAGAGACCTCGTCCCACTCTAAATCATTTCCAAACACTAAAGAGTGTGAGAAGGCCCACACGCTGGGAACAATGACGAGAGACACACACGAAGTACATGATAATCTGGTGAGATGCAGTTTTTGGTGATGGAATATGATAATGTAATCTGCCTTACGGTTTGATTTCAGACAAAGGAATGTCTTAACTTCACCAGTGGTTTGGGTTGATAACGGATCATACCCAGGTTCCTGCAGTGTTCGGGGCCTAATATCTGGCGCTTGGCGCATATCAACAATGCAACATCCTTATGTTCGCATGTGTCACGGCTCACACACAGAAGGCCTTGCGTGTGTTACTTATAAACTGACTGATAAGGCATGTGGAAGGCAGATATTTTAGATTAAAGCTTCTCATCGTTGACATTTTGATTTATATGCTCAGCCACGTGAGACAAAAAAAAAGTAAAAATTAAAACTCAGAGGAAGATTTTTTTTTTCCTTCTTCTCGATAAGTGACCAGCATCGGGCTGATACAATCACAAACCCAGTTATCAGTTGCACCCTGAACCCCACTGCTGCCTTCAATTAGCATAGTGTTATGTAGCCATGGTTGTCTGATAATGAAGAGAGCTTGTTACACGGCTGGAGAGACACTTAAGAGGTGCTAGGGCTTTCATTAGGCTTTGGTTAACAGGATTGTTAGCAATGCTGGCAGCTGTTAATTGCTACTTAGGAGGCTTTAGATTCGTATATACCTACATGTGTGATTGAGGAGAGGTACCAGAGGTAGCCTGGTACAAATCATCGTCTGAAGGCCACTTAAGGTCATGGTCTCAGCTGTAGCAGCGATGAAGCACCTTATTCTGTCATTTTTTAGCCAGGACTGTTATTTGTGACTTATTATACATATGAGAACTCCCTGTGGTGAAGTTTATAAGTGGATGAGAATGTATACGTGTATGCAAAAAGGCAAAAAGACCATTAAACCACATATATGCAGACCTCCACTCCACTGACCTAACACCTCTGTTCTATTTAGACAACATAAGTAGCTCACATGCACGCACATAGATTCCTCAAGTAAAAATAGTAAGCACATCTTAGTGAACACACTCAACACAGGAAGAGTTGCACAGTGGGTATGTGAATGTCTCACACACACACACCATACGGTTAATCCAATAAGCCATGGGAGATCAGGGGAGCGAGGTTCGCTTACCTACTTTCTCACCGTTAGCGTGGATGTTACCTAAAAATGTAACCTAGCAACTTCCCTCGGGCTCATTGAACAGTCTTTTCTGGGAGCTGTCACATGTGGAAAATGTCCCCTTTTAAAGGTTCATAAGATTTTTTTTTTTTTTTACCCTGAATTTCAGTTTAATAAAGAAATGGTAATATTTAGACATTTTTCATGTTTTTGTCATTTTTATGCTGTAGTGGTTCGCACTTGCACCTCACAGCTGGAAGGTTTGGGGTTTGATTCTCAGTCAAACCAGGTCCTTTCTGTGTTGATTTGACTTGCGTTGGTTTCCTCCAGGTCCACTGGTTTCCACTACTATTAAAAACAGGTACATATAGGTTAATTCTCCTGTCAGTGCCCCTGACCACGATGGTAATGAAAATTTGGATTTGGTCCCCGAACATCTTCAATGGCAGCTCACTGATCCTAATATGCTATGTGCTAAAGCTAATTGCTAATGGTAGGTCAAGTGTGTGTATTAGGATTGGTGGAATGTACAGAAGTTACCCTACAGAGATAATAAAATGAGTTCACCTTTAACCCTTTGTTTTTGGCTATCACCATCCTGGAGTGAGAAGTGATTCACATTTAAGCAAAAGGGTGGAGCTGTAAAAGAGCAAGGGAGCAAAGTGAACTGTATTAAAATCACTACACTTCTTAGCATTCTGCTAGCTGCTAACACTTCTGTTAATTTATACAAAACAATATGTTAAACATCACTAAGTATTTCTTCTGCCTGAACTTGGTAAATGTTAATACATACACTTGTGTTGGACACCAATAATATCAAGTTCATCTGTTAAAAAAAAAAAAAAAAAGGTGAAAACACCTTGGCTCAAAAATGAACTTTGAACGTTTGATTGATTGACTGTAAAACTTCTTAACTACATCTACAGTAGAGCTTTCTGTCAGGGAAAAAAAAATGTTTTACTCAATGAACAGAAGCTTGAAAGAGTGAGTGGTCAATCAAACCTGTTAGTCAACAAGTCTGCAACAGATCTAATGTTTATAAACTAAGAAATAATTTAGAAAAAGGCCCCCAATAGAATTATTAGATGGTTTTAAATAAAGCCAGCAAGATCAGAGTGACTCCTGAAGAAATGATTGACCTAGTATTTTTTATGGAGAAGTTCAATGAACATCATTTGGGACTAGGGAGCCAGCCAACACCTTTAGATATTTCCACACTGACTGAGTTCTGTGAGTTCTTGATGTACTGCAAAGATAAAAACCAACCAGTGACACACTATGCACACTGTAACCATTACACAGAGACAGTCAATGAATAACAGTGAAATACAATGAACCCCCGAAGAATCACATGCTGTAGCTTGAAACAAAACCGTGACAATTAATTTTCCAGCATGACACTGACCTCAAACTAAATGCCATAGAGCCACACAGAAATGGCTTCAAAACAACAAAGTTAATGACCTGCAGTGGGCCAGTCCAGACCTCAATCCATCTGCAACTCCACAGAGGCTGAACAATTCTGCAAACAACAAGAAAAGGGAGGATCTTTAGTGTCCAGATGTAAGAGCTGCAAGAGATCTGTCCACATAGACTCTGTAATTGCTGCCAAAGGTGTTTCTAATAATTATTGACTTAAAAGAGCTGAGAAGTTCTGTAATCATTGCGTGTTTTACATTTGTCCTGAATGTGGATCAATTTGTAGAGATTTGTTTTTTCTTTGACATTTTAAACCTCTGTTGTGTAAAAAAAAAAAAAAAAAAAAAAAAGTATATTAATTAATCAGCAGTCGTTCAGTTTTCTAAATCAATTAAATGAAAGTCAGAGCCTTTCCTTCTTAGCAGCTTTTCTTCACATTGTATTCTCAGCTATGGGCAAGTTTTACCAACTGCCTCCCAGTTTTATCAGTATACGTATATGTAGGTTTGACACTGGTGATTTCTAAACTTATAAAGCAAGAACTCGGTTTGCAGTTGAAGGTATCATTTCTGCAGTTTGTAGCCTATGGGAAAATGCATTTTGTACCACTGGGGATTCCAACTTTTTTTTTTATTATTAACTAGTTCTTTTTTTCTACACAATCCTAAAGTACTAAAGGTAAAAACATGCCCCAGAAATAGAAAAAAAAAACCAAAACATAAAATAGATCAGCTGCTGCTTTAAAATGCACATAAAGCAGTCATATATCATGTATTATGAAACTACTGTTCTACATAAGGAGTAACTTTACCTTTAATGTATATTATATGCAGGGATATTTCTGGTAGTTATAGTAGTGTTAAGGTGGAAAAACCTGAATTCATGTTCCCTCAGTGAGTGGAAATCTAGGTGAGCTAGTTTTGATATGGATATGACTGTATGTATGTTTTTTTCTGTCCTCTATTGTTTGCTACAGTAGTGATACAGTAGTTTTCCTCATTATACCTGCACGTTGTTATTGTCACAGTAAAGCATGAAAGCATGTGGTATTCAAAGCCCTTGAGATAAACAACTGCTACAGTATGTTAATACACTGAAAGGCAAAGATTTTCATGTGCATCAGTAAAAATATACACAATCAAAGATGTACAGCGGGCATACATAATGTAATGTACATACATATGCACACATGCAGAGACAGATGTGTGCACGCAGACTCAGACGCTGTTGTTAATGCAAAATGATGTAAATGTGCTGAGTGTGCAGAGGAGACTTGACCCAGTGTCTCTGACTCATAATGACTTCAAACACCAGTGCAAGTACAGCGCTGTCGGCCATGCATAAGTAGGCAGCAGACGCACGCACGGCAGCACACGCGCACATATTTAGAGTTAATGCAGGGACGGCAAAGGCGAAGATAAGGCGAGTGTGTGTTTGCACAGTTTCACCAGCCACTTAATCCCTATCGGCCGGAGAAGGAGAATGACGCGGGGAAACAAAGATACAAAAAAAAAAAGAGAGAGTCACTGATGATTTTAGCAGGAGGCTTATCTCACCGGTTTTGTTTTGGACACAAACAGTTTATCAGCACTAAACATTCAAGGAAGAAAAAAAAGAAAGAGTGAGGCAGAAAGAAAACAGCCTTGGTCATTCTCCCGGGAGCTGGACTGAGTGGATCCAGACTGTGCTTCTGCAAAGTGCGAGTGGAAACTATTTCTATTCCTCCCCCACTTCTTTCAGTCTTTCTGTCTTTCTCTCCCCAACAACACAGTTCTTTTCAGCTCCCTCTGTTTTCTACCCCCATCTCCTCCTCCTCCTCCTCTCCCTGAGCCTCACCTCGGTTCACCTCCAGCTCTGCTCTCTTTACCTAATGTCAACTGTGATGTTTGAGGCAGGGGAAAGGGACGCAGAGGAACCGAGGAAGGTGGGAGAGATGACAACAAGAAGACGGAGAGAATGAAGGTGAGAAAAGAAGGGTGAGGTAGGAGATGAGCAATAGAGGTGGATGACTGAGGAAGACAGAAGGGAGGAGATGGAAGAAAAAGACGAGGTGGGATGCTGGGAAGGGAGGAGGGAAGAGGAAGGGAGGGAGAAAAGGGAAAACAGGGACATTAGAGTTCAATTCAGTCCAGCGCAGAAAAAAACGGAGAAAAAACACAAGATGCAGACAGAGATAAAGACATGTTTACACTCCCATGGTCAAACGAGAATTATCAAGTGGTATGCACCCACACAAAAAGATACGTTTACTTTGTGTTTTCTTTTGCAATCGAATTTAGATGCTTTACCGATACAATTATACAAACACAGTAAATTAAATGGAAAATGGGACAGACGGGAAAAGGAGGGATGAAGTAAAAAGAATAGTATTAGAGCAGAGAGGCAGCGTATGCAGACAGACCGGGACTTTCAGCCCAACAATGTGCCGCAGGAGCTGAAGTGTCCTTAAGTAAGTTCCTGAGAGGTGACCTGAGGACAGACTCTATAGACACGTGGGTTTGTCTCCCGTCTGCTGCAGTGGAAGCCTGCTCTATATGCCGTACACAGGCATGAATCGCTGCAGTATGGATCAGCAGAAAGGGCGGAGCCTCTGCTCTTCGCAGACTCACTAACCTGAGAATGCGTGACACAGATTTTAACCCAACGGCTGCTGCTGTTTGTTTATTATGACTGATGGTTTTCACTGTTACAGCTCAAGTTTATTTACCAGTTGTGTGTGATGATTTGCTGAAGTAAACCTGTGTGGGAGTGCTTATTATTAACACCCAGATCTGTCTGAGTCATAATGTGTGCTGTAACTGTGTACATCAGATACGCAGTACATGATAAAGTGTCCAGCCAAAAAATAAATAGTCATATACTATAGTATTTCCTTGGACTTGGTATGCATTCACTGTGGCAGCAGTTCAATGAGCTTATGCAGAACATTGATTTTTTTCCAGAGTTGCATTAGTTTCTCACCAAGATCTTGTATTGATTGTATTGGACCTTGTATTGATGATGATAAGAGTCAGACCGCTGCGTAAAGTCTTCTCCAGCCCATCCCAAAGATTCAATGGGGTTCAGGTCAGGACTCTGCAGGGGCGGATGCATGTGTGACAATGATGTCTCGTGCTTCTCATGCCACTCTTTAGCAAGCTGAGTCTGATGATGAATCCTGGTGTTGTCATCATGGAATATGTCTGTGTCATCAGCGAAGAAACATCCACTGATGTTCAGACCTGGTGATTCACTTTATTCAGGTTCAATGACCTCATTGTATAGATACATAACACTGACCCTATGACCCATTATGAGAGCTGATCTGTACTCTTATTATGTTGTTATTGTGTTTGTTTTATGGTACAGCACTTTGGAAAGCTTTGTTTTTATTTAAATTTGCTTTATAAATAAAAATTGATTGGATTGGATTGATGAACCTAGACCAACTGAACCAACCCCAGATTATAACACTACACCCACAGACTTGTACTGTAGACACTAGGCATGATGGGTAATCACTTCATCTGCCTCTCCTCTGACCTTGATGCACCCATCACTCTGGAACAGGGTCAGTCTGGACTCATTAGCCCACATGATTTTTTTCCATTGAGTTATCCTTGCATTATGTGAGTGTGGAAATGCTCTTAGTTTCAGTATTGAACATAGCAGTGACTTCTGTTGATTTTTTTTATTATTTCATTTCACCAAACATAAGTGATTTCCATCATTCAGCTTTTTTTTTTTTTTTTTTTCCCTGACCACTTTTCTTCCATAGCGGTGACGGTTGTTTGCTTGAGGTTAATCATTTGACCATCCTGAAACAGAGACACATTCTTCCTATGACCAAATGTCTTCCAACATGTTTAAGAAGTGAGAAGCAACTCACTACATCATTTAGCTTTAAGTCACTTGTTGCAGCTGAAACATATTAATCACGGCAGGAATTTTCCACTGGAAGGCTCTTACCTATTTGTTTAGTTAAACCCAGGTGGGAACTGGCAGTGTGTAAGAAGAATCCTTAAAGGAATAGTTCAACATGGCTACTTGATCACAATTCCTATGCATGCCTGTGAAGTGACTGAGACCATCAGTTTGGTATTAGTGATGGCTCAGGGTTTATTTCATTACCCAGTGACCCATTATACAAGCTGATCTGCACTCTGTGACCTGATACAATATGTGTTAAACAATCTGACCCACATACTGCATTTTCCTCAAATTAAAACTGGATAAACAAATATAGCTGCAGTGCATTGTAGTTTATGGCATCTTTTGGCAAAAATCCCATAATTACTTTAAACATATATTTTATTCTAAAGTGATTATACACTAATGAAAAAGCAATTATGAATATTATATCCCTTTAATGCCATTAGATCACTCCCTAAATAATCCTAACACCCACACAGACCCTTTAATGTGGCCCTAATACTTTTTCATACTACAGAGAAAGGCTTTAGTTCTCTTTGGCACTGATTCCACAGTCTGTTAACTCTACTGGAGGGATACACACCATTCTTCCAATAGACATTCCCTCACGTGATGCTTTGATGATTGTGGCGGAGAGCGCTGTTTTTGTTGTTGCACCACAATCTCCCATACCAGACCTGTGGACTGTGAGGACAAGAACATATGATTCATAACATTCCCATACTACTCATATGAGTCAGAGACCCTCATGTCCTATGGATGGATCATTGTCATCCTGGAAGATTTGTCACCTGTAAATTGTGCGTCAATATACTGCAGAACAAATACAACAATAGAAGTGATAATACTTATACTTACTTTCAGTGTTGGAAGTAACATATTACAAAAGCAATGCATTACAGTAACTGATTACTTATTGCTGTAACGCAGTAGTGTAAGGCATTACTAATCAATTTTCAGTAATATTTTACTTGGTACATGTTCAATAGCGCTTGCGTTACAACACACTTTTCGCCAAGAATTTATTTACTGAAATTAAAAAAAAACAAGACAGCAAGACTATGAGACCTTAAGGAATTTAAAAATGCATCAGGAAAGTTCTATTTCCTGTTGGTGTTCAGCCAATGGGTGAAGACGGCAGAAGACAGTCCATTGTCCACATGGACGTATGCTCATTACTAACCTTAACCCTGCTTTACAGAAGCTAGTTAGCATGATCCCAGTGATCAGCAATGACAAGGTAAGCTAACGTTTCTATGACTAGTTTATCAATTGCGAATTTATCCACTGGTGTCCTCTCCGTTGCGTCCCTGTTTAAACATGTAAAACTACAAGTATTTGCTCCTGGAGGATTCTGCTGGGTTTCTGTCAGTTGGCTTCAGAGTCTGGTTTTGACCAACTCTTTATGTAAAATGTCAAGAGATAACTTTTGTCTTGATTTGGCACTATATAAATAAAATCTGAGCCTGTAGCATTACTTACTGAGCTAACATCCACATCTACGTCGGGGTGCAAATTTATGAGTCCAAAGGCTCTCTTATATCTTGAATTGGGTGGGTTTATTATTTGACTTTGGGGGGTTGGATTCTACTGTGCATGCGCCATTTATGAAGATAGTCTATATGTAACTTAAAAGTAATACAGGAGTCATGTAATACATTACAATTCTGAGACAGTAATATTGTAAGGTAAGGAACTACTTTTAAATAACAGTAACAAGTAATCTGTAATGGATTACAGTTTGGAAGTAACTTGCACAACACTGTTCATCGTCACTTACGCTGGAGTGTGGACCAGAGTTTTTATCCCTTTCATTAAAAAACTTAGTTCAAACAGACTCTGATGATGTTTCTGACGCCACTGTCGTGGAATGGAGCGGTGGGTTACAGCGAGTGGTGATCTGCATCTTCGCCACTAGATGACACTAAATATCACCCACTGAACCTTTAATTTTAGACCAAATATCGCTGTAATTTCACGACGGTGCTGTGTACGTGGCTGCAGTGGGTAGTCCGTTGTGTTTGTCTCCAATAGTCCGCATGTGTACGATCGGATCCTTCATCGTAAACCTTCGAGATGAAATGTGGGTTCAACATTGTCCAGCGTGACGCTATGATTGACATTTCTTTAACACTTTCTCACCTGTCATTACTTTTTATGTGAAGGTAAGGAGCCGTAGCCGCTATTGACCCCCGGTGCTGGAGCGTCCTGTTCAAACATGCTTTACTGCTTTAAGAGCTGCCATGGTAATTTATGTTGTCAATTCACAGTGCGATCATACTCAGCTTTGTACTCGCAGACCTCCCCGGGAAAAACACTCTGTACAGCTACATATTTTTAGCCGCGAATACACATCTTCTGTTATTTTTGATGGATAAGAAGGAGTTCGTGTTGGCGTTAGGCCTTTCATTCACTCATTCTGTCACTCCCTCTTCCCTCCTCCCCTTTCACAGTCAGTCAGACCAGTTTCTGACACCTCGGCTGATGGCGCCACTGATTTATACTCTTGATGAGGGATGTGAGCAAAGTGCCCTTTTACCAACAGTTCTGAATCACAGGGGCTTTTCATGTGTTCCTTTCATCTCCCCTGTAGAGCAAAATGCAGTCCATTAGATTCCCACCATTTCCATTAGATTATCATTAGATCAGTGCACAGTCTTCTGCAGCACATATGGTATGAATAGTGTTTTGTACACTTTATTGAATATACAGTGAATGAGTGTAGGCGTGAAGCATCAAAAACCCAGTGTCTGTTATATCCAGGATAATTAAATGTCCTCTCTCCATTTGTGACATAAAATACAATATTTTTTTTCTTTGCTGCATACACACACCCACATGGTCGTGTCTTTTTTTATTGCTTCAGAGGAGGTTTACTTACAGTTATATATGAGAAAGAAAAGGGAGAATGGAAAACCCTTTTTTTTTTTTTTAATTAATTCTGATGTAATGAACATTGAACACATGTGTCCGATCAGCTGCTGGCAGCATATATTATCAGATATTCTAATTAAATGTGGTTGATAAGGAGATGAATTTATTCTTCAGTCTCATCTGTGAAAAAGACACACAGCCTTTTTTTTTTTTTTTTTGACGGAACACAGCAATTAAGTGCTCTACTTCTTCTACTCTATCAGAATCATGTGAAATGGAGCCCACAGCGCCACCTTCTGATCATACGATGCAGCCTAGTTGATTTGCTTTGTTAGGATTTTCGTGTTTGTTGATTAAAGGCTCCAAAGACGAGTTCAGGATGCACTTGGTCTCAGTTTAAGAATTGATTCTGTTCACATGTGAAATGTAAAAGCCAGCGCTGGTCTCTTGGGACAAGAGCTCCCTCAGGAACTCGAGTCAAAGAGCCCCGAATTCCGGCTGTGGTTGACAATTATCTTCAAGGGTGACTCCACCCCGAACAAATGGGTTGGACTTTGCAACGTCATCTGACTCCGTCTTCTGATTGGACCTCCCCTATTGACGTGGCTTGCCAACTGTCAGTCCATGTCTTGTTGCTGGGATGTGCTACGCAAAGTGTCATGACGGTTGTTTTAGACGTGTATCTATTGAAACGCCAGGTCCTAGCTTCTGTCCTAGCTTCTCCAGCGAGCAGAACTGACCATGAATCTTATCATTGCTGGCGTCCATGAGTTCACTGGGAGACAAGCTTCATCAGCAGAGAAACACATGAGGTTACCGTGTCATTTTAGAGCCGCTCAGATCAATACTGTATTTATTCTAGAATTATTCTTCAGCTTCAAAGTGGTTCATGGAAAAGCATGATTCACCTTTTTTTTTTAATCGGAATGTTTCACGAGTTTGCTTCAAATTCAGTTGATATTTTTATGGAAACATAGCTAATGATTCCAGGGTTTGACACTTCAGTGGCCTTGTGATTCAGTTTTATTCACCTGTTGACAATTTACAGGCAGAGCGTCACATCCTCTATATTCAGGCAGATATCTACTTCAGCTGGTAACTGAATGTTTTGTCTGTTTAATTCACATTGTCAGCTAAACACTTATATAGTTTTATTATATATTATACTATATATTATATTATATTAATGTTGAACGAGCATTTTATCTTTATCATTTTGAGTGTTCTTCTGCTTCTAGATTTTTGAAATGTTCCGCTGTTCTCACCATAAAGAATGGTGTAAAATCACAAAGAAATGGCCAAAAATGAAAACTTGAAAGAAGTAATAGTTGTATTTATCAATATTAACTGATTAGACAATTTGATCATAGCCACATCGCCCTAATTTTGCATCAGCTGGTACAAAAAGTCAGGTATATCTGAACTCCTTTGTATTGAGAAAGTAAAAAAGACAACAACCATCTAGAATATCAACAGCCGAGGGTTTCAGTGTCAGTATCTGTGACCCCCCTCAGAATATAAACCATACAAAAACAAAAGTTCTGCAATGCATTACACGTAGAGGTGTGGATATTCACTGACCTCATGATTCAATACAGTCATGATGCATCTGTGCATCAAGAAATTTCCACTCCCCTGTACTCTATATACTAGCAAAGCTAACAGTTAGTCATGGACAGAGCACCAGCAGCTCTGCTACCGATAATATTATGGCTGCACAGACCTGACATGCACAGGAGAACAGGCTTTCATCAACCCTCTCGGCTGTCAGAGAGGAAATACTCATCCTGCCTCTGTAGGACTGATATTAGTGAGTTTATTATTAAGGAGCTGTTTGTACAGGACAACATAGTTAACCGAAATGTTATTAAATGTGTAACGAGATTGTGTGGTAGATACAGTATCTCTGCAACATAGTGAAAATTTTGTCATTAAGATAAGATAAGATAAGATAAGACAAGACAAGACAAGACAAGACTTTCTTTATCCCACCATAGGGACATTTCACAGTTAACAGCAGCAACATACAACAAACAATCACAGACAGAAAGACAGGTAGAAAAACCACACGTGTGAAAAGGAAACATAGAAAGAGAAAAATAAGCAATTTGGTATTTATATAAATATGTATATAAATAAAGAATTTGAATTAGAAATTAAATATGATTTATATCATCATGTAAATAATATGTAATGAAGTCCTTCATTATCATTTATGTTGGCGTAAGTGACAAAATGTTATTTCTACAATACTCAGTGTAAGTATTTTGTACTAAACTTTAACAATTTACCCCCACCATAAAACAACCATGAAGTGCTAACTGTTGAAGCTGCGTATGACTTTTGTCACCAATTTTTCATAAAAACTGTAAAACCCAAGTGATAGCCTAAGTATCATAAATCCGTTAGTCTTTCTGTGATTTACACACCTGAATCACTCCCCTCACGGTGAAGAACTTCACAGTGTACTCCACCACAAACAGTCCATTTGTTTACATATCAAACCAAATGAGTTGTTTCAGTTTATTGTCCCTGTCATAAAGACAACGAGATGTCGTTGAACCACCCGACAGTTGGCGTCACACCCCCAGTGCCCAGGCAGTGCAAACGACCTAAACCGTCACTTGGGTTTTTTCATAATTGCGCCCAGTTGCAGTACGACCGCAGCAGCAACAAATACGGAAATGGCTTCAATTGCTTCTTGCTGCTGCGGCTGCATGGAATTCTGAAAAAAATCTGAGTGACAGTTTCGTTTAGGTATCGTTTGGTATGTAAACAAATTGTGGTGGAGTACACTTTGAAGGTCTTCACCGTGAGGGAAGTGATTCGGGTGCATAATCACAAAAAGACTAACGGATTCATGATACTTAGGCTATCACTCAGGTTTTTACAGATTTGATGACAAATTGGTGACAAAAGTCATACGCAGCTTTAAAGCACTATTTTCCTTTGAGGGAACATGCATTTTGTCCTTTAAGGCAGTTGTGTTTCCACTGAGTGTGGGTAAGTATATTATGGATGTAAATCAGACCCAACTATGTAATACATCCTCACATCTCTGGTTTTGGGTGATCTGCATTCATATCTGTTGTGTATATACTTTTCAAGATGCCTTTTTTGCTCCATGCTTTCGTCTGTTTCTACCTGTGAACAGAACACATGTTGTCGCCTCTTTCTCCTGCAGCCAGAACAACCCTGTTGTACACTCATTGCATTCTAAATTACAAATCACATGTCCTCACTAAATGCATGGGCAGGAACTTTGCCACTAGATGTAGCTGAAGTACTCAGGTACCAGATACAGAGCTCTGGAGACGTGCTCCCTTTGATGCCAGCCAACTGCTGCTTTACAGTAATATTCCAAAGAAGGGTAAATGTCTTTGAATAGCATGTGTGCTTTTACTTATTTGTTTTGTTTCAGCGCCTCTCTGCAGCCCTCCATAATTTCTTCAGAAGTAAACACACGCCCTGACACGGGCTATTTGTGTTGAGACAGCTGCATGTCACAAGATGTTGTTTCTGTTCGGTCGTTGTCTTTAGCAAATGAAATGTGAACAGAAAAAAAAAAAAAAGAAAAAATAGACATGGCATCTACATGTAACTTGGCCTTCCTTCAACTTGACTGCCTTTCTTTCCCTCTGGCTCACTCTCCTTCCTGTGTTATGTCTGCATTTTTCCACTCTGTGCCAGATTGCAAAGAGACAGTGGGGGTGGCGGGCTAAAGGTTAGTGCACTGATTGTGCCATCTTTTCTTCCTTTCAAATCACCAGCTTCTGCTCTCCAAATGTAACAATCACCAGGAGGGTGGGATAGAGACGCCGACATTTGACCTGATTTTGCACAGATCTATGACCGTTAGCTCGGCGCCTGGTTTTTACGCGCCGCGTGTAACTTAAAGTGACACTTGCCTGAAGCTCCCTTGGAGGCACAAAGCTAGGTTGGTGCTCTGAAACCACATATGACAAGCAGAGGAAGGGAGCAAGAGTGGATGCTTGCGAGGGTAAGGGGTGTTTGTCAGAGAGCTAGTGAGGAAAGGCAGGAGGGAAAAAAAAAACACATCTATGAAGGAAACACAAAGAAATAAATTGTCTAACTTTCACTCGCATTCTCACTTTTCCTGTCGGTTGGTTTGTTTGGTTGTCTGTCTGTTTTTTTTTTGCTGCATTTATGTGCTGGTTTTCTCACCTAAGCACTGTCCTTGGGTAGTTAACTCCCTGAGAGTAAGTGGCACTGCAGTGAGAGAACTGTGAGAAAAAGAAAAAGTAAGGGCAGCAAGAGAGAGAGAGAGAAAAAAGGAGTCAAGCCAGGCCTCACAGGAAGATACACTATATATATTTGTCACTTCTTTTACAGTTGGCGACATGAACAGCATTGGGTTCCATAACATACAAACTCTAACGGGGTTATTATTAGAATTTCGCCTTCAATTGTCTTGATTTGTTGCAGTGTGTGTTGACTGACTGGGACCGTTTGCTGTACTCTTTGTCTCACAACATTTTTCAGTGGAGAACACTTGTCTGTATCTGATTGTCATCTATGTCAAATTAAATGAAACATGTCTTGCTACAATTGCACATTGTTGCATACAGTGGCTCTCTCCGCCTGTGCTCTAACAGAAATACTACATAATAAATGCTATTATTTCTATTGCATCCATACGGCTGAGCTTTCAGAGATGTCGTGCTGACTGACAGTGCCAAAGATAGAAATCTGCAGTTTCACTTCACTGACTTGAAGGGTTTTAGACATCAATATTTGATTGTTGCAGACTGAAATGATGAATGACATGTAATGTTTTCGGTTTTTTTTTCCTTTTTAAAACCCAGAGATGAAAGTCAAAATGATTGCAAAAAAATTAGATTTTCTTGCTGCAGCAATCGATTGCGTGGCTGAAATTAAATTCACGAATCTGCACACCTTATAGACACCAAACAGTACACTAATTATTGCACTTTATCATCATTTGGGAAGACTTTACATGGTTCAGTAGGTGTTGAGTGTATGAGAGAAAAGATGAATATTGCACAATTTCAGAGCTGTTCCCTGCACACACACACACACACACGCACACACACGCACACACACACACGCACACACACATACTCTCAACCTGAAACACAAAATGTGCATCTGTGAAGGGTGTTCTCATGGAGTGGGGAGGACCCGAAGGCTACAATGGCTTTACTGGCCGGTGGGTAGGGGGTGGGGGGGGGTATGGGGGTAGTTTTCCCTTTTCTTAACCCTTTACTTTACACTGAAATTCAAAATTTCAACCTTAGTGTGTTACTGGGGGACATGCCAACACTTTATTATTATTTTGAAATTTTTCTGATTTTTTATTGTTATGTTGAAAATCAAGGTCAATGAAGTTACCATATTTAGTTCCCTACCATAAATGGCAATAAATAAGTAAATGAATAAATGAAAAAAAATCAAGAAGTAAATATAAAAATACAAGAAAAACACATGTAAGGTGAAAGAATATGTCCACATCCACATGATCCCTTTGAACATCATTCCTTACATTAGTACCATTACTTCATGGTACCGAACAAAGCAGG
>JAPQRP010000003.1:21086934-21098818 GCA_037367295.1 Apogon hyalosoma
TCTCAGATGCTAAAGCTGCCCATTCTTCTTGGTAAAACACCTTCAGTTCCTTTCAGATTTTGGGTTTTCTTCATGAATTGCATGTTTGACTCCTCCCTAAAGTGGCTCAATGATACTGAGGTCAGCAAACTGAGATGGACACTCCTTCACCTTCACTTTTTTTTCTGCTGTAGCCAATGACAGGTCGACTTGGCCTTATTTTTTGGGTCATTGTCATGTTGGAACATCCAAGACCATCCCATGCACATTCTGTCAGGGTATGTAAACTTATGAACATAGCTGTATATAGCAATAAAGTACCCATTTTTGGTTAAGAGCTGGGCTAAAGCTAATTCAGTTACCACAAAGATTTGTGTTTGCTAGCATAATTTGTAAACATAATAATTACCTATCACTGGCTAATCATCAGGTTTCAAGCCTTAATACAACTTAAATGTGTTACATATATAAAAATTCACTGTACACTTGTCAAGAAGGGGTAGATATCCTGAAGTCAACACCATTGTGATGTAAACATCACAATCTCTGTTGTAAAAATGGGCATCGTAACCTGGGCAGGGTGTATGGGGATTGACTCAATTTAGGAACCAGCCTTAAGTGGCCATTAAAGGAGCTAACATGTTTTTGGGAACTTCACTACTGACTTCATGTTTCAGCCCCATGTTTCTGCTTGATGTGAACAAGTCTCCAGTTTGGAAAAACAGGAGTTGGAGTAAAAATCAAGGGTGTGAAGCAAAGTAGTAAACAAGTGTAGAAGAAAACTAAAAGGTGTGGTAAAATGATGTTTTTGTAATGGAAGTCTGGTGGCTTTGAAGTAAGCAAAATCATGGCTTCAGTTTTGTCTGATGGCAACATAAAGCAATAAAAATAGTGTGTAATAAATATATCAAACACTCCACAGCAGATATTGATGTTTTCTTTAGGTGGGCCTTTTCTATGAGGCTTACATGCTTTTTACTGCTGCCTCCGTCCACAGCTGTGGGCTCCATTACTTACCTCATGCACCACTACTCTTGAAAGCTTTTCCACCTCAACCACAGCTTTTCAGATGTTTCATAATTTTGGCTGTTTTGTTTTAATCATACAATTTTTGTGGGTGGTTAATAACGCAATTTTCTGTAGTGTGACACACTCGGGATACATATTTATTATATATTATACTATATTACTTTTCATGACTTTTTATGATCTCAGATGGTCTTTTCCAGACTGCAGCTCTTATTATCCAGTACCTTCCCCATCATTTACTTCCCGAAATAAATAAATAAAGTTTTTTTTTTTTTTTTTTGGCAGCACACTGTATCCGCCTATCATCCTCTATGTACAGTTGTGTGTGTGGGTGTGGTCCTACCCACACACCCCTTTCATATTCACACACTCAGCAATCAGCCCCCTTATGTCTGCTTGCCTGCCTGCCACCCGCCCGTCTGTCTAGAAAAAGGGGGCTGTTTCCAAGGCGACTCGTGTCTCCATGACAACAACCACCCCATCCTCATCCCCTCTTTCTTTCCGTTAAGTCTCTTGCCTCCCCCTCCAAAACCTTCATAATCCACCCCCCAATTCCTGATTCCAGTCTGTCATCTCACCCCATTTACACCCCACCAAGCCCCATCATCTCTCTCCCTTTCACACTCTCAGTCTATCTCTCTCGTCCTCTCAATCCCCTGAGAGAGAGAGTAAGGGAGATAAAGAGGGACCATTCCTGACATGATCCTCTCTTTCTCGCACCCCGGCAAGTAATGAGAATAGCCGCAAGCCACCATAGGGTGCATAGATGGATAGGGGGAAGATAGGAGGAAGGGGTGAGAGGTTGGTTGGATGGACTGATGGATGGATGTATGGATGGATGGATGGGAAGACAGAGGTAAGGATGGGTAGATGGAGGCTGTAATCCTCTACACACTACTGTAATGGTGACCCCGATTTCTTATCCTTCCGAACAGCTAGGTAAGGTGGGATTTGTGCCAGAAAACACAGACACACACAGACACAGTGAGAGATGGCAGTGCGACTCTAGCTGCAGGGCATACATCTGGTGGAACTGTGGGCCAGCGGACACGTGTTGGCGAGGGGAAGATGAATCAGGTCGCACAACAGCGCCTAATGATCTCTAAGGGAATGAGGGAGGGAGCAAATATCCTTCATGTCACTGTCATTAACCTGGGGATTGGCCATGTGTGTGTGTGTTGTGTGTGTGTGTGCATCTAGGGGAGGGTTACTGCAACTAATCATCAGGCTCAGGTGTGAGCCCTGCTTCTGCATCCATCCCATATACACACAGAGGGAACCATGGGATTCCCCCCTCCCTCCACCAGATGATGAGAGCAGATAGAGGGAAAGTAGGCCAAACAAACAGCCATTGCTGCTGACTACCGTTACATCACAGAAAAAGGGGAAAAAACACAAACAGAGACCCAGACACACAGACATGCACAGGCACATCTCTGCAACAGAATAGGATATCCTGTTTTTGTTGTACTAACAAATGGAAATCATTGAAAAAGCTCAATTAAAGGGAAAGGAATAACAAAATAAGGCAGGACTCGCTGGCTACAAAAGCAGCTTTTCCATCTGATGGTAAAAAAGGGAGCATTTTAAATAAGTTTCTGTTACCATCATTGCCTGCCATGCCAGTCCCCATCTGTCTAAAGCACATATTTTCATCCAAAGACAACAGCGTTCTTTCCAAGAAACAACAGAATGTGAGAAAGACAGAAGCAGAAAGTCATGGAAAGAATCACATCGGGGTGTGCGTTCAAACTAGCCTCACGTAATGGCTCATGTGAACGAGTTTTATGACACAGTGTGCCTACATTTACTCCTCCATGTTCATCAACATTAAGTGTTGGTGTTGGGGTGTGTGGTGATAGCCATGACTGGATTAAACTGTGGGCCCTGGGGCCAAAAATGAGCTGTTAGGCTGCTTTTGACAACCCTCTCTTCCCCCATCTACAACCGTCTGTGCTTTGCGCTAACCTTATTTCTAACTGACTGGAAGCAAATCTAGTTTGGTTTTCAATGAACAAAAAGAGCTTTATATGCAGCCTTAAAAGACTGGTTTACACTTCAACAATAATAATCAGGTGTATGTGTCAGCAATGGTTTCTCCATTTCAGAAAGCTTTTTTTTTTTTTTTTTACATATTTGTGTCATCTATAAAAACTGGAACTCCTTCACAAGCTCATAGCTGTAATATTAGTTGTTCTAAACACTCAATTTCCATTGGGCTCTCCATCACTATCATAAATGCAGTCATTTATTGTTTGTTTTCCTGAACTAATGCTGTTTTATTCATGACATTTCTTTATAGCTTCTTCTTCTGCAGTGGTAAAATGGAAAACCATCAGAGAATCAGTGTCTACTGCTTATGTTAATGAACCAACTCTTGATATTTATTTAACAGAGGCGGATGGAAATGACTGTTATTTTGAGCATTAGTTTAGCACTTGCAAGACATTTGGATGGACATTTCATTACTGATTCTACAAATCAGTGAAATCCACTGGATGGATGGACACCATTCTTTCAAATAATATCCTCTCATGTGGTGCTTTCTATTTTCTGATGATGTAGGTGGAGTGCACTGTCCAAGACTACAGTTCAGAGCCTCCCATAGGTGTTCAAGTGGGTTGAGATCTGGTGATTGTGAAGGCCATAACATACAACTTGTTTCATGTTCATTCAGTCATTCATTCATTAATTTATTTGTTTTTTGAACTGCTTAATCCTTGAGAAGGTCACAGGGGTGCTGTAATGTATCCCAGCTACCACTGAGCGAAGGCAGGGTCCACCCTGGACATGTCACCAGTTCATCAGAGGGCTGACATATACAGGCAAACAACCATTCACTGTCACATTCACACCTTAGATCGACCTAGATTGATTAAATTTACCAATTAACCTATTACGTGCATGTCTTTCGATGGTCTCTCCATATTCTCTCCATGGACAGCCCCACGGACATGGAGAGAACATGCAAACTCCACACAGAAAGGCCAAGGACTAACTGTGAGGTGACAGTGCTAACCACTGCACCGCCGTGCTGCCCTGCTTCAGGTTCATACTCATCCAATCATTCAGTTACCTGTAGATGGGGACATTATTATCCTGCAGGAGACCACTCCCATCCGGCTTTTCATTTATCAACCATCTGTAATTATTGGCACTGTTTATAATGGCCTGTAACAGATTCCTGCCTAGCACAGTTTCACTTTCACACACAGGAAATGGATCTGCAGTCCTTTTAGTGTTCAACAATGCTGGGGATAAGTCAGCTTCAGTCAGCCAGGTCAGACAAACCAAGTGGACATCTGAAAAGGTTTTTTGTGTTTTTAGTAAAAAACAGACTCGTGTTTTTATGCCTCCCTAACAGTTCAAAGGAAAAAACCTCTTGAAAACTGATTCTGTGCTGATGAACTTTTAGGTATCTTTGCTCTCTTATCTCATGTGCTTGTTATGCAATCCAAATTCCAATGAGTATTTTGGGAGACTTCTGACTAGACCTGCAGATATTCACCGAAACATACATACAAATTGACGGTCAATAGATGTCCTGTGATTGAGTCTGCAGTGATTGTGTGACACCACCTTGAGTTTCCTTTCAATTCAACCAATTTGTCAACATTATTGTGATCAAACAGCTTTCTAAAGGCTTTTGATGGATGCAAAACATGTAGAAAAGTGAATTTGTTCCAGTGAATCTAATGGCAACCAAAGGCTTAGGAGGTCAAAACTGAGGCTGTATTTGCATTTAACAATTCTGGATGAAATAACATGGACTAGGTGTGATTCATTTACTTTAAATTACTGCCTAAGTTACACTGTACCATCACTGCAACAAAATCAGAAGTAAGTTTTATCAATGTAACCTAATATCACACATCATAAATTTGCCTCAGGGGGCTTTACAGTATTCATTGTATACAACACCTCTCAGAAACTCCATAAAACAACCCCTACAGGAGAAAAAAACATGGAAGAAGCCTCTTGAGTCATACTATTGCATGTGTTTACGAAGGAGAACCCTCCATATATAACCGTATTTCCAATTGTTAATATGGTCAATTTCTTTATCAAAGTGCTTCTGACTGAAAAAACAATAAGGACTAAAAACTAGATCCTGTTGCCTATTTGTTGATATTGTGCTTCAGTGATCTTGGGCCCTGAGGCTATTACCTGCATGCCTGTTTGACAATGCTGCTTGAATAACTCTATATTACCGGTACATGCCTGGGGGGATATATTATTCGCAATTCTATACAGTACCTACATGCTGAATATGACTAGTATCTATGTCGGGGAGCGTGCATACCCATGTTCAGTGTCCTAGAAGTTTATGTGCGGTATATTAATGACGTTGTCTTCTTTCTTGTGTATTCTTCTAAGTGTCAGCTCAGTGTGTGTCCGCTCTGCAAATAGCGGGTTTGCTTGTGTTTGATAGTGTTATGTATATGTGCTCCCAGCGGGTCACCTGAGGTAGCCGACAGAGCTGTCTGCTAGTCTCTGCAGTGTGTGAATCATCCTCAGGCTTGTTCCTTGTAATCTCTTCTGCTCATGCCCAGGCAATAGCTGTTTACACAATTACTTCCCCGAATACATTAATGCCATCCTCTTATTCTCATTCTGTGTAGTCATCCTCGCCTTCGTGCTACCTGCAGCGTCTGGAAATGATGGACTGAAGTTGTTTATTAATAATACGACCAGGTATGATTATCGTTGGAATTAGCAGGGCAAAGAATACCATTATAGCCAAACGCTTTGTCAACAACCCAGATTCTGTAATGCCCTCCTGGTGCGCATTTATGAAAATGATTTGCAATTTCTCACATTTCTCACACTCCTTGCCACTCACAGACTACCTCATCCCCAGACACACACAAGTCTGTTCTGTCTGACTTGGCAATGATAAAGTGCCATACGGGAAGGGTTTAGGTTTCCTGTTTCTGAAGTTGGTGGCAGTGCTGCGCCAACATCCTGGAATTCACACAGATACACACTCAGTGACAGATGTAAACAGTTTTGCATGCATTTAACAGCTGGTCACATAACCCCGAGTGAGTTGGCAGCTATAAAAACTTCAAAAGAGCAAACATATTTGCTTCAGCATGCCTCAACTGCTGGTGGTTGGTAGTTAAAATCCAGGCTGCAGAAGGGAAATGGATGTTTTTTCCCCTGATGTGTTCCTTTCTGATGCAGCATTCGCTGGCCAATCAGAATCCAGCAGACAACAGCACCAGGGTGCCAGGACTCGAGAGCGCACAGCATGCTGGGAGGGAAATGAGGGGCATTGTGGGATGGATGTTCTGGGAGGGTGGGGAGTTGTTGGAGCCCCATACCGACCCCGATCCCCCGCAGAGGAACGCAGGTTAGGGATTAGGACTGATGGATGAGGATGGAGCGGGTGGAGAAGCCCCGCTGAGGACCGGAGAGGGAGGACAGAGGAAACAGCTGGGATGAATGAGGGGGAGGTGGGGGAGGAAGGAGAGGAATGGTAGCATTTTGTTCGAACTTCCTGGAGAGGCAAACACAAACAAACAATGCTGGACAGCTCAAAGGGGAGCGAGGGAGGGGAAGAAAAAAGAAATCAGGTGGAGAAGCAAACACTGTTCAGACGCTGTTTTCATGTTTGATGCAGTCGGATGGATTCATGTTATGCAATTAGTTCCCAATAATTAAATCCAAATATGAAAACAGAAATGTTAGTATTATGACGCGTTTCCACTACGTGGAATCTGCTCAACTCGACTTGGGTACCAGGTACTATTCCTGGAGACCGTTTCCATCACAGGATACTACCGACTTTAGAGTACCTGGACGTCATAGCGACGCTATACGTAACTTCTGCTCAGAGAGTTGCTGATAAACCTGCTCCTTGCCTGTTGCACCATCAAGCTCACGCTAAATCTTTTCATCGGCCACCAAGGACAGAAATGTCTGAACCTCCTCGACTGACCACAGTGTTGTCTCGCAGGCTGTCATCATGGATTGGTCTACTGGTATATTTACTGTAAACTTCAGAATCTTTTTTTTTTTTTTTAAATGGCGTCACACATTGATAACGCAATGACACAGACAACTCTCTGACCAATCAGTGGTCTGCAGTGTTTACACGTCACATTTTAGTATCTTTTCAGAACCTCAGCTGAGCAAGTACTAAAAAAGTAGTACTGGATACCAGATTCCAGGTTCTTTTACATAATGGAAAGGCAAAAACACCAAGTTGAGTTGAGTCGGTACAATGTAGTGGAAACACGGCATTAGACATATTATACCATACTTAAATCTTATGTTTAAGTGATGTTCGCTCAGTTGTACATCTTCATACACTGGCTCTTTTCCTTCACTTTAAACATGTTTCCATTTTTATTTTACTTTAAAGTGTGGCTTGTACAATCAACAGCTCTGAATAAGTCTATCACGTCCATTGGTAATGAGGACAATCTGTTCTTTCAGTCTTTTATTATCATGGAAACAATGAGATGAAAACTCCTGCATACTTTGTTAGTTACTGTTCAGAATATATTACACTACAAGGCTTTGTTCAGTCTTACCTTCATCTTCTTCAGTTATGACCAATGTTTAGAAGGCATTCAGACTGGCTGACCTTCATCAGGTATTGTTACAGTAAATAAGGCAGTTTGCATATGTTTTTCCTCATTGTTTTAGAGTTTATCCCTTAATTCAATCCAATGTACATGACACTTATTCATATTTTTTTCCCTCAGATATTCCTGTTCTGCCTCCAAGGACCGTGGGCTCGTTTCCTCCATGACTGATTCAACAAATTTGCCCCGAAAACTAACGCCTTCACTAAAGGGCTGCATCTTATAACCTGAATCCTGCTGGTCCCAAAAGTTGTAAAGTAAGTTGCTAACAACTAACTTGGTCTAAACAGCAAAACATGCTACTTTGAACTAAATGTTATCATTGTTATTAATGTGCATTTTGAACAGATTTTTGTAGATATTTAAACTATGTAAAATTTTTAAGTGAATATGTCCTCTTGAGTGTGTGTTTGCATTGAGCTAAGAGTCAATAAACTGTTGACGGTATACTCTGTAATTACATTTCCAAGCTGTCTCAGTTGCCTACATCTATGATTAACAGTCAGTTCTATCTAGAAGAGCCAGGTAATTTGGTCTGGGAATATGGTTGTGTCAATTCTTCCACGACTCACTTCTGCTCCTCTACAGTGAGTAACACTAGTTGGTGTTAGCTTTGACAGCTAATATAAACAACAACCAGCTTCCAGCACAATTTTGAAGAAGATAAATGGTAAATAAACTCATGATTCATATGAGAAACTATCTAATTAGGCCTCTTTGGACAGACCTCACTGCTAAAGACAAAATTAGTATTTGGTTTGATAAGCCAGTGTTGGGCATTTTGTTTGATTTATGTCTCAATATTATTGACAAAATGGTTGATAATTTTGTTTTTTGTTTCTTTATTTATTCAGATTGAGATTACGTCCTTTAAAGCTTAAAGACCCAAACAGCTGCTGGCAACCAAAGCCATCTACTGATCTAAAATATTTTGTAACTTTTAAATCATTAATCCTATCAATACATTTAAAAAAATTCAGGTAACATTCAGTTTCTCAGCCTTCCAGTGGCATCAGATCTGTCTGTTTGGATATTCAGAGGTTCCATAGTCAACGTGGACCCACTGTCATCTTCTGCAACATTAATTTATCAGTACAATCCATGTAGTTTGACAAATGACAGTGGAATTAGACACCAGATTTAATGTTCAGTCAATAACATATTTAGCTGAAAAAGTCACTTTTCTGTCTTTATTTAAAATAACCTTTGAATTCACTCTGAGCTTTTATGAACACCTATATAATCTGTACATTAAATATGGGAAAATATATGCTTTTCAATGAGAAGCGCAAAGGATATTATGATAATAATGGTGATAAATCACTAGGAAAGGTTAATGTAAATAAATATTCATTAAGAAGATGCCACAAAAGTCACTTGAGGGCTTTAAGGGTTAAATGTGGATACAGAATTATGCTGTGGAGAAGAAATGATGTAGAAGACTGAGGAATTAAGAAAGATAGAGGGACTATGTCTAAATGGTGCGGATGTCACGGTGAGGTCAGCGAGTTTGTTTAAGGCCAAGGTGGTGGTGTATGTTAAACAAAGGTTGATTTAATTAGAAAAATCTAATTATCTGACTTCCTCCACCTCCCCTTTGTACATTAAGACAAACTCATAATGTCTGCCACCCTCTCTAAAAAAAAAAAAAACAAAAAAAAACAAGGCTTTCACAGCAGACCAAAGCTTCACTTTACCTACTGTATTACCCGCAACTATGCCAGCGGGAAGGTTTATTTGTGGTTGAATGCTTGTTATCATCGTGTTATTCCCGTACATGCTGATGAGGCTGCATTTTACTTGATTAACTCTCTCTCTCCGGTTCTCACGCATACACCGGTGCACTTGGGCAGATTAAACCCACATCGTGTCAACAGGGTTAGGCTACATGCTTATATATCCATTTAACCACTAGCCACTGGCTGAATAAGAGTGACTCATCCCCAGCCTCCCTCTGGCCCCCCGCCACCCCCCCTCGCCCAAAGCCAGACTGATCAGGCTAAATCCAAGACTCATCAGTTGGATGCCCCGGATTCATCCCGCAGGATAAATATATACAATGTGTTTAACGGCTTAACAGCCTTGTGCGCGTCCATATACATACACACATGCATTAGCACTCAGTCCCTGCTGTCTGTGTGTACATTTAGCAGCGCAGGCAAGAGACACTGAGAGATGGTAAACAAGGCAGAGAGAACAAACTGACCTCCATCAGTGCTCTTTCTTTCTACCATCCTATTTTACTGCTCGTGCGGTAACCCCAATTAGTAATATAAAAGCCTATAAATCAGGTAAAGCCATACACAAAAACGTTATCTTCGTATGCTCTCAGGGCATTTATTTTAACTTGTACGGAAATATAGCTGAGGCCAACAATAGTTATACGAGCATATGCCAGTTTTCCATGAGGAAATGCTAAAATTGTTGCATAAAAGCAAGTCTAGGCTTCTTAATGTCTATTTTTCTAGCTCCTTTAGCCTCAAGTACCAGTGTTAATGCTGATTCTGGCTGTCCTACAGATGTGTATTAGCATTAGGGCTCAAGCTAAGACCCCCCCACTGCATAACCTTGTATCAGTGTTAAGTTCCCCTACAGGCTTGTAAAAATGTATGCTGCAACACAACATTTCTGCCATAACACACGCCATAAAAATATTACCAGTTATACATCTTTTGGCAAAGGTACAGCCATGTAGGTTCACGAGGAATTTGGTGTTTACTGAAGGCCAAGATGCTTGACAGTGGCCAAGAAAAGAATATCATTTTACCCCTTCTGTTGGGCTTTTTTGGATGACAACAAAAGAGGGCATGTGGGTGGAAGAAAAAAACAGACTACAGCGGAAACTTGATACAATAAACTATGCTCTAAACCAGCAAACAACATGAGTACTGTAACTAATATGTTGTGATGTCCAAAACCAAAAGGCTGGGCTTAATATTTACACTTCTGCCGTCAGAGGAATGAAAGCTTGACAGAGCAAGAAAATGTGTTAAAATAAGGTTCCTACTGTATGCTAAAACTAAAAGTCAGGTGAAAACTAGACAAGGTAGATGCATTCCGATCCAACACACAACATTTATTTACTGTTTAGTTTATGTTATGCCGGTGGGATTTTAAAATGAGCGCGGGCCGTTTACAGTAAATAAACATATCAACGCGACCAGAAAGATGTCGAACCAGGGAGACACCGAGATTAGCAAGCTGTTGTCCCTTGGGGCGGAGGATTCTATCCATGCTAACATTTGTGGAACGGTGAAAGATGGGCCGGCTCTGGAGAGGTTAGCGACACCGTTATGCTCTGGGTATTTCAAGCGCGCAAGTTATACGTCACACTATACGCTGCGTCACCGTCCCTTTGATTTCGGAACGCAGGCCCGCTGTGTAAAAGTCCAGCCTGTCTCACCTGGCTGTGGAAATGGGTCAGTAGTGGAAAAAAGGTAGGATCACCATCTCGTCTTTTTCTGGGATCTCTGTGTAACAGTGGCTTTTGTTAGCTATGTCTTAAAAAGAAGACCTGTTAGCTTAAAGTAGCATAAAACTGGGGATACAATGCAACCCAGCCACCACCCGATCTGGCCACAAACTTCCCACCATCCCTCAGTAACTACAGTCCTGCTCTGAATCAAATGCCCAGTCGATACATCTCATCAGGAGACCGGGGGCCATTTGTGGCCCTACAAAAAGCACCGGCCTATTCTCAATAGGCATCAACAGCAGCAGGCCTGTTTGGAGTGAGACAGCAGCTATTGTCGTAGAACCACAGTAGAATAGACAGCCAATAATGACAGGGGAAATGGAACCAAGCGCACTAAATGTCACACTCAGTCTCTGGGGCGTTGCACAATGCTTAGCCTGTTGGCGGACCTGTTTAGTGCCAAGACAGGCCGATAGAGATGGAAAGAGAAAAGGGGAGGAAATAAGGTAGCGAGATGGAAGAGCGGGGAGAATAAGTGAGCAAGTTAGTCGGCGGATGTATGTGCATGTGTGCGCATTGTCTGCGTGTGTGTGTCTTGCCTACTTCCATTTCCCAAATCTCTGCATGCCTCTAATTCATAGTGACCCCTCCATTGTTAGGGAGCAGATGAGCTGGGTCCAGTGCTACACTGATTGAATGGAGTCCACCGGAGCTGTCTCTGTGTTTTCTACACTATTCCCCTGGCTGTCTCCCTTCATTCTCATCCCACTGCTTTGTTAGAGCAGAGGTGCCCAGTCAAGACGCACACACACACACACACACACACACACACACACACACACACACAAACACACACACACACAGA
>JAPQRP010000003.1:21098868-21119696 GCA_037367295.1 Apogon hyalosoma
GAGAGAGGGAGCCTAGGGCAAAGAAAAAGAGCAGAGAGAAGGGTCTTTCTTTATTGCTCTGATCAAAACATTCATCCATCCTATCCATCCCTCTCTCCCTCCCTCTATTACACTCTGCTTATTAAATCATTCCCCTCCTTTTTTCAGCTGGATTTATCCGTGGGTATTACCTTGCCCCCGGACTGAGTCGGAAGCGCTCACCAGCAGACACACAAACCTCAATTTCAGACAAATCTGCACATATAGTTCACTCGTTTTCTTCGAGATCAATTACATGGAAATAGGAATGTGAAGAGGTTGTATAAAACAAGAGTTGACCTTGACACACGAAGTACAGGATACGCTCAAATGAGAAGCACACATTTCCGCGCCCTGTATATTACTGTAGGTCAGTCGGCGCTGATGCAATCAGACTTAACATGAAGTTAGAAGGGAAAGCAGGAGAGAATGGGAGGAGATTTAGTTTTTCTTTTTCTTTTTTTTTGAAGGAAATGGGTCAGAGAACTAGAATTAGAGCCCTCCATGCTGCTACAACTACTTGTCAGCGCTTCTGGATGTTTCTTGCAAATCGACAGGGTCTCTATTGTGAATGTCTTGGGGAAAGTTAAAATGAGCGCGGAGGATGAAGCAGGGAGCAGCGAGGTTGCTGAGGAGGCATAAAATAGTACTCGAGGGTCTCAGCCGTGTGCGTTTGAGAAATTCAGTAATCCAATTACGCAGAAGAGAACATATACTACTTTAGGGTACAGCCTTCACAGATGTTTGTGAACACGCACACACTCAGACATACCAAACACAACACTTCAAAGACACTAAGTTCCCAAAGCCAGATAATGGGACACATGCTCCCTGTGCTGTTTTAAATGCATGCATTATCCAAGCTCAAACACACACAGATATGAGTAATTCAGCATTTCAGCCAATATTATCTTGACTGATGTCAAGTTAGGACATTGTGGCTGCATTATTCTCTTCAGTCAAGATAATAAACATTTCTTTACACTGGTTACAAAATGAGGAAGTGATGAGTAATGACACATATTGTATTAGACATATTAAAAAAAAAAGCCCTTAAAATGACAATACTCAAAAATGTAAAAAGTCATGTGGATAAAATGGAATTATGGAACTATTTTACTAGAGATTTATTGCACCCTCCATTCATTTCAGTAAATTTAGATCATAGAAATTACAATTACCTACCCACAGTCTAGTATAGGGGTGTCAAACATATGAGCCAAAACTGGACCACCACAGGGTCCAATCCGGCCCATGGGATGAATTTGTGAAATGTAGAAGTTACACTGACAATATGATCAATATTGTCATATTGACAATATGACAATATAATACAATCAAGGCTGTCAAAATCATTTTAGTTCAGGGGCCACATACAGGCCATTTTACAATGAAGGGGGTTGGACCTGTAAAATACTTAAATAATAACCTATAAATGACAACAACTCTGAATGTTTCTCTTTGTTTTAGCGTAAAAATGTACAATTACATGAAAATGTTTATATCTACAAACTGTCCGGTCACAAAAAATTTGAATGACCTGAACAAAATATGAAAAACCTGAAATATCTTAAGTGAAGTAAATGTCATTTTAACAATAATATACTTAGTACTAAATGTTTTGTGTCTTTGTAGAGCCACTGTGATCTGTAAGTCGTAACGCACACGTGTAAATGACAAACTGAAGCATAATATCATTACAACTGCATTTATTTTTCTTAAGAAATGTCAGGTTGTTCATAGTTATTTGATTTTTTTAAAGCATAGTTTGTAGATGTAAACATTTTCATCATCACATCATCATCATCAGTATTATCATCATCTAGTATCATTATGTTCACGTTGGTCCACAGTTTTGGTGAATTTTCTGGAAATTAAATATTAAACTTCCCCCTGACTAAAAAAAAAAAAAAAAAAAAAAAAAACCACACACTCTCTCCATGTGTCTTCATTGTGAAACATGAGTCTGACACCAACGTTTTCACACTCATTTGCTGAAGGTGGAACGTTTCTCTCTTCATACTTGACTTCAAGTGCCAGACCTACCAGCGAGATGAATATGTTGTATTAAATCGTGATCTAGGATGAAACTTTGAAAAGTGTGTTGTGGAAACCTGGAGTCATCAAGGTGCACATGCTCAAAATTGACTTTTAACCCATAAAGGCCCGGTGTTTCCTCTGTGGCAGTTCCTAAATAAATTTTTCCGTTATATTTAACCTTTCTTAAATGATTTATCACCATTTATTATCATATTATCCTGTTTATTTTGCAGTTTTTGAGTGACAATCATGTCTTTTCATGTGTTTTATTTACTGATCATGTAGATATTCATGAAAGTTCAAATTAAAGTTGAGGGAATTATATTAAAAAACAGAGAAAACTGAAGAAAAAGGGACTTTTTAAGCAAAGATACCAGCATATCTATAACTGAGCATAAATCCAAGTATCTCCATCCACTGTCATTTATCAAACTCCATGGTGAATCAATGTTGTAGAAAATTATGGTGTTTCCATGTTCACTATGGAGCCTCTGAACGCCCAAATGGGTCATATCTGATGACCGTGAAAAGATGACAAACTGCATTTTACACTAATTATTTACATGTTTTGAAAGCTTTAGTGGTTCATAAGTTATTAAACATTTTACATCAGTAGATGGTTTTGGTCACTGGCAGTTGTTTTGGTCTTTATAGGTTAAGAGTATTTTCTAATGTCCTGCACTTAAAATCTCAAAATATTTCTTAGACATTCTACAGAAAGTGTGGTTTCATGAATTTGACAGCTTCAGATTCGATTGGAGAATTCATCATGCAAAAAAAAAAATATGGCTCATAGATTACAAATGCAGATAAAACATCATCCAACTCTGCTCATCTGACACTGAAAGACAGAAAGAACAATCAATTTTTTGTCACATACTAACTTTAACCTGGGTATTTTTGTTTGAAAGGTAACGAAGCGTCCACTATTTTTGTAAGTTTACTATAAGAATTGTTTACATTCGAGAGTGCACAGGGCTTGAAAGACAACGCTGAGGACATGGACTTGACTTTGGGTTTATTGCTCTTGATATAGATCGTGTTGGTGTTGATGAGAGTGAAGGGGATCTTTAAGACACTGATGGCCCTGGATCAACTGGGATAAAGAGCTCTCCAGTTTTGAAGCTAAACTTATAGCTGCAGGAGCCAAAGTCATAGAAAGAAAAAAAACTCCAGAAGTAGAAAATACACACCTTCCTTGTGCAGCTTTCTCCTCTCAGTTCAACATCAATATAAATATAGATGAATGTGATGCTGTTGAGACACAGAGTAGATCAGGAATGGTCTCGTCCAGGTCAGAGCTGACAGAATCTGTATTTACAGCTTTCGATCATATTTTTAACCCCCTACCTCCCTGAAAACATCTGCGATAAGACAAAAACCTGCATCACGATACTTCCGGTTGTGTGATGCACAGGGCGGCAGCTTAAGGCCCTGTCCAAACGAAGATGATTTCGGTCGTATCCACAAAAGTTTTCTATTGGATAGGTTTTTTGTCCACATGAAACTGGCATTTTCAGTCACTGAAACCGCAGCTTTTTGAAACCAGGTCCCAGAGTGGATACATTTGAAAATGTCGGTTTCACATCTTCATCTGTACGACCAAACTGCAACTTTTGTAAAACACTGATGTCATAGCCCCACCTCTCTAACCTTTCACCCTGGAAGCATGACACCACTTCAAAACAATGGTGGACTACAGAATAGTGCTCGTACTACAACAGCTATTGAACTTATTGGAAGTACTGAATCAAAATCTTTGGCTACTCTTTCATTACAATGAGCAACAAACAACCATAGCAAACACTATTCACTACATGCTCTTGGATCTACTGCAGAGGGGCAACCAGAAGGAAATATTGGATCATGAACCAGCCAAGCTTCATGCGCATGCTCCACAGCTTCTTCTCTGTTTTTTTGCGAGAGAATTACAACACCACATACAGGCCTGGCATTTGTACTACATCAGTTTCAGTCGTTTCGTGTGGACACAGATATTTCCTGAAATGACTCCCTGTTTACAGAGCACTTTTTTGAAAACAACAAAGAAAAAGATCGGACAGGAAAAGATGTATTTTCGTGTGGACATGGCCTGCTCTGCGGAACCCTGAGATCATCTCTGACAACTTCTTAATTCAGCAGCATAAAACAAGTGTGAGAGCTAAAAATCAAAAGATGAGTTCATCTGGAAGATACACTAAAAATGCAACTAAAGCCGATGCCGAAAAAGAAAAGAAAAGAAAGACTCCATGTTAGCATCTCAGAGCAACCAACCATTCGCAACCATTAGCCATGCACATGAGGGAAGCATGGGAGAGGACTCCACGATTATGAAGGAGTTAAAAGATCTCAGGAGAGAGAACCAAAAATCTGCATCACAGGGTAGTTTTACTTCAGCTTGAAAACACAATACAAGAAAAAAGCAGACTTCTTGTCCTTTCAGACCCCTTGAATTTCAATGTGCTGAAAGGTAATAATGGATTTTTCCCCCCCCAGTGGCACTGAAATATTATCAAGCGCTGCAGCTTTGCATTACATATTCACAGACTGTCTTTAGTCTGAGCATTAAAATGACAAATATCAACAGGATACACATTAAAACCTTTATTTAACCTGAAAAACAATTGCAAGTTCCCTCATTTGTAATAATGTTGAAAATATAAAGATATTTCTAGACAAAACAAACAGTCCATACAGATAGTTTGATCAGAGTCCTGTGCAGTCTAGTGCAGATGTTATATATGGACATGTGTGTCCAGTAAGAGGCCATATAGTTTTCACTGTGTATTAACCCATAAGGACCCAAACAGCCACTGGCAACCAAAACCATCTACTGATCTAAAATGCTGAATAACTGCTGATCCACTAATCTCATCAATGCATGTAAATAGTGTAAAATGCAGTTTGTCATCTTTTCATGGTCATCAGATATGACCCATTTGGACGTTCAGAGGCTCCGTAGTGAACATGGAAACACTGTCATCTTCTACAACATTGACTCACCAGTAAAACCCATGGCGTTGGATCAATGGATCAATCAATTAATGATAGACCTGACTGAAAAAGTCTGTTTTTCTTCAGTTTTCTCTGTTTCTGATATAATAACCCTCAACTTTAATCTGAGCTTTTATGATTTACACTGAAAAAATGCAAAATAATGAGGTTAATATTACAATCAGTGGTGATAAATCACTTAAGAAAGGTTAAATATAGAGAGAAATGTATTTGGGAACTGTGATTAAAGCAATAGACTGTAGTATAGAAATACACCCCAGAGTGGTTGGATTACTTTGTCTATACATTTATATTACAACTGCAAAATATCCATGTATTTGAATAGTTCTCAAAGAGGATGATCTTATCAAAACTGGTTATATTTATAATATTGTACTGACAGCAAATGACAAACCTTTTGTCTTATTCCTTGCCCACACTAACGTAGATATTTTTCTAAACACATATTTTCTTACTGATTTAAAAGAAAAAAAAAGTGTCCACACTGGCATTAAAATAACAACAAACTGGTACAAATGCACAGACAAACTTCTATTTCTGTGGACACTGCTGATAAAACCTGACATTGAGGTCACAGAGGTTTAGATCTGTCTGTCATGAAGGTAAAGCAGCAACAACAACTTAAGTTATAAATGTAAGTTACCTTAAGTGTGGGTTGGGGATTTAAAAGTGTATTCTCTTTGTGATGTGGATATGTCTATAACGCCGGTCCAACTCCCAAAGGTCTCCATGCACAACACAATCTACTGCAGTCAAACACTGATTTATACATCTGGATTTGATGTTTCAGATGCACTGGAAAAAAACTAAAAAAATCAAAATCTTACCAAGTGTATTTTTCTCATTTCAAGACATAATCACCTAAAGAGTAATTTTTCAGTGAGATATAAGAACTTATTTTTAGACAATAGATCTGGAAAATCTTATTTCAAGAAATCTTACCAAGATAATTTTCACTTGTTCCACTGGCAGATTTTTTTGCTTGAATTAAGCCAAAAAAAAAAAAAAAATCTTCCAAAGCAACAAGTGAAAATTATCTTGATAAGATTTCTTGAAATAAGATTTTCAAGATTTATTGTCTAAAAAAAAGTTCTTTATATCTCACTGGAAAGTTACTCTTTAGGTGACTGTCTTATTTTAAGTGTGATGAGATATTTTGACTAGAAATGAGGAAAAATACACTAGGTACAATTCTGATTTTTACAGTGTGTAGATTCATTATGCAAAGTGACGACAGAAATGTGCAAAATGGAGTGTGACGCCATTTAAACTCTCTGTTTTTCTTATCCACGTGGATACAAACCATACAAACCATTCTAAAAACCTTCACTCTGGATGGCTGGAATTGTGTAAAAACCTCCATTTCTGCACCTAAAAAGCTGTTTTCCTATGGACGCGAGGACTAAACATAGAGAAAAATACCTGCGTTACTGTGGACAGGGCTTCAGAAATTTGAGATAAAAGTGGACGACAAGACATCGGGTAAGAGCATTGATTTTTAAGATAATTAGTGAGTCCAGTGATGTAGACATTTCATATTTTAAAGAGGTCGTCTCCACAATGGCATGGCCCACTTCAGATACCGACGCACAGAATGATTCGATGACCATCACAATAGCAAACAAAGCGCTCTGTCCATCCAATAAGCGTCATTATATCAGACCTAATCATCATTATTGACTGGCAGTAATTTGAGGTCAGCAGTATGGCATATAAGCACACGGCCAACCGGACCAGATGCTCTATAGGCTGAAGCACAGCTGCTCGATAGGATTATCTTACCATGCACAAACACACACACACACTTGCATCTTGACCGACACATGCCTCCCTCGGCTCAATCACACACACACACACATCCAGATAAGAGCGAGGTGTCCAATGTGACTAATCTTATCATGCAGGACTCATCGGTATATTGTAGAGACACATCTGTCACACCTAAATGAATCACTCCCACACCATTTCCCTGAGTCATACATAGAGTGATATTGACTATGTGTGAGTGCTCGTGCAGAGGAAAGAAGGCGTTCAATAGAAAATGTCATTGATTGATCTCTTTAACATATGCTCCTGATTCACTAAGGAGCAAACATATGCAGAAACACACACACTCAAAATATACGCGGGCAGATTTAGAGTCAATTGGTTTTGACCATATGATGCAATCAAACCTTTTATACTAATCCTAGCCCGGTCATCACATTACCGCTGATGAGAACCTGCTTTCTGTACATCCTTAAACCCCAGGGATGTGGCTCAATCTATATCTATCTGCATAGCTGTATTATCCACCATGTTTCCCAAGTGTTAGCCTACATTACAGCTATATACCGCTCTGTATAAAAAAAAACAAGGATTGAGAAAATCCCCCGTCTTATACAAGTCAATCCTATACATCACAGTCCAAAACATTCTGTGTTTGGTATGCTGCGCTAGCAATTTGTATTAGCCTGAGTGTCCCCGTATTGGAGAAGCAGGGATTTGGGAAATACGAGGGGATTTGAAAGCATTGAGAGTAGTTAGAAAAGATGAGGTTTTGTAAAGAGAAAGGGAAAAGTAATGATTTTGACACATTAGGACAAGATGAAGAGTAATTACGAGATTTACTTTAATTATGTCGTTTTTGAGGAGGGATGCTCCCGGGTGTCAACAAAGATGGCACCATTTTATTAACCTGAAGTGAGCATCCAGATCATTTTCTGGTGACTTCTCATTATGACATATGAAGTGGGACACAGCCCACTGACTCAGGATCAGCCGCCTTCTCATTGGATGCAACGTGGTGAATGGGGTCATGGGATCTGTCACAGATGGTGCAGATGGGGGTACCTCAACTCCTCCTCTAGACAAGCCCTGTTTGGACCCCGCCACCCCCCTTTTTTGACTACTCTGTCATGGCTCCCACCACACACACACACACGCACACACGCACGCAAACACACACACACACACACACACACACACACACACAGTAAAACCCTAATGGGAGGCATCATGGGATATCGATCGTAAGGGTTGACCATTTCATCAAACTGGAAACTGAGAGAAGAACTATTAAATAAACACTGATTTCAAAAGATGGAAGATTCAACAGGGAAATGTAATAGATCAATAGCTATTCAATGTTTTTTCTTGGGAGAAGAGATTAAAAAGCAGCACATATTTTGTCTCTTTTGTCGACAAAACAAGAGAAAAAGATTCAATAGGAAAATTCAATAGTTCAGCGACTTTTCAATATTTTTTTTTGAAAGAAAAGATTAAAAAGCAGCGCTTATTTGTCTCTTTTGTCAGCACCATTTTCTTTGTAGAGTGTTTGCGAGGACACAGCAGGTAAAGCGTTTCCCCTGCATTCTGACAGCAAATGTCATTGAATTATAAGAGCAGCTTCCAAGCTTTAACCTAAAACCCCCTGAAAACAAAACAACGCCTTCTTTCAGGTTGCAGGTGTTTAGATACAAAATAGTGAACTTCTGTACCAAATGACAAGTTTTGTTTTCCCTGGACAGGCAAATTTCCATTTTTTTTAATTATAGGAGGAAGCCTCGAGGCAACAAATGCTCATTACTTGACAGCTAAAACTCTGTTTTTACTGAGATTAAAAACAGAACCATTTGGCACAGTGGGGATATATTTTTCCACGTTCAATAAATCATCCTGTGTCTGCTGAAAATCACAGTGACCCCCCTCGAGTAATTTGCTATCTGAAACAAGTAACAAGTCCGACTTTGGTAACTAATTGGACATGAATTAACTTGGCAGGTTGTTAATCTAACCAAAGAAATCTGCATCTAGGCCTCCAAGCAGAAGTTGATAAAGACGGTCTGGGTCTTTTTTTTTTGGTTACTCACCTTATATGAACCCTAGATGAGCCCCCCAAGGGTCACATCCCATTACCCCTTCTTTAGCTATTAGTTATCATCCCATGTACTCAAATACCCTTCCCCCACACTCAGTACCATCTGCTACAGGATTCAACCAGACTGGGTTTGGGATGCCTCATACTGATGTTACACCGATGGAAGGGGAAATCGAAATACTGCATGTAAACGAGCTTTAAATTAAACTCTGCAAACAACAGAGAACACCTCAGGAAGGTGAGGAAAAGGCTGCACACTGTTCAGTTAATATTTGACATAACCCAACCCTTCTCATGTGACATTTGTAACATGAATTACATTTAGAACATATTAATGGAGTTTGATCGAAACATAATAAGTAATCCCCCCCCCAATCTTTACTTAAAAAGTCTCACTTCTTTTTCTAGAAGTTTACCTTTACTTAACATTTTTCTGTCAGTGGTATGAGTTTGCCTACTTGTTATGGCTCCAATGTCATGGCATGATTTTTCTGAAGCTACACCATGGCCTGAAAACTTCTTAATTAAAGTAGGAGGTAATTAAACATAACACATGAAGGCTAAAAATGGAAGAAAAACATGTACCTTGCCAGAATAAAGTCTGGGTCAGAATATCAAAGTAAGGAGTGCAATAAATTCAGGGGAAGTTTCAGTTTACATCCATGTCTGTCCTTATAGAAAAAAAAACAAAAAAAACAAAACCTTTGCTTTAATAAGAGTTAAATGTGTTTGTTTTTGTTTGTTTGTTTGTCAAAAAGTAAGTTTTCACTAAATTTACAATCCAGTGGATCATTTCCATTAGAAACACATCATCTCCACTCAGACTGATTTAACTAATGGAAAGAAATGCGCTGAAAAACATCATGGTTGCACACACAATAACTGGCACATGTACTAGTGAATGAATTATGGCCACAAATGTATGTTGTAAGATTCCAGTGACCTTTGACCTTTGACCATCTCAAACTCAATCCAGGATTTTCACATATCACCCGGAAATCGTTTGAAACTATTGAGTTTGAGCACTGCTTCTTCTGGTTTACTTGCCAACAATGGCTGAGGCAACCAAAGTATCACGATTTGCTTGGAATAATTCTTGTCGAGAAACGTTCGCATACATGTAGCACTGACGACATCAGGGGCTGGGGTGTATACTGTCTTAGCCGGTCACCAATGGACAGCACAAATGGGTCCAGAGATCCTGAAACAAAATCAAGCGGTCAACTCGAAACCACAACATGAAAAGGGAGTCTTATGCAGCTGGTGCCACAGCCGAGACAATGTCGCTCTGGCTCTCCGTAAAACCACCGCAAACCTCGGATCCCACACGAGCAGCAGCACGAATGTATACACTTTCTCGACAAGTCGCCCCCCAATTATTGCAAGCAAATCGCGATGGTGTTTACCCTACTTCTAACCTCTTGATTCCCTTCACAATACCGATGATGTTTCCCTGGTAATCCTCTTCACAGAAATGCCGGATACACACAAACGTACTTCCTTATCGGATTCTGAACTTCAGCGCCTCATCTCAATGAATTGCAATGACCCATTTCTTCTTCTCAACTAAATCTGAAGGAAAACCATGAAAATGTAGATATGGTTGCTTTTTTTTTATTGGATATGCATTGGTGCACAACACTTCAATGTCGCCTCAGCCACTGTTGACAAATAAACCGGAAGAAGTGGTACTCAAAGTCAATAGTTTCAAACTGTTTCTGGTTCACGCATGAAAAACCGGAATTCTAAAATTTTCTAAAACTCTAAAATTTCTTGAAGGTGACCCTGAGACAACCCAATATAATAACTAGAAAAGCACTCGGAGAGCACAGACCTCCGCCAAGGCAGATCAACCCCCCCACCCCGATCACCACCAAAATGTAATCATTTGTTTCTTGTGTCAGTATCAACATTTCCTGAAAATTGAATCAAAATCCATCCATAACTTTTTGAGTTATCTTGCTAAAAGACAGGCAAACAAACAAACAAACCCCAATGAAAACATAACCTCCTTGGTGAAGGTAATGATGATGATGATGATGATGATAGCTGGCTTAAAAAATATATAGACTATATACATACTATATTTAAGTTATGGTAACAGTACAGGTTTTGCAATAAAGAAAACCTACAAGTAAATTACACTGATTATCTCATGGTAATTTCTGTAAATTCTGTAATGGGTACTGACTGACTGAACGGCGTACACATTTTGTGCTACGTTTCTGACTTTTTTTTCTTTTTTTTTGGAGTCTGCATCTAGTAGCCATAACTTGAGTTAAACTTAAATACTCTATCCACATATTTTTCCAAACAGGTATTTTCTTCCTCTTTCAAAAAAAAATCTGCCATGACCTTCATTTTACACAATTCCCCATACAAACACTGGAACACAAAACCAACTGAAGCTCAGACAAAACCATTATTTCTGCTGGACTTTACACTGCAAACCTTCAGATAATATTGGACTTACAAGACACACAGGCTTTAGTCTGTCATGACGCTGAGCAGCAACAAGTTACATTAAAAACTTAAGATAACGAACATATTTGGATTGTTGAAGTGTATTCTTTAGGTTATATACATTTTACCTCAACATTGGTACATGTCGTTAGCCTCATTAACATAATTAACTAAGTCATACTTTTGGCTAAATTGTGATATCGGGAGAGTGAAGTTACCCAGATATCCCAATTTGGCTAAAAATATGACTTAGCCAATTATGCTCCAAACATCTCCAAATGTGTCTGTGTTGATTGGAATCTACTACATGTACTACAGTGACTGATACACCTTTATTTGATGGTTAAAGTGAATATTCATTAAACAAAACAACAACGAGTGAAATGTGGTGTGATGGCGGGATGACTTTGGAAGGCATTTTAAATAATTCTTCATTGTCGTGACCTAAAATGCTGTTTGTATCTGGGAAAGAGGCTCAAATGTAGAGAAAAATGTTCATAGGATAATAATAATAAAATAACAATAATAATAATAATAATTTTTATTTATAAGCGCCTTTCAGGACACCCACGAACACTGTACAGACAATGCATAAAATACAAATAAGTAAACTGATTTAAAAAAATAATAATAAATAAATAAATAATAACAATAGGATACTTCAACATTACCTTCAATTTCGGGCCATGGTTATTACCCCCTTGTCAGCTCGTATATATGAATACAAATACAGTAGCTATGTAAACGTAACCCATAAAGACCCAGTGCTACTTTTGTGTCAGTTCCCAAATGTATTTTTCTCAGTATTAACCTTTCTAAAGCAATTTATCATCATTTATTATAATATCACTCTTTATATTTTGCATTTTGCACTGTAAATTATGTATTTTCCTATATTTAATTTCCTGCATTTAATTTAAATATTCATGAAAACTCAAAGGTTATTATATCAAAACAGTTTTTTGGTCACCAGTGACGGTTTGGGTCTTTATGGGTTAAAAAGAAAACAAACACAGGAAATCTTACTTTGGATATTAAAAGTTTCAAAATAAAAATTTCAGCTATATTATCCACTATCTTGTAGTATTAAACCCCAGTTTTTAACGTCACAGTGAGTACAACAAATTCTGGTCCTAGATTCGGTCCACATATGAGAAAAAAAAAAAAAAAACCTTACACAGATCATTTTGCCAATAAATACGTGATCAGTCAAACTGCCCCATATCCATCACATCAGAGGCACTGACATATTGATAAATGATTTTTAATAAAACACCGGCAGACTGATACATCGGCCCAAGACTGGCCTCCTCCACGGTCCCACCCCCACCCACCCATCATTTTCCCAAAACTAAATCTCTGCTGCCCCCTTTTCCATTGCCTCCACCCACTACTCCATCACTCTCTCCTCCTCAAATCCTTCACTGTCTTCACTTAACTTACCATTGGCACCGTCATCATCCTCAAAACAGACACCCACCCCCCTTCCCTTTTATTTATCATGTCTATCCATAGTGGAAAATGTTGATCTGATTACGGCAAGAGATCTGTGCCAAACAAACACGTACAGCAGGAGGTTGTACATACTTTTATTTTTTCATCAAGTAAAGTGCTCTTCGGAAGCATCTGCAGAATGAATAACATTTGGATGTCGTCTGCTTATTGTAAAAGCGTAAGAACCTTACCAGGAAACATAGCCTTGCTAACATCAAAACTCCAGGGACTTGATGATGATAAGTCACTAATCCTCTGTTTAGGTATTCAGCTTCAATCAGGATGCTGTGGTAAAGAGTTTACTTTAGTGTGTGTGTGTGGGGGGGGGGAGTTTACACACTTCACATGTGAGTCATGATGCCTAAACACATAGATGCTGAATATTTTACAGGAAAACACATAAATACAAACAGGTGTCTTTGCTGAAAAAAAAAACAAAAACAAAACAAAACTTCATTTTGTCTGTGAAATTACATACTAGAAAATAATAATAATAATAATAATGAAATAAAATAAAAACCCTCAAATGCAAACAACAAACGACCACTGCTGATTCTGTTATAGTTTGGATTGGGGACAGATTAGTGGAATATTAGGATGGGATTAACTGGCCAGGTTAAGCTATTTGGTCGTCAACTAAATATGGCTTAGGAGCCGCAGACGAGCTGATGTCACATGGAATTAATCCAGCCATGATTTCAGTGTGATTTAGAAACTCTGTGGTAATCCACTCATGATTTTAACATGATGTCAAACTGGCAGGGTGGTGTTTTGATGTGTGTAAGTGATTGATGGCGAAACGTGTGTGTTTGCGGCTACTATGATCAAGTGTTTGTCTTGAGGGAGATTTAGAAAGAGTTAATCCTGTATTTTAGCATTTTTCGATGAAATTGAGTATAGTGCAAAAATAAAATGAAACAGCAATGAGGAGTGTGTGTGTGTGTGTGTTATAGTGTATGGGAAGTCGTACAATAAAGTGTCTGTATCTGTGTTTGATTATGCAAAGTGCATACGTGAATGTCTTGGATGTGCAGGAAGAGTGTGCATGTGCTGTTTTTGTTTTTCTATATTCACATCTGTGTCAAAGCCCACTGGACCCCCCCTCCCCTTTGCGCACACACACACGCACACGCACAAACACATATAAACACACAGATACCAGCTCCTAGCTCCGAAATCCCCTGAAAGCTTTTGA
Source organism: Apogon hyalosoma (assembly GCA_037367295.1). NCBI lineage: Eukaryota > Metazoa > Chordata > Actinopteri > Kurtiformes > Apogonidae > Apogon > Apogon hyalosoma. The sequence continues at coordinate 21,112,953 of JAPQRP010000003.1, forward strand.
TCCAGCAGAAATGTGGAACTCCCCTTTTTCCCTCTTTTTCTCACACACACTTGCACACACTCGTTCTTTCAGAAGTGGGATTAAAACTCACTGGAATCCACGTTGCTCCTGATTGAGGAATCTTTTTTTCATTTTTCTTTGTCAAAAAAAGTGACAGGACCAGAATCGGAAGCGGGTGAGGGGAGCATGGTAAGGATGTACGTATAGGTGCTACACTGCTATAGGTGTGCATGTGTGTACAGTATTTGTGACAGCTGTCATTGGCATTCCCATCTTCAAAAGGGATCCAGCTGAAGGAATGCAAGAATACCAGGAGATCAGCGTTCCCTGATGTTCCCCAGAGGGATTCCTCACTGCATCCCACTCCCACATCCCACCAGCTTCACCCTGCGCAGATATATTCCGCAGCTGTGCATGCAACATGCCAGGGTAAAGATGATGAAAGTGAATGAGGGGTGACCTAAAAATGTCACCGCAGGAAAGAGAAGGAAAACACAGTAAATGCAAGCACGACAAAAAGAAAGAAGGTGAATATTAAAGAAGAGGAAGGGGGGAAATGGGAGAAAAATTTGACGCCATTAGAGCTTTTTTTTCCCTAAATTATTCCCGTGGTGAGGAAGCGTACTGCTGCCAGACCAGAAGAGAAATGGAAAGAAAATGAGAAGTTCATTGTTGGAATAAGATGTTTTGTACTTTGTTGGACAGTTGTAGCCTGTTTTTGTGTTACTACTAAATATTTCACATAATAACCAGACTTTTTCCTTTCTATGTTATGGAATGGTATTAAATCAAGCCAAAACAAAATAATATAAGATTTTTTTCAAGTTATATTAAGTATTTTAACAACATAGTCACTGACATATCATAGTCGCGGACTGACAAACTACTGTCGATAACTACAAGATATTTCACACAAGGTTTATATTTAATACAAGAGAGTTACATGTTACTACAAAAAACATTCAGGCCTATGTTTTAATCAGATATTTTGATGTTATGAAATGGTATTTTTAAATTGTAACAAGACACTTTCTCATATTTTTACACTATTACCAGATATTTTGACATTATAACAAAATATCATAGTGTTATTACAAGACATTTTCATGTTATAACAAGATACTGCCATGTATGTTAAGTGTTTTTTTATTAAAACAGTATATTATTTATCTTGTATTAACATGAACTATTTGATATGACCTTATTGTTATAGCATTAAGCATTTCATGTTTTAACATAGTTGGCAGTTTTTATGTCAAACTACGTTATAGAATATCTTGCTGCATTAAAATCACAACAATAAATGTTTCATGTTACGATGTGATTGCAGTTTTCTTTTTGTGGCCTGGTAGCAGGACCCTTCCACACCCCGGTGCATGTGGAGGGACACATGTACAAGAAGAAACAGAATTCCCATTTCATTTCACCCTCCTCATACATTTCTAACACTTTGGCTAGAATGAGTTTTCTTTTGCTGACTTTACATTTAAATGAGAGTGGGGATTATCCTAATGTCTGATGCTTAGGGCAGGACTGTGGTGCACACACCCATTCTTCTCATGTGTGGGACGGGACAGTGGTGTTCGGTGCGTTACCATGGCGACAGACGGCCAGCCAAAGCGCAGCAGGGGTAAATCTCAAAATATTTGACGTGTGTGGAGGCGAGGTAAAGGGGGAAGAACAGGGTGGGTTTTTGGGTGGTGTGTGGAGGGGGTTCATTGGCAGTATGAGTGAGATTGGGCTGGGGGGGGGCTTCGGATGCTCACACACCCCACTTATATCCACACATACACACATACCCAGCCTTATCTCCACCTTACCTCCCCTCCTCTTCCTTCCATTCCTCCCTTACTCTCTCTCCGTTTATTTCTCTTCCTCTCTCGGGCAGAGAGATGGAGCAGAAAGTGGCGTGTAATTACATCCTAATCTTTGGCTGGTATCTCCTCTGCTACAGGGGCTGTTAGTACAGAGAGCTGTCAGGGACACACTAACACACACACATACACACACGCACACACCTCCACAGAGATTTTGTCCAGAACAGTCTACACATTAAATCTGTGGTTAAATGGCTGTGTATGTGTGTGAAGTCGCTGCTTGACTGATAGAGAAAGACGTTCAAAGTGACAGATGGGCAACCCATACTTCATCGTATACAGTATGTGTGTTTAGTTATATAAATGTACTTTTAACATACACCACTGCTGCCATAATTTTATAAAGGCAAAGACTGATAAAGTCTGTTAAAGCGTTAAAGCTGAACACATCTTGACAGTATATGGACTTGTTATCTGCCTATTTTATAAGACATCACGTGGTGAGCTGCCTCTTAAGTGCCTCAAGTTCTAAGTCTTCTGAGTGATGGAGATCTTGGAGCCAAAAGAGGTCACACTGCGAGGCTATATATCTTCCACATTGCCAAGCAAATATAGAAAGTCTCATATTCAAACATCCAGTGCAGCCAGGTCTCCGTGAGCATGCATCTAAAGATAACTCCTTCCTCCAAGTCTGATGATGTACAGCATGGATCTATAGCTGAGGACTTCTACATTATACATGCAAAGCTAATTTGTTGTGCATGCAGCCACACATGCAGCATCCAGTCAGTCATGCAGGCGTACACTTAACTCCGTTTAAAGTGCACTGAAGTTGTTAAAAGTAGGCCAGGGCTTGCCGGGGCCAGAGAGTGTAAACAAGTCCTGATCAGTTTGGTTCCCTTCCAGTGGAAGGACTCTGAATTAAACATAACATAGACTGGATCTGTTTATGCAGGGGCCAGGCGCAGACCTGAGGCTATGTTCAATCAATCTGGCTGTGAATTAAATCAAAGGATCACTCTGAATATACAGTACAACTGGTTATGCTGCCAGGTGAATTACCATGGGGGCATCTCATCTGGAAATGCAGCGAAATGTCAACATGTGTACATTTGCAATTAGCATTCTGATGCAGTACTAATATCAGTAAGCAAGGCTGAGGTAAAGTACATCAAGCAAGGGTTAGTTTTAAATGAATTCACAAGCACACCATTGATGTTTGAGCTAATGCACCATGGTTTTTATTATTATTTTTTTTAACTTACACAATTGTGCAGAATGTACCTTACTCGGCATGACAGCGATTCATTAACCCATTCACCTCAGGAGTTATCACAGTGTAACTAAGGAAGGTCACAGCTTATCTTTGATCCATCAGGATTCACTGCAAGATACAGCATCAACAGCCTGTTTTGTTAAAATGCACAAAAACCCAAGTATTGTTATGTTAAACCAAAGGGAAAGAATACTCTGGGGTAAAAAAGTAAATAATGCTAAAAATGGTTTATTTAAAAGGATTAACAGCTAGGACTAATGGAGTATAAATAGATGAGGTTATGAGGTAAAGAACTATAGAAATATGCGAAAACATTGCAGTGTACATCATACTTAGATGAGTGGGAAAAAGCCGCACACTACAACACTTAACCTGCTTTTTCAATATATACAATTCACAGATGCACACATAAAGTAATACATAAAGTTTGTTTTGGACTGTGTTGTATGGTGGGAGCCAGTCTAATCATGTTGGTTAACTTAAGATAACTGTGATCATGGTTTCCTACATCCATGATTACCACACCGATTTCTGTGTAGAGGTTTGTTTTTCCACAAAAATCCCTACACCCGATCCTAAGTTCTTCAGTGCCTTTCTCCTATAGCAGCAACAGACTGTAACACTAGCAACCAGTGGTGTAGTCCAGGGTATACCTACTTATTTGCAGTCATAGTGCGTATATCCATTTCTAAATCCCCCCTGTTGTGAACCATTCAGTAGTAAATACATTAATACCTATCCAGATTACTCATATGAAGTGCAAGTCAGTGTTTCTAAAACAGGGTGTTTTTCTGGGCTACTTAAAAAAAAAAAAAAAGGCAAAAATTTTGAGTATACACCCACTTCTCCAGGGACCACTGCTAGCAACCATTAGCACAGAAATCAGAAATTGTCAGCAACTATCAAATAAACTATTACCTGTTGTATTCCATTCATGTGCAAATCTTTCATACTGAACCTGCAAATGCATAATTCTTCAAACACTCACATTTTCACTTTACATCTTATGAATATGGTTTTCCTATATTAGCTTTAGCAGCTGGCGTTTAGCAGCTTCTTCGACTATTAACAGTACCATTACGTGCTATACCATTAAGTTCCATCTTGATATTTAAAGTTGTCGTAGCTTGCCAGCAGATAATTAAATTCTTGAGAAGAAAGCTACTTAACGGTTCCCAATTAACACAACACAGTCTCTTAAATCTTTATTCATTTACACAGACAGGGAAGGGTGCTTTCTGTGATTGTTTTGATGCAGAGCAGGACGATTCCGTGACTGTTTCTTACTGATTGTGGACAATTATTGCAGTGCGAGACAAAAAAACAGTACTTGAGTTGATCATCCCACCGTGCCTCTGCATGGACTTTAATGTGTTATAGTCAAAATATTACTGTGACACTGTGAACTTCGGAACGAGAATTAAAACTCGCAACAGCAATTCACTTTACATCCCACTATGAGCGATGCCAAGTTTATTCTCCCTGAGAAAACGCAGGAGACGAACCTCTCAGACATAGATAAACACACACAGACACACCAAGAGCAATTTACTGTACACAGTACATCACACACACAGAGCACTTCTACCCTCTTGGCTATAAAACTCCCAGGGTCGATGCAGGGTCACCTAGGCTGGATGGTCGACCTCTTGATGAGTGTGTACCCTGAGCCGACCTTGGCTCTGTCCCGATGCTGGGTCCGTCTCTCTCCGCTCAACACCGCCCTCGGCCTGGTCATATCTGTCTGGAATGGCAATGAGCCCAGCTATTTTTAAGCTTTGTTATGCATTGCAAGCAGACCTATAGACCCTGCTCTGATTCATAAGCGCCTGGACATTGTTCTGCACTAAAAAGGCCCTGATACCTCAGATGGGATGAAAGAGCTTTTATCTACTGTAAAAGGGGTTAGGAAGTCCGAGCTTTAAAACTGCATTAGTGAGAGAGAAAATGGTGAAGTGTGTTTTTACATTGGGTGCTCCGGTGCAGCTAGAGCCAAGTGTTGATTTAACGTAGTAGAAATACAGCGGGAATAAGAAACAGATCAGATAAGAGCCTTCCAAATATAACAACACACACACACACACAACACTTCACACAAGGACCGTGGCAGAGCAGACCATATCTACCTCTGCTGCAACAACACTGTTTTCATGACAAGAAATGACAAATAATGTCTATTTAACTCTCAGAGCTACGGAGGGTCTTTGTCAGGACAGCGAGTTTGAATCAGAATGTAGCAGGAAACAACTGGCAATGATGGGGACTGGACATATAAAATCAATACGACAAGGAGAATGTGTAGAAAATGTAATATCTACTGTCCTTTCCAGGTATATAATGAGTAAGCTTTTATCAAGTGTAAATCTCTAGGGCTGAAAAATGAAGTCAGTCTGGAAGTAACAAAACCTCAGTGATACTGAATATCTTTTTTTGATCTAATCTGGCATTATTAAGGGTGATATATGAGGATTTTTTTTCTTTCTTTTTTTTTTTTTACATTTACAAGACAAAATGTGTATGTTTATATTTGGATTATTTCTGATTAATTTAAAAATGTACATTATATTTCAAATTACTAACTAATATGTTTTTTTTGCAGTGTGTTTGTTTGTTTTTTTTTTATATTCAGCAATTTCTGTAAAGGCCTATGAGGCTACTTTGTTGTGATATTGGGCTCTATAAATAAAATTGAATTGAACTGCAGTCCTTTTTTTCCTGCTGATTCAGAATTTCAGAATTCCTGTTTATTGAATAAAACATTTTTTTTTCTGCCGTTAGACAGAACTGTTGTAACATAGTAGTTGTTCACAATGCACAGATGAGTGTCCAGATGTTTTGTACTATTCGTTCACTAAGTTCACTTGTACTTATTTAGAATAGAGAGACAAAGTGTTGCCTAGTCAGTGTCTGTTACTAACCAGTTTGGGGAAAAATATGAATGGTAGTCAATAGCAAGACATAAATGCTGTTTGAATCGTGCGACCATTTGCATAGATGATATTTGTTAATTTAAAGGATGATTTTACAAGTTAAAAAAGTAAATGTTTAGGTCTGAAATGGCTCAGTGATACATGTGCTAACATGAAATGGCTGTCAGCTACACATGTTTTGCTGTGTTCTTTGTGAGCAAGGTCAAAAAATATTAAAAAAGGTTAAAATCACAACATGTCTGGTCATGAGAAGATGCCGAGATGTCTTCAGTGACTCTGAACAGACTGTAGAGACAGAATGATGTCACATCCATGACTTTTTGGATGAGGGATTTTTCTGTATATTATGTTTTCACAGTCTGATTTGACTACAGTTATCTTTTAAATTGTCAGACATATGTGTAAAGAATGAAATTACTCAAACAAGATAAAAACATTACTTATCTCTCAACACTGACAATCTTTTTTTTTTTTTTCCAAAATGACATCCTGAGTACAATCATTCAATCTACACCTGTTCTGTTAGCATCTACTTACATTACCTCAAACATTAGCTTAATTCAATAGTGTGTTGCATGGTCTCTCAGCTAGCATGCTAACATGGTCAGCTAGCATTAATTAATGTGTTTTTACATTACGCAACATTAAAGGCCTCGTGCAGTGGCCATAAAAGTTGTGTTATTCTGCACCAGAATGCTTTCAAGATTGTAAATAAATTGTC
>JAPQRP010000003.1:21122174-21132911 GCA_037367295.1 Apogon hyalosoma
AGACAATCAATGTAATAATTGAAAAGTAAAGTGACGTTTCTAAACTGGTGTCGAGACAAGGAGTGGTGTATTCAAATCCAGGTTACATCAGACAGAATCTGATCAGTCATTGGTATGCACAGTGAGTTTGCTGTCAGTCACATATTTAACCCTGGTACCTCTCTAAAAACAGCAAAATCTGGGCATCACAAAGTAGATTATCCAAAGCTTGAAAACACAGGTAAGGCATAGATGCAGAAGTCTCATGACCTCTCAGACCAAATGAATTACAAGATGAAAGGTGATTAATTATGTGAAAAAAAAAATCAAGCACTCCACCTTTAAAACCTCAAAATAAACAGATAACACTATTTTTTTTTTTATTAAACTGTATTTAAAAAAAGGGGGGGTGAGATATTATGATATTATTCAAAAACTGACATGGAGATCTAACTACTTCTATCTATTACAGGTGAATGAAAATGATTCTAACAATTACACAAAATCATTACTGTTTAACAGGTATGTAATAATTCTGAATGGTAAATGGACTGAACTTATATAGCACATTTTCATGCACCTTCGTGATGCCCAAAGCGCTTTACAGTTTCCTCGCATTCACACTCATACACTAGTATGAGGTGTATGCAAGGCGCTGCCAGAGCCTACTAGGAGCAATTTAGGGTTCAGTGTCTTGCCCAAGGACACTTCAATACGTGGACAGTCGGAGCCAGGATTCGAACCGCCGATCCTTTGGTCATTGGAGCTCTACCAACTGAGCCACAGCTGCCCCTGAAATAGTTTTACCTGTAGTACTCGGAAGTTCAGTGTGTGATATTTAAAAACATTTACTGCCTTGTGGTGGCTGCTAATGCTAATGCTAATGAAAGTTAGTGTGTCAATCTTTGTAAAGCTTTAGCCTCTCAGTTTAGGGGATAATAACTCTGGTCCACACTTAGATATAGTAGGTAATGGTAATGCTGATTAACACTACATACAAGTCACCAAAAAAAAAAAAAAAAAAAGAAATATGGCAGCCCCCATGGAGTTGATCTGCTCCTTCTATAGTTGGGCAACAAATCATTATTTTTATTGCTGATCAGTCTGTTAATTATGTTCTCAAAACGTCAATCAGTTGTTTGGTCTATCAAATATTAGTAAATCGGGAATAATGTTGACAGGTATTACCCAAAGCCAGAGATGACATTAGCAAATATCTTAGTTGGTCCCAAATATTAGCAGTTTCCTTTCATATCCAACCTGTCAAAACTAATGACACTTAATATTATGTTCCATTTCTGCAGTTTGATTCTGTTAACCCATAAAGATCCAAACATCCACTGGCGACCAAAAGCATCTACTGATCTAAACTTTTTAATAACTTCTGATCCACTAATCCTATCAATACATGTAAATAATTGGTGTAAAATACAGTTTTTCGTCTTTTCATGGTCATCAGATATGACCCATTTGGACATTCAGAGGCTCTGTAGTGAACATGGAAACACCGTCATCTTCTACAGCATTGATTCATCAGTAAAACCCATGGAGTTGGATCAATGACAGTGGATGGAAACACTGGGTTTATGTTGAGTTATTGATGGATTTGCTTAAAAAGTCAGTTTTTCTTCAGTTTTCTCTGTTTTTGATATAATAACCTTCAACTTTAATCTGAGCTTTTATGAAGATCTACATGATCAGTAAATTAAATATAAGAAAATATTTGATTTTCACTGAAAAAATGTAAAATATAGAGCATAATATTAGAGTAAATGGTGATAATTTATATAATAAAAGGTTAAATAGAGAGAAAAAAATAATTTGGGAAGTGACATAAAAGTCTCACTGGGTCTTTATGGGTTAAATCTTGCAAACTGAAACTCTGAAGTTTACTCTTACTTTTTTATCTCTTGTGTATCATATATGTTTAAGAAAGAGCTGCTTTTTTAAACATACTGAACCACTTCATCCATAAGCGTAAGCCTGGGAGCAACCAGCTATCTAAATGGACAAAATAACCCACCCACTTCACAAGATAGAGTATTTCTACACCAGTAACCTCTGAACCTCAGCATAGTTGTGCTCTACTGGGATTCACTGGTTCTCCTCTCAGCTCTGAAACACACACACACACACATAGATTAAAAACTAACCAAACAAGTTGAGCACAAACCAGAAACTGCCCCTTAATCCCAGCAACACATTCAGATGAAAAACAGTGATAACAGCTCACAGACAAATAAAAGATTAATCTAATAAGACTGATTTGCTTTGGCTACCACGTACAGAAGAGCACTGCTGTACAAACAGGCTGAGGTAATCGTGTCTGTTTGTGTGTGTGTGTCATGGCCTAACAGACAGAGAGGTCGTGCAGCACCAAAGCTGCCCTCACCATCTGGCCTTGGCAAAATGAACACAGTGTTCTTCCACTTCCACTCTCTCTCTCTCTCTCTCTCTCTCTCTCTCTCTACCTCGACCGTTCGCTGGGGGATTTGATACTCATCCACCCGGGGAGATTACGCATTTCCATATTCCAGTCATATTCCCCGGGTTGTTTTGCTTTCTAAAAATTGTGTTTGTATGCCAACATGTACCAGGATGGGTGGGTGGGTGAGGTAGTAGCCGGGCAGTAAAACAAACTGTAAAACAAACAGTAAATACTCTACAGATCTGGGTATAAACTGAAAAACAGCTCTCTAGAAAGAACTGAAATACTCTTAAATAAAAGTAATTATTACCACTTATTGTGTAAAAAATCAGCTAATGGGGTAAGCACATTTGGGTTGGATATATTTGTTAAAATTAGAACAAAAGTGTAGCCATTGACAAAAAAAGAGAAAAAAAAAATTATAAATGTGAGGGAATTACACTCAATACGAGCAGTCAAAACACAATAATATAACAGGATAAACATTCTTAAAATGAGAAGTTTCACTGTTAAAACTTATTAAGAAGTTGAAAGTTGACACTGTATGAGATTTTAGAGTTAAATATCTCACTCAGAATCTATTAAGTTTGAGTGGAAATAAACACTATTACAATTATAACAAAACCTGGACCAAAACAGCTCATTTTCGGGGGGTTAAAAACTCATTTCTCAGACTGTGGAGGTGTTGCAGGTCACATTTTAATAAACATTAGCCAATAACATTAGACGCACCATGACTGGGACTAAAAGATTTTGCCAGACAGTTGGATAACCTTACATGTAATAAAATTATAAACCAATACGATGAGTCGTGTACATGTACATGCATATACTAGATTACATAGCATAGCAACTATTTCTGTGGTTAACCACTTCCATTATTAAACTCTGTTTTTGAGATACCTGGGTCATGTGACATGTGGAGAGATGTCGGATGTTAAACATTTGAAGAATGATGGACAGAGTACCGGTAGTAGACACCGAATGAACAGAAACAGAAGTGTCAGCGACAACAAAGTCATGAGATTGATGAAATTAGACATTATTTTCTGATTGTTGCATAGCGATTGTGTTCTAAATAATTGTGGATGTGAACTCAGAGACAACCAGGCCCAGTGGGGGAGGTGGATAAAGGGTTAGTTAAGTAGGGGCTAATAGTTGCAAAGGACTGGAGTACAACAGTAACAGAACTGATGGTATGTCATCTTTTTTTTGTCTTTTTCTGTAATTTAATTACTGACCTGTTCTTTGTTACAGACTGTATACATCAGCTGATTAGCTAAGTCATGTAAAATGCGGGTAGTACAATATAAGCTTGACTTCCTCCTTACTCCTTTCTGGACATAAAGTATTGTTAAAGAGCCACAAAGAAATAACCGTAAACTGTGCGACATTCATTTTTCAGTTTATGTTGACTTATTTCCTTCAGTATATTGGAGTGTGTTGTTTAAATTGGTAATTTATTTTGCCTGTTGTTCACCTTCATCTGTTGGTCCTACTTATGTTTCAAATAAAGTCAAAAGTCCAAGTATTATTTTAATTTGTGCTTGAAAAATATCTTTTTAATGATTAGTTTGAGGAACCTTACACTGCAATATCTCAGTTTTGGAGTGAAACTCATTTCTAATACTTTTATACATTTTTAAACATTTATTATTATGTTAATAAGACCCTAAATTACATAGAGGCTTGTGTACTTAGGCTTTCAAATGCTAATTAGAAGTAGGTGTTCTTGAGTTTATATGGGCGTGGTGGTGTTTTATAAACCTTTTTGGCTTCTATGCCTCCCATGCACATGTTATTTGATGTTTTTATTCATATGTTGTTATTATTCTTTTTTCTTTACGTGTATTTTGATAGTTTTTTTTTTGTTTCTTTTCTATTTTAAATCAATATTGTATTAAACTGTTATGTGCTAAAATAATAACAATAATTTTGTCTGTCTGCAAAGGTGTATACATTATATTAGCCTGTTACTGGTTGAATCTAACTTTATATTAACTGAAACAGTTTATTAAGACAGAGATAGATATGTTTTGATAAAATGAGTTTAGTTTTATACTGAAAAGAAGTATGTAAGTCTTTCTTGAAATTTGTTTGTGCAGATGTATAAAAAAACCTTATTTTCCAGAGATATAGTAACAATGGACGGGACTACAACAGAAATAGTTATTGATGGTATATTCTAATTTGTTGTATTTTTCTGTAATCTAATAACTGACCTATTCTTTGTTATATACTGTATACATCAGCTGATTAGCCAAGGCATGTAAAATCGGGGTAGGACAATATAAGCTCGACTTCTTCCTACTCCTTTTCAGACATAAAGAGCCACAAAGAAAGACATAACTGTAAATTGTGCGACTTTTTTTTTTTTTTTTTTTTTACTTATTTCCTTCAGCCTATTGAAGTGTCCTGTTTAAATTGGTAATTTATTTTTGCCTTTTGTTCACCTTCATTTTTTTGTTTCTACTTACATTCAGAAAAAGTCTGTCTATATATCAATGATACATTGCAAAAACTAACTATTGTAAGGGTAAAAATGGAGTCACTAACATCAACAAACAACAGCGGTAAACAACAGACTTCATTACAAACTTCATACACAAATCTGACCACATTTAAACTTTTGAAAGCTACTTTTAATAGGCTTCTTTAACATTGTAATATGTTTCTAAATAAATAATAAATGCATCTGGTGCTTTCTGTACATGCATCTGTACCACAATTTACAAAACGTCTGAAAATGTTTGAACCAAAAAGAGACAGAATAGTTTAACAGATGAGGAGTCCACTGCAGCCTGTTTCTGTGTGTGTTGCAGTGTTTAAAAAAAAAAAAAAAAAAAAAAAACTGCATGAGTTGGCTGAAGGTGAAAAAGCAGACTGCTGGTCATGTCGGTATAATGAGTGTAAATGTGAATAAATATAGTACGTGTACACATTCACAGTTTCACCGGATACCTGCAGGAAGCCTACAGGGCGTTGAGAGTTTGTGTGTACTCATGTGTGTGTTATGCGCCTCAGGGGGGTCTGAGGTTAGAGTAAGAGTTCACAAGTTCAGGGACTTCCAACGCCGTGGAATAAATGTGAAAACAAGCATGTTTGTATCACTATACCTGTAAGGACATTCCAGTCAACCACAATTCACTCTATCTTTTATCAATACTGTTATTCACAGTAATACACGCTGTTGATATTGTTCATAGATACACATACTGTTAATACTGTAAATTGTGCCTATTCATATTTTATTCAGTTTTATTCTTGTTTTTATTCTACTAAGGTCTATTCTTATGTTACTTTGTTAAAGTGTACACTTTTTATTATATTTTCTTATCTTTTTTTTTCAGTTTTTGGTATTTTATATTCATTCTGTTCTTATTTTTGTAGCACTGGTGTGTGTGTGTATAATATTGCGGCACTGACTGGAGTTGCACTTAATTTCATTGTACACACTATTCTATTCTATTCTATTCTATTCTATTCTATTCTATTCTATTCTATTCTATTCTGTAAATTAAACCAAATCCTAATCTAACATGAACTCCAAATCCATGTCATGGCCCTGAGAAATTTACTTTGGAATAACAATCTCCATATTAAAAGATTTTCTGGTATTTTTTTCCCACCCTTGCAAGGACATTTCAAAGAAAACAAAAATACAAAATCACTTGACAGGAGTGTAAACCCACAGCGCTGTCTGTAAGAGGCTTTACCGGGAAAGATCACACATTCATGCGCCTCTGCTTGTTTGTTCCTTCTGTCAAATTCAGGGAAACTGACGACAGGATTAAAGAGTGCAAAATGAGGCCAAATGAGCTTTTGGTCAATCTCACTGAACTCTTTTGATGATCTGTGGACATGTACTACTTCTGTACATCCTCTTTCGGTAAACTATGACTCATAAAGACAAGCCGCTCAGTGTTGCTTAACCATATGTACTCCTGCTATATGTGAAAACAGAATATATAAGACGTGCACTCATAAAAACTGCAGTGTGTCATCTCCCGTGGTAACTGAGGTTACCGTTCGCTCCCATATTCCCTGATGTGTTCAATAATTCAGGGAGGACAACAAGACCTCACCCCATCTCAGGTCCTCACCCCCTGCTGGGCCTTATCCCGCCATCGCTCTCACACACAAACTATATTAGCAATTTCAAGCAACTGAGCACAAACCCATCCTACCACACACAACAGTACTAAATATTCCATTGTGTGGAATTGCATGTTTTCCTTTATTCAAAAGAAAGAGAATGCTCATTACTGAAAAGCATAATGATGATGAAAAACAGATTGGGAGGCATAAGGGAAAAGACATAATTACATCAAAGGGTTCAGAAACAGAAAGCACAAAAACACACACAACATTAGTGCTTCACTGTTTGTTTCAACACCCTTTAGGGCCACAGACTGATATGAAACCTCGCCAGCTGAGTTTCTATTCAGTTTCAGAGTGATTTCCTATGTTTTTTGGACACCTTCTCCAGAGAGGCATGAATCACTTCAGTGTCACCTGCTTCACTTACTGTTTACCTGCTCTTGAAATGTACAGTTTGGCTTCGAGTTGGCGAATATGTCACTCAAATGGCTGAGTAGCTGTTTCCTCAACTGGAGCGAAAGAAGCTTTTCTAGTGTTGTCTTCTTATATTATCATGTACTTCTACTTTTTCTACTGTCGGGCCTTTTAAGCTCACCGGCCGATGAGCTATTGTGAAGGCGCTGTGTCTAGCGTCGTCTTTAGCAATTTCTTCAAACATTTTCTCCTACAACACAACTTTCAATTTTAGTCACAGCTACCTTGGGACAATGACTACAAAATTTGCTCACAGTTTTGAGGAATTTATTTATTCATTTTTAAGTTTTTTGAATGTTTAAAATATTACTCGTATTACTAATTTACTCATAATGCCCCATATATTGGTGACTTATAACATGGAAATGGTCAGAGATATTAATATGGTTACCATTGAGCACTGATAGGAAGTCATATATGGACTTTCATTTTGGGTCCATGACCTTTGACCTTGAGTGTCCTTGAGGAGGTCAAACTCTAGGTCACCAATGTCTGCATTTCAACAATCGTCTTCTCTGAAACTACAGGTCAGATTCATTTCGAATTATATACGTAGCTTCCTTGGAACAATGACTACAAAAAGTTTTCACAGTTTTAAAAAATTGAGATTCTAAAACTTTTGACAGATTTTTCAAATATTAAACATTTGCCTTTACTTATAATGGGCCATATTTTGATGGTTTATAACATGGAAATGGTTAGAGATATCAGTATAGTTACTATTGAGCACTGATAGGAAGTCATGTATTGACTTTTATTTAATTAGATGCGTTATCCTTCAGTCAAAGTAATGACCACTTCTATTGGGAGATTGATCTCCTGCATCAAGACCACAGGACTCTAACAGAACCTGACAACCTCACAAATTCAAGTTGTTATTGATTCTTGACAACATGCCGGTGAGATACAGACCCATCGCTCCTATTTATATATATTGTGTGTTGCTTATACAGTATTTGTGTAACCTCATCTGTATTACATCTCATTTGTACTGTCTGACTTTTTGCAATCCCACTCTGTTGTATATATGTACATAGTCTGTATAGTTTTATGACTTATTATTTTTTTATTTTGTATTGTTGCACTAGTTTGTTTTTTTTGCACTGTCTTTATGCATGTACACTTTTTCTTGCACTTTATTCTGTTGCTGCCTTAACCATTGAATTCCCCCATTGTGGGATCAATAAAGTCTAATCTAATCAAATCAAATCTAATCTAATCTAATCTAACAGTAGGTGGTCATTAAAACCACACATGAAACAGGTCAACAGTATAAATTAAAGGAAATGCTAATCACTTTTAGAAAGTGTGTTTGATTGAGATGCAAAAAAGTTCTTAGTCATCAGCATATGCTTGTAAGTTTTTAATTACTTTCATATTGTAGCACCAGCGTATGACCTCCATTTCCGTACTCGACATGCCAAGTGTTAAAATGACAGTATTTGCACATTCATTCACTTCCAGTTAAAAAAAAAAAAAATTAAACAACAGTGTATTATCATTTTTGTAACACAGACATAGATGGATTCAACCTCTTATCTGCGCTTGCACATAAAAATGAGGTTTAATGTGACTTCACTGATCATATTTTTTAAAACAGACTTGTAAAACTGCCATTAATTACTGTTACTGTGTTCTTTTTAATGCTAGATCAGATGCATCAGATAGTAACTTTGGCCATGAAGTGAGAAAAATAAAGCAGAATGCTGCCATTTTAGGAAAGGTAACAGTATTTGGCAGAAGAGTATGGGAGCTCCAACTCAGCAGGAGATGAACAATAAACCATAAAGGATATAACAGACTGTCCAGGTCTTTAAAGTGTGGAAAAACCTGGGGGGGGGGGGTCTTCAGTCAGCAATAGAGTATGGTGAATATTTTTTGGCAGGACAGTGACTCAGAGAATTAATCTCCCTACTGGGATCAATAACATTACTGAACTTATGGGTCAGTGTTTAAAGCACTCATTTTATGGGAGTTTATGGTCCACTAAATCTGTTATCGTGTCACTTATTTAACAATCAAATGCATGTAAAGACCAGGTCTGTTTGTCTTATGTTGCCAATGCTCCAAATACTTGCTCCTAAACTTTGATGACAACTGAAAGTATAGACATAACATGAGGTTTTGAAATGTATGACAAGCACAAATGAAAAATACAAGCGATAATACAGACTAATCAGGTGTATTAAATGCATCAAAATACAGTAAGAATGAATTAGTGCTTTCATTTCTTATATATGTCTATAGAATGGGCCTGCACCATGAGGAAACACTGATGTGTGATAATGATGTTTAAAACTACAATAAGACTTAGAAAAATATCAAGACGAGTAGATTAGGTATAAATACCCTATATCTTTGTACTTTAACAGCTGAAAATACTGCTACTACTACCACTACTACTACTACTACTAATAATAATAATAATAATAATGATAATAATAACCATAATAATAATAATAATGATAATGATGATGATGATGATGATAACAATAAATTGGATTTCTATAGTGCTTTTCAAGGCTCTCAGAGTGCTTAACGTAGTGCCTGGGTATGTAAAAAACAATAGTCACTCCTGAATCCAAAGTAATTCCAAATGGTGCAGTTGGTGTTGTTTTTCACTAGTTTTCCCACATTTAGTCATTACAGTGATGTTGAAAATGCAGTGTATTAGACACAACATAGCCTAAATTATTCAGTCCAAAACTACTTTAGAGAAATGTACATAGTTCACATTTTTGTTCTTGAGACTTTTTAAAAGTTTGCTTCAGATATGCTTGACATTTTATGGAAACATAGCTACTGATGTGGAATATAAAATATCAGTAAAGTAAAAGAAACAAAACTGAACCATCATCATCATGGTAATTCATTCTGTACAAGTTCTAATTCAATACCTCAATTTTACAGACATGAAAATATTTACTCCACTAGTGTGTTCACCCATGAGGATCCATGAGTTCTAGATGTGTTCGTTTTTATGCTGTTGTGTATTTGTGCATGCTGTACCGCATTTGTCCAGCAGTCACCGCCAAAGTGTTCTGGGTATAGCAAGGTGATTGTAAGGCTACTGTATTCCAAAATTAATATCTCCCAAAATATTGGTCCTATCAACTTGCTGTTTTCACTAGTCTGTTCCTTGACCAAAAATACCTGAGGATGCCAAACTACAGCAGTGAACTCTTTCCGGATTTTGTGTGAATCCCGAGACACACACACACACACACGCACACACGCACACACACACACCCAAAGGCCACTTGGCTTTTATAATATAGATGACAGACAAACATACAGCCCATGGGACAAAACCAGCCCACCAAAGGGTCCAATCCAGGCCATGGGATAAATTTGCAAAGCGCAAAAATTACAATGAAGATACAGTGGCTTGCAAAAGTATTCATACCCCTTGAACTTTTCCACCTTTTGTCACATTACGACCACAAACATAAATATTTTTTATTGGAATTTTATGTGAAAGACCAGCACAAAGTGGCATACAATTGTCAAGTAAAAAGAAAATGATACATGATTTCAGTTTTTTATTTAAAAAAAAAAAAAAAAATCCAAAGTTCAGTGTACAAAAGTATTCAGCCCCCTGAGTCAATACTTTGTGGAACCACCTTTTGCTGAAATTACAGCTGCAGGTCTTTTGGGGTATGTCTCTACCAGCTTTGTACATCTACAGACTGAAATTTTTGCCCATTCTTCTTTGCAAAACAGCTCAAGCTCAGTCAGATTAGATGGAGAGCGTT
>JAPQRP010000003.1:21145268-21158263 GCA_037367295.1 Apogon hyalosoma
CTTTTTGGAGTTACAACCATTTAAAATCCTGTGACCTTGATTTTGACCTTTCAAGGTCACTCACAGTCAAAGGTCATAACACCATTTTGAAGCCCATGCCAGGTTTCCTATCTGTCAATAATAGTAACTAAGTCTCTATCTCCATTAATTTTTTCCATTACAGTCCATTTTAGTTTTTTAGGTATTGACCGAGTGACCTCTGTGGTCAACAATAGGTCCAAATCTATACACACAAGATGCAGAATTGGAAGTCGAGCATTTTGGTGTTCATTGGAAGTCTGTAAGACGAATAGTTCAAAAATTATATCCAAAATTCGATTTTGACCTTTATTGTGACGTTGACCTTTGACCTAGAGTCTTCAAATTTGGCCTTCAAGGTTCTGATATCAATGCACATCAACAGTGAGAGCAAAAAGAAGCTATATGCAAAATGGAGTATACAGGCATGAAAAGGAAATTCCTGATTTGCCCTATCTCTTATCATTGTGAAAACACATTTTGGTGACCTTGACCTTTGACCTACATTCATCAAAATTTAATGGAATCTATTCTGGACCACTTCACACCTTTCCTGAAAATTTCATGGAAATTGGCCCATAGTTTTTGCGTAAAGTTGCTGACAAACAAACAAACAGACAAACAAACACACAAAAAGACAAAAAAAACGAACCAAAAACAATACCCTCGCCTCCCCTTTGGGGGGCGGGGTAATAAATCTTGTTAAATCTTACGAAATTGAAAAAACAAATGACAAAAGTGCTGATTAGCTGATGTTTGTAATGTATATGAGAAAGTGTACATTTATAACAAAAATGAATAAAACATAATAGATTTATAAATCTTCCACTAGAAAGAACCTGATATTCCTCTCTGTTGTAAATATGAAGTCCAGATAGCTTTTTTTTTTTTTTTTTTAACTATTATTAACTTCTATTTTATATTGTTTGTTTTTGCACTATCTTTATGCGTGTACATTTTTTTTCTTGCACTTTATTCTGTTGCAGCCTTGACCGTTGAGTTTCTCTGGTGTGGGATCAATAAAGTCTAATGTAATGTAATGTAATCTAAAGTGAATGTGTTTTACTGTGCAGACAGTGTTTGTAGTAGATCTCGGAGCTCTGAGACAAACATTCCTTTAGATTTACTCTACCCATTATCTCATTAATTCTCAAAAATTTCAGATTTTATTTGTAGATCAGTAAAAGTAGATACGTTAAATGTAAAATTGTGAGATCGCCTAGCCCTTCATGTATACCGTACATCCCTTCACAGCAGAATTGCCTCCATCTTGGTGTTATCTGTGTGTGTGGACTAAATGCTGCGTGCAATGGGAAAACAGAACACACACAACAAACACTTACTGCCGCTAAAAAAAAGAAGCAAGTTATAGACACTGACATGCACGATTTAACTTAAAAGGACATGCCACAGGAGACAGAGTCAAAGGTCAGTCAGATGACACTTTGAACCACAGACTACAAAAAAAACTCCCCACAGCCACTCAGCGTATGTACAGTAATAATGTCGCTGCGGGCCAGAGACCCTATGAAAACCTTATGGTCCTTACAATGCACGTTATGAACCGAATGAATGTTTGTAGCAGCTTTTCCCCCACAGCTTGGCAGCAAGAGACAGAAAGGATGATTTCACAGCGAGCAGTCTTTTAACAATAAGCCACTCTATAGTCAGCGGCTCAGCCTTATCTCACTTTAAGAGTTACTGAACATATTAAACCTAAATCAAAAATCAAGGGCAACTCTAACTTTTGATCGACCCATGTGATGAGCCGAGGATGTTAAATGTGTACCATCATGCCAAATTAGTGCTCATTTTTATACACCAGCTTCCATGTAATTATCTTTTTTAATTATCTTTGACCTTGTGTTCACGGCTGCTTCCTCACTTTTAGAATTCTTACCTTGCTCCCATTGACTTCTTCACAATTTACAGATTTTTATTTTTTCACATTTTCGCGTTTTTGTAAACAATCATATGACTAAAATCCATATTGTTGTTGAAAGTGACTGAGATCTGTCGACTGTGAAGGCCAGAATGAATGTTTTATTCTCATATGTATACAAGTGCTGGTATTCATCCTCGTCACTTCTTTTGGTTTATTTAGGTTTTCATTTTAATTAGTTGTTGAGTTGTCGGCACAGATGAATATCTGGATGTCCTAATGCCAATAAGAGGATGTTTGACTTCACTTTGTGTTTCATGTAATTGCTTTCAGGTCTAAATTCAGAATGTGGACCAACAAAGTCCTAATGGTTCCGTCACAACAGCCCGAGCAGATGTGGCCGACTATGACTAGTCCTTACTGTAAGATGTTTTCAGTTTGACATGACCAAAACTCAGACCACATTTTGCCACTGGGAGCAACAAACAGGGCATGTGCTGCGGTGATGTAGCTGGCGCCCATCCCGAGGGTGGAAGTAATAAATTTCAATTACTCCTCACTGTGACCAGTTTCATGTATTTGAAGTTTGTAATTTTACTTTAAGGTATGTTTGGACTAGAGTATATTTCATTTTAGATTGCATGCAGCCGCTTCACATGTCATTAACTGGCCGGCTGCAGTCATATTGAATCAATTGTGCCGATTCCAGTTTCTGTTGTTTGTTTTGTGGTTTTTACTGAAAATTACCCACTTGAAACTGCACCCTCTTCTCCTTGTTATACTGCTATTTTTGGCGACAGTGAGACTAAATTTTGAGACTAGTGCAGCAGAGTGACTTGCAAGCGTATCCCACCAGTTTTTGTTCTTTTTTTGGAAAATCATCATTGTATATCATCTGAAAAACACAGACTGAGTGAGACACAGTGACTAGAGCTAACGCAAGGCTCTCATCATCATAACAATGTGGGATGTGAACAATTTTTCAGCTACTTATGTCCAGTCCATAAGTCCACTCCTGCTCTACAGACCATTCTATGTTGTTATAGTTCCACATTTGGGTCCAACCAAGCGGTAACACGTGGACACATTTGGCGTGCAACAGTCTCTGTCATGTAAGCAGAGTAACTTATATGCATGTATTAGACATATTTGAGTAGGAATGTATAAGGACTTTAACATTATGTATAACAACATTTGGAGAGATCACATTTTTAGGTGAAAAATGTCAAAATTACTCCTCGGTAACGGGTGGACTTGAAACGGACTTTACGCAAACATTCAAAACACGCGGTTCTCAAGCTGAACAAAACCTTTTAGATATTATGTTCAACTATACTGAAAATAAATTTTGGAGTAAAATATTGAAAAGTATCTGTTTTATTGACATGTGAATGTGGTAACACGTGGACAGGCTGCCATAGTAACACATAGACGACTCTTTACCATTGTTTGCGTCAGCCAAAATGTTGACTTATTTTTTTTAAAACAAGCCAGATATAATCACAATGCTTTATTTAATGTATTTAATACTAACACATGGACAGGGCTTTTTAAGCAACTCAACATTTGTTCAAACTCATAAATATCAATAATATTCACAAAATAATGAAAATCTAATACTTGAAACTTAATCATCTATATAATCAACAGATTGAATAGATTTTCACATTTTTTAGATATAATTTTTAGCATCAAATTCGAACTATATTTTTTATGTCTGAGGCATGGCTATGGTGTAAAAAGTACAATTGATAAAATCAGTTGTAACCTTTTTTCTATAAGTGGTATTTTAAAAAGATAACAGTTCCATAACATAGAGATCTTTAGCTTAAAAAATGAGCCCACCCGATAAATGATGTGTGCAAATATACTTTTTTCATGTTGATGTTCTCTTTTGCTTGATCTGACCCATTTCTGATGAGGATGGTTTGGAACGAAGATCTCATTTTGAAGACCTACTCTTAATGATCAGAATGGCGTGAAAAGAATGTCATGTATCGTATGTACCACCATCATTTAACACTAAGAACTTAACAATCAAAAGTATCCACTGACTGTTGAATAATAACATTGAAATAAATCAGGTAAAAAGCAATTTTTCAGCTTTTCATCTCCTCAGATATGATCCGTTTGGACGTTCAGATTCTCCGTAGTGAATGGAGAAACGCTGTCATCTTCTGCAACATTGATTTGCTAGTAAAACCGATGGAGTTTGATAAATAACAGTTGTTGTAGCTGCTTGTTTTAATGTTCAGTAATGATATATTTAGCACAAAAAAGTTGTTTTTTCATCACTTTTTTTCGAAATTTACTCTGAGCTTTTATGAATATCTACACCATTTAGTAAATTCAATAAAGGAAAATACCTTTAAATGCAAAGGATAATATTATGATAAATGGGGAAATATCATGTAGAATAGTTTTTTTAAGTCACCACAAAATAGTTAATGGTATTTAAGGGTTAATAAGTCATGTGCCTAAAACGCAAATACTCATCACATCCAGTTGTTAAATCTGGAGTCCTGGTCTTGTTTTCCCATAAAGCTGATAACACATCCTTGAATGAATGTAACATGCATCTCAGGGACAAAGAACAACAAATCAAGTATTGAAATTGAAGCTGAAAGAGAAGTATTTTCATGTGTAATACCACTGACAGCCACTAGATGCTCGCTTTAAGAATTCCCATTCCTACTGACTGTCACTACAATATTCTCATATTCTCTCTTTTACTCTCTTACAAAGTCAGTATTTTTATGTCTTTTCAAAATTATTGTCCGAGTACATTTTTAAGACAAATAGAGGGTTTTGATGTCTGCTGAGTGACACTGAATGACAGATATGACGGATGTTTCTTACAGCTGCTAGTTCAGACTTTCCTCTTCAGACTTTTTCCAGGAGGGAAATTTCACTGTAGTTGTGGTTAAGACGTTACACCAACAAGTTAGAGTTATACCAACAACCTGCAACAGTTAATGTTAGTTAATGAGTTAATGTTAGGTCTGTCAGTTAGTGGGTTTATATGTTAGACGCATCAAACAGGACCTTGGCTCCAAAATGAAGCCAATGCAGACTTATATTAATGTTTTAATATAGTTGACGGCTGCTAGACTTAAGCCAACTTTTTTTTTCTTCTGGTGTCATTTGATCTGGTGGACCATCTTTAAATTATTGCTCAGTTTATTAGGTCTCAGGCCCGTTAAAGAAATTGATGTGTTTCATAGGTCAGACTTGTGGGGTTTCTGTTTATTTAATAAAACACATTCTGTTACTGACAGACAGCTTGACTGTAGTAGTGGTCAACAGGTTCTGCCAATGAGACTGTTAAACAGCTAGTGTTTACCATTCACTCACCTCTGACCCCTCATAAACTGCTCTGATGCCCTTAGGTTCCTGTAGTTTTACCCAGTTTTTATTTATTTATTTATTTATCATGGACAATGCAGTGAAACATAGTGGACATATAGAACATCTGATGTTCTGTACAAAGGGTATATAGCATTTTTTCTAATTTGCAACACTCTTCCCAACCTAATTCCCATCTAACCTAATGCAGTACAAACACACACTGGTCACTTTTGGCTTCAAAACAGCCAGCATGGCAACAGCCAAACTGCAAACTACTGGCATTAAAGCACCAGTTCAGAATCCAATCCAATTCAGTCCAATCCACTTCATTTATTATAGCACATTTAAACAACAAGAATGTTTCCAAAGTGCTGCACATCATAAAAATATGATAAAACAATTAAAAGGAAAAACAATAAATAAATACATAAAACTACAACAATGCTCTAAATAAGACAATAAAATCAAATAGATAAAAGTAATAAAAACAATAAAATAAATAAATAAATAGATAAAAGACACAGAGGACCACACAACTCATGCGGAGTTAAAAGCCAGAGAATAAAAATGAGTCTTAAGATGAGACTTAAAACACTCCACCGTAGGAGCTGTTCAGACATAGGGGGGCAGGGCGTTCCAAAGTCTCGGGTCGACCACAGAAAAACGGGCGATGTTTCGGTTCCACTGTTCACTACTCACATAGAGTTAAATTCTTATATGAAATCCACATTACTGTTATCAAAAGTTAACAACTTTATGTAATAAAATTTAGCAAGTAGCTGAAATTATTTGGTGGTCTTTAACATAATGTTTCTTATTCAGCACTGTGGTCAGTCTGAGTTTTCAGTAAGTTAACATTAGCTCCAACTTGGCCCCAATTTCACCTCTTGCACTTCCCCATCTCCATACTCCAAATATGGTCACTTTTGACTCCAAAAAGCCAATATGGCAAGGGCTAACATACAAACTCACAAACTAATGCATGATGCACTGACAACTACCTCCACTTTTTTTATACTGTGTTTGGCTCTGAAGTTGTTTTGTAGTTGTTCTGAGAAGAACTTAATCCTTAAAGCAGAGTGAAAATATGAAGGCAATATGTCATCAAAGCATCAATTCTACTTCTCTGGGACACTTTGGAACTTTTGCTCTTTCCACCCCTGAACACCAAATAACACTTGGCTGCCTCCAGGTTCTCAATGTGCTTCCAGTAAAGGGAACTGGTGGTACCAGGCGCTTTCCAGTTCACACACACTCACACAGTGTCAAACCACAACACACTCACGTTGCCAGGAAGGGGTCAGATTAATGGCTGACTTTGCAGCTCTCGGGCAGAAGCTCAAACACACACACATGCACAGATTCATTTCCATTCCACTTCTCCCCCGTTCTCCGCCCTTCCGCTCACTGCCACCCTCTGCTTTTTTTCCCCTCCTTCTCCCTCTAATTTGCATAATATACTCTCTCCTTCTGAAGCTCAGGGTGCAGACACAGCCTCACACACACAGACACACACAACTGACAGATGGCACCACTGGCTTCAGACACAGCGCAGAGCGGGAATGTGGGGGAAACGAAGGGAAGAGGAGAATGTTCTGGTAAAATAAACACATACACACACACACATGCAATAATACCATAATTATCCTGGGCACTGGCCTTGGCATTAACCTGGGGAAAACCCTGATGTGCCAACTCACTGCACCCAATGACCTACCAAAATCAGCAGGAGAGGAACACTATCCCACACACAAGCGCACACATGTACCCATGCACAGGCTTATTTATGCATGCATATGCAAAGTCAGTAGAGGAGAAAAAACATGAGTACAAACACCTCATAATCAACCTCAGTTTACCTCTCAACCTCCATCAGGTCACCAGTAACCCATTAAGGATGAGGGGAGGAGATGGATGGACTGATGGATGGATGGACGGACGGGGAAAACCTATCATCAATAGAAACAAAATCCTACACTCTTGGTTAGGAAATGTTTTTAGAGAGTCCTATTGCGTCCTTTTGGGGCACCCTAAGCCACAGCCCATATCAGATGACAAAATATTCCTCCTGTGAGGTGTGCACCTTTTCAAGCATTGCTAACTCTGCACCAACAACTTCTAGCTTTGTGGCAAATCAGGTGTTGCCATGGTAACTACAACTACATTTAACCAAATCTCAAAAGCTCCACAGTGTAGTATCATCATCTGAACCGATTTAATTTAAGGCAGACCTGAATAACCTATTAGGAGGTCTTGTAAAAAGTATAGGACTTATCACATATGGCCAGTTGGTAGCACTATGTCTAAGACATTTGCACTCATGCTCAGGGTTAATTATGCAAAGAAAATCAGTGATTCAAACGAAATCTTAGGTACAGAGACAACAGGTCAGATTACATCAGAGCCTTGTTTGACCTTCTGTGGGTTAGATTGTGTTTATCTACATACTGTACACAGAAAGCAGAAGATGTTTCCTTTCATCCTGTCAAATGACTTCTAATACATGTACCATGAACCCTATCTGAAAGTTCATGGTACTCTGTCCTAAGGTTAGGGCCCCCTTCTGTTTTGTCATCCCTCTCTATCTTTTTTTTTTTGTCTGAAGGGGTGGCATTGGTGGTTTGAGCGTGTCTATGCTGTCGAGCTGAGTTATCCTCGTAAAGCTCTGGGCCTGATTATCCTGCGATGACTCATCCAGGGTGAACTCAGTGCACAAGAACCCAACAACCAGGCCATTGGTTACATAGCTATAAACAGAGGCAGAGAGAGAACTAAAAGAGCTGGTCCTCTGTAGACATCAAACGGTGCAATCCCTGGCCCAGGCATGTGAGAGCTCAAGTAGAATGAGGCCAGATTACAGACAAGTTTTCGTCACACCCAGACACCACACAAACAGGCAGGCATCTATCACTCAAACCTGCTTCTTTACAGTTTGTTTATCATAGCTATGCAAGATGGCTCTTTCTGGGGACTGAGCGCCAACGTTCCAGCGCAATTCTCACCAAGCGGTACATGTCAGGTCATATAATTAACTTGCTAATGTAGTCAGTAATCACAGTGAAAGAGAGAGAGAGAGAAAATAACAAAAACAACAGGCTGTCGTGGACAGATCTGCAGCCGGCAGGCTTTGTTGACACCACGAAAGCTGCAGTCGATGGGATAAAGTTGCATAATATCTCCCGCACTGCACACTGGGGGATTTGACATTTAAGATTGCCCAGACAGGGGGTCCGGAGTGAAGACAAACACATGTTGATGTGCTCACACTTTGTGTACATTTTGAAAATTCCACAAACAAGTATTTACAATGTGGTAGTTAACCACTCATCGATTAAATTTAAGCTTATAATATTTGGTATATTCTCTGCAGAATTTCCACATTTGCAAATCAAAAAGCAGTTTTTAAAGTCTGTCATAGCTTTTTAACATTTTTCATGGAGCCAAACATTCCATGAACTTAATCCTAATGTTGGCTAATAACACAAGCACTGTATGGCCACAATGCATGTCTCAGGCCCTGTCCATAAGAAAACCGTTTCAACCGTACCCACAAAAGTTTTGTATCAGACAGGTCTTTCATCTACATAAAACCGGCATTTTCAGTCACTGAAACCGCAACTTTTTGAAACCGGGTCCCAGAGTGGATAACTCTGAAATCGCTAGTTTCGCGTCTTCGTCTGTAAGGCCAAACCGCAACTTTTCTAACATGACAATGCCATAGCCCCACCTCTAACCTTTCACCCCGGAAGCAAGCAATTTCACAACAACAATAACAACAATGGCGGACTATAGAATAGTGTTCATGCTACAACAGCTACTTAGCTTATTGGAAATATTGAATGAAAATCTTCAGCTACTCTTTCATTACAATGAGCAACAAACAACTATAGCAACAATATTCACTACATGCTCTTGGTCCCACCACAGAGAGGGGCAACCAGGAGGAAATATTGGATCAGACCCGGTAGAACCAAGTAAGCTTTATGCACATGCTCCACGTCTTCTTCTCCGTTTTTGCAAGAGCATTGCAACGCCACATACGAGCCTGGCATTTGTACTATATCGTTTTCAGTTGCTTTCAGTGGTTTCATGTGGACACACATATTTCCTGAAATGACACCATGTTTACGGAGCAATTTTTTTGAAAATGACAAAGAAAAAGACCAGATAGGAAAAGATGTGGTTTCGCGTGGACATGGCCTTAGATTTCAGTTGAAGGGGAACATCTAGTTTCTGTGTTTAACCTGTGGCTAAAGAACACCTGAAACTGCATCAGCTCATCAGGTCTCAAGTGTAATCCTAACCTTTAAACCAGTTATCTGTGACATGGTTAAAAGGTTAAAACAGTAGTGAGCAGAAATACACTGGAATGGATGTTTTTCACCTTGATCAAAGACAACATAAAGAACAAAATTTGCGAACATCATACACCTCTGTGGTAGTGGAACAAGGCTGTTGAATTAATAAGTACTGTTATAGTGTTGATAGAGCAGTGACATGTAGGATAAGGTTGGATACACTTCGAAATCTGATGTTATGTCCAACAAACTGGTGAATATTTTGAGATATATTTTACGAAGAGTGAAACCTAGTGCTGTTATTGAGGAAATGATGGGTGTGTAACTGTTTCTGTTATGAATATACAATAGAAATGTGTTTGTTGTCAATTACAGTGCCCAGTAAGAAGGAGTCAGAAACAGATAAAATTAACTTCGACAGATTAACTTTGTAGAAAATGTGAATGAGCTGCAAAAACTGCGAAGGGTGTCTGTCTAATAGGCAGATGTCCATTTAATGTCTAACACAAGTTGTACATGATATAGTTAATGATCTATTCCTTCATGACACATTTTTAGGCTAAGCAATGGTTACAAACCTACAGTAAATGATCAGACAGGCCTCTCGTGGATTAGTTGATGTAGATTATAATACGAGAACTGTCCTTTTTTGAATCAAGCAGCAAAAAAGCTAGAGGATGACATATTTGAGCTAATTTACTTGACATCACAAGACTTACTATATATACTGTGCAGGCTTTGTGTAAAGGTTTATCAAAAGATGATGATGCTTCAGCTGTCTGGGTTATTAAAATCCACTTGGTATCTTCTGATGTTACAGCCTTTTAAATAATACATTTCGCCTTCTTATGTTTCTCCAGACTAAAACTATCTATATACATGGAACTGCTTCATTTCTTCTTTGTGCTCATTGTCCCAGTCTGTGAACTCTCTACTTGAGGGATGTTCGCCATTCTTCCATGACATATGAGTCCCTTATTTGGTGTTTTGAAGATGGAGGTGCATGGCCAACCCAAAAACCTCCTTGAGATCCCTTGACTGTGAAGGCCGTAGCATACGATTCCCATTACATTCATCATTCCATTCATTTGTCCCCCATCTGTACATGTACCATTTCCCATGTACACTCTGAGATTTCTGTACTTTCACACTTGAGTGAAAAGTTTATAACTTGAGTGGGTTTTATGTACACTTCCTACTCCTATATATTACACATTCACGTAATTCACAGTGCACACAGTATTCTCATAAACATATGCACACACCCACAAGAATGTAGAATGAAACTATTCTCAGTCATTTTTAACAAGTTTTTCCCATTTAATTTTATAGACTTGGAGCATTCATAAAGTCGTGTGTCTGACTTTTTTGTGTAACCTTTCTTTTTTACTATTATTTAAAGTTCTTACATTTTACTTAAACATCCATCCCTGCAGCAGTACTTTAAACTTTACCAGAGTAATATTTGCTATATTTGACCTGAACATTTGAGGCTTTCCACTTATGCACATGAACAAACACACACGTATTCACACACATCTCTTGAGCCTGATTGAACAGGACTGGGCGGCGTTCTCACAGCACTAACTGTCACCACAGTGAGAGGTCAAACAGAAACAGTAACACAGCTTATATAAGTCACAATAACAGGAACAGGGCAAGAGGAGTGTGTGAATGTGTGTGGAGAGATGATTCCAAATAGCTGATTTTACATTTAGGTGGAGTGTATTTATTAATCATTCCACAAGAAGCTATTACACCAAGAACTGCGCTGTTTCTTGGCCTATCACACTTATTACATAACCGCCTTATTGCAGTTATTTGCGTGAAGCCCAACTGTTTTCCCTAATCATCATAATCGATCCCATTCACATGTATAAAAACAGCTGGATTAAAACTAATAGTAACAAAAATACAATTTCATCACTATTTCCACATCTCTTTCTCCTGTTGGAACTTTGACTTGTGCTCCTTATTTTTAAGTATGAAATCTTGTTGCATCCCCATCATCTGCTGTAGTTTAATGTCACCTGAGTGAAGAATTAGCACCACCAACTGTTTACCTACAGGCACGTAAAAGCTCAGTGTGCAAGGTTCATATGTGCTTATATGCGTAGGTTATGTAAGAGACTGTGCTGTGCCAGGTCATTTCAGGTTAGCCAACTCTCTTTCTAAGAGAACAGTATTTAATGTTGCATATGGGAGGCACTGAAGAACTAGGAAGCAAATGTACGGATTTTTGCCGAATGGAAATCAGTGTACAGCCTGGGATCCACAGGTGTAAACAACTGGGACAGTGGTTAGCAAAGCTGGAAAGAAGAAGACAAGAAGACAAACACATACAAACAAGCAGCAACTCTCAAGTAAGTCTCAAGTTTCTGAAGTGAAAATCAAACCAATCTAGTTGAATTCTTGGTAAAAGCCAAGCAAGACATTCCAAGCCATTTCTCAGGTGAATCAAGGGCAAGGTCAAGTCTACAAACGTGATGATCTATCCTATATGAAAAGTTAGGTCATCGCTCACAAGCCCAAAAACAACATTGGTGAGTGGTGCTTTGGAATTAACCTATAGCTTTAAATGGCAATTAGTAGAAGTAGTGGTCCTACATAGTACTGTTGTTCTTCACACAAACAAATATTAAAAAATAAAAGTTAAAATAAATTGAATAGTTGTGTTAAACAGTTATATTATCGACATTGCTTGAATCTAATTGTTTTAACTTAAGGGCCAGTTTACTGCAGCGCTGAACACTTGGACATTTAACAATCAATCAATCAATCAAATTTTATTTATATAGCGCCAAATCATAAAAAAGTTATCTCATGACACTTTACATGTAGACCTGGTCGAAACCAGATTCTCAAGCCAATTTACAGAAACCCAACACAATCATCCAGGAGCAAACACTTCCTTTTAACAGGCAGAAACCTGGAGCAGAGCCTGAGTCCTGGAAGATGGCCGTCTGCCTTCACCAGTTGGGGTAAAAGAGAGAGGCTAAAGGAAGAAAAAGAGAGAAAGAGAGAGAGAGAGATTGTGGGAGAGGGGAGAAGGTGGGGAGTAGACGGGGACACGTGGATGCAACTGATGCACAGCAAACTGAACTAGAACATCTATAGAACTATATAATAAACACTATCACAACTATATGGAGAAGTGAGTGATGACGATGACGAAACCTGTGATGATTCTGGGAAAACCTGTGAGGCAATAAAGCACAGAGACTCCGGCGACACATTTGGCTGACTATATTTTGGCTACATATGCTACTACTACAGTGTGTATTAGTACTTTTACTGAAGTAACTGATCTGATATGTCTTTGTCCGACTGTTACTATTACACCAAACTATGAAAATGTATCCCAGCTATTCTAATGAGATAAGATAAGATAAGATAAGATAAGATAAGATAAGATAAGATAAGATAAGATAAGATAAGATAAGATAAGA
>JAPQRP010000003.1:21163835-21182949 GCA_037367295.1 Apogon hyalosoma
TTTTTATGCCTTTGTAAAGCACTTTGAGTTACCCTGTGTATGAATAGTGCTATACAAATAAACTTGCCTTGCCTTAAGAAACCTTGCCACGTGAACTTATCTTGCTGCATGGACAGATATTTCACTTGTTTTGAGTATCTTTTTCCTCAGATTTCATGTCTTTATCTTGTTTTTAGACACCCTTTTTTGCATTGCAGTTAAATGATTTTAGTTGTTTTACCAAAGTCCTCCACAGCCACAGAAATATATAAAATACTTACACTGGTTGAACAATACACACGTACAACAATACATGTACATAACCATCCATGTAGAAGTGTGGAATTACAAAAAGAATGCTATAACTGTGACCAAAGGCTGCAGAATTACACACTTACACAAACCACAGGCAACAACTTGTGCAGACCTGTACATCAACCACTCTGACTTCACCATCCTCCATTCTCACTTCTGCAAAGAACCCTCAATGGCAAGTGCAGTCACCACCTGCAAAGCACGTTTCAGCCTTTAACCAGCTTTACACACCTTCAGTCATCATGGTAGCAAGTACCAATATACATTAAGACCTTACATCATTCTGTGGAAGTTCAAAGGAGGTGGAAACTATTAGACACTATACTATATTGAGTCCATTTGCTTTCTTTTCTCAGTATATAGTATCAGACAATCTTCTATCACTAGCTGGAATTTGTTTAGTTATCATACAGATGAAGCTGCCATGTGATATAAGTATCTGTAGCAAATACCAAGGTGGATATAAAGGGAAAAAATAGAGACTGGGCCAGGAAAAGTAACGAAATAATATAAAGGTGAAAAATCAGAGGTAGGAATAAAAAACACTGGCTGTGAAGCTTATTTAACAGACGTCCATGGTATTGGTTGGCAGTCTGACAAGGAGTCAGAGACACTTTGATGATAATAAAAAAAACAAAACAAAAAAAAACCCTGTTGGATAAATCAATGTGTTTTCAGTCAGAGTAGTCTTCATGTGGCAACACGAGGACAAGTTTGCTGTATAAAACTTCTAGGCTGTTCTCAATTCTCTATTTTTACATCTCCTCAACTTCTTGGTCCTTGATTTGTTGCCCAGAAATCAATCTTGGTATGCAATCTCAAAGGATTTCTCACTACCTTAAAATGTTCATTGAAGAGCAGGGATTGAGGGTGATGGAGGCTACACAGAGGAGCTATCCTTTGCAGAAGTCTTTACAGTGGTTGGACCACTGACAGGTAAAAGAAGTGATGCATAAATGTTTTCCTCATGGGTATGTTGTATTAGTTATTTGAAATGATCCAATGCAAAAACCAACTTTTGAATGTTAATTATGAAAAATGTACGACATCCCGTCACTGCCTACTGCTATGCCCATCCTAGAGGGACCACTTTCCCTGGTCCCATTGAAGACCAGTACCTCACTAGTACCTGGTCCAAAAAAACTGATTTATTTACAAAATGAAAGTACAGCGTTGGGGTGGGCACAGTCAACACAATAAAAGAACACCTATTTAAAAGCAGCGTATGATGTTCATCACCAATTTTTCATCAAATCTGGAAAACCAGAGTGATAGCCTAAGTATTACAAATCCATTAGTCTTTCCATGATTACACACCTGAATCACTTCCTTCTCGGTTGACTCATCATCGAAACCAAACTGTCATTCGGGCCTTTTCGGAATTCCACACTGCTGCAGCAGCAACAAACATGGAATCTGTTTCATTGCTTCCTGCTGCTGTGGCTGCATGGAATTCCAAAAAGGCCCCAGTGACGGTTTGGTTTTGGTTTGGTATGTACACAAACTCACTGCTTGTGATGGAGTCAACTTCGAAGTTGTCCACTGTGAGGGAAGTGATTCAGGTGCGTAATCACAGAAAGACTAACGGATTCATGATACTTAGGCTATCACTTGGGTTTTACAGATTTGATGAAAAACTTACCTAACACAAGAAAGTAAAACTAAATACAGGATCATATCTTCCTAACCAAAACAGGACAAAATAAAACAGTGTTTGGTGCCAACTTTTTAATTATAAGTTAATTGTAAGTTCACATGAATATCCAGAAATCATTATATGCAGATGATACAAATGTTTCATTTGTCAGATTTAACTGACTAA
This sequence comes from Apogon hyalosoma, assembly GCA_037367295.1. Classification (NCBI taxonomy): domain Eukaryota; kingdom Metazoa; phylum Chordata; class Actinopteri; order Kurtiformes; family Apogonidae; genus Apogon; species Apogon hyalosoma. The sequence continues at coordinate 21,165,952 of JAPQRP010000003.1, forward strand.
CCTATGTTTTAACATCTGAGGTGAGGATGTCCTATATTGTTGCCTCGACTCCTCTTTGGTGGGAGGGGCAAGGGGTCAAAGACCCAAGAAACTACAACTTGAGAGGTTTACTGTAGTTTAATTGAACCCAACACTTTAAAATCCACCAGATCACATTTAACCTACTTAAGGGTTAGGGTTACATTGGAGTGTGTAGGTTAGATTGGGTTTTAGCCACATGCTACACACAGGAACAAGAGGATGTTCCCTTTCAAGTTAGTTTAATACTTACATTTTTGGCCTTACAAATCGATATTTGACAGCTCTTACCACCTTAGACAAATAAGGTAGGTTACATATTCAGTGGCAGCAGAAGATAGTCTGCTGTGATTTTTCCGAGTATATTCCAGGTTTATAGTGTGTTGTGTTGAGTCAATGTGCTTAGACCTAGACTGAATGGCTCAACTTCGACTTTGATGAGTCCTGAATGACCCTCTTTCATCAGCCATTACAGTGAGGCCAAAACGTGACAGATGTTTGAGAGCCTTCAACTATGGGACTAAACACTCTCACCTCATCCATAAAATAACCTTTGGGTAAAGAGCCAAAACACGAACTGAGAAAAAAAAAAAAGAAAGTGGACTAATCACTGAAGGACAAATAATAGACCCAGCTGAACTGAAAGCAGAGCAGCCATTAGACAAGAGAGAGCAAGAGAAAGAGGCAAATATCTTTCCAATTATCAGCTCTGGAGCATGTTCTTAAGAGCGAGCTGAAAGGACAGGTTATTAAGCTTTAATGCATCACAGCATAGGAACCATTCAAGGCCCTCTTCCTCATTAGCCCTACCACCAGCCTCACAGTGTGTGTGTACGTATGCACATGCATGCAAGTACATGTTCATGGCTAAGCACCTCACACAACACTAAACACTTAAATACTGGTAATGAGAGTGTGAGTGCTGGCTAGTCCGCTTACAGAGGGAATAACTGCAGATTTAGTAAACAAGGGCATTTTCTTTCCCCCTATAGATGGGATTAGAGCAAAGACAGAAACAGGAGTCACAGTCTCCTAATAAAACCACTCAACAGGAGAAAAATTCTGAAAATGCTGTCGGAAGCATGTCCAAAGAATGTCAGCTATACAATATGTATGAAAGAGTCTGAAAAATCCTTGAGTAACAGAAAGAAAAAAAAACAGATTTAATCAATTTTTCCAGATAAAGCATTCTTTTCATGTAAAAACAGAGGTAGAGGTTGGAGGTAATGCTTATAGAGGATCACTACTCCACCAACAATTCCTCATGGAATATGGTGCTGATTTCTGACTTCCATTCCTTGCTTTTCAAAGCAAACAAACACAAAATGAAATTTCTGCGGATGATATATTGCTCTGGTTGATGCCTGTGTATTTTTGTGTAGAGTGGGCTGATTCCACAAACAAAGCCAGAATTGATTCTCCTTATTGAAATCCACCACATAATATCTGAGGGAATCCATCTACCCGTAAAGCTTTCTGGCCCCTCCATAAATAAAAGGATCAAAAAAAGCAGGATGGAGGATGGAAGCGGAGACTGGAGAAGGGGGAAAAAAAACAAAGAGCCACTCGATCAACCTGGGAGGAACTTAAACGATTTGGCCCGCTCGCTACTCTGTGTGCTGGGACTTTTTCTTCAGCCAAGCAGCGCCATATGAACACATTAGCGGGACAACACACTGTCAAACATCCAGTCCAAGTCCGTAGGATCAATGAAGAAGTATTGGCTGTGGCACTTCTGCTCAGTCAGCCACTAACTCTCCTTCTGTCCGTTCCTGCATCCAGTGATCATCACCATGTGTGCACACTGTGGCCCCAAGTCTGATGAGGATGATTTTCCGTAGATGGGATGATTAATGTGCCTGCTCGAAGATGCTGAGTGAGATTGATGCTGCCCACTATCCCCTCCATGCCTAATCTTTCATCCTTACAGTAAATATGACACAATGTCCATATGCATGCAAAAGCAGCCTGATTACAAACAGCTTGCAAGCCCTCGTCCCTTTTAATGATTACATCCAAAGGCGCTCTCTCAGTCAAACGGCTGTTTTCCTTAATGAAATTAGCCGATCACACTATCTGCCTCCTCTGCACGCGAGGTAAGGAGTTTCCACAGGGGTCACTCGGCTAAGTAACCCTCGTTAAGCAACTCCAATGCAAATGAGATGCAAATCTAGCTAAAACGGAACACTGGTTAATTTGGCCTCCTGACATTGCAAACAGTCACAGGGGGATCCGATGCAAATTACATGCAAATGACAGCTGATGGTCTTTGTCTCTATTGGCTAAAGGGTAGGAGCCTACGGGTTTCAGGTTCACGTCTGGTTTTGTCTATGCAAATATTTGATGTATCCAAGTGGAACTAAAGAAAAGTAAATACCCACTGGAGAGGGGTGGAGTGGTGACGAGGGTTCACAACAGGTCACGGGGCTGTCATCGCAACAGCTGAGGCATTATACACCCACACCACGCGGCCCGGTTCAAGAGAGGAAAAATACAAACCTCAAACCAGAGAACAAGAGTCAAGTAGACATTACATTCCAACCGCTCCACATTCACCAAAGCCAGGACCCAGCTGTGTGTCTATGTGTGTGATTCAGCTCAGCTCCTACATCATCTGGACCCATGCCTTGTGTAGTCACTCCTGAGATCAAGCCTTATAAAGCCCACATAAAAGCATGGCTGCAGTCAGACTTGACAGAGGGCATATTTAAAGCCGAAGTCTCCTGTGATGAGGTCAAACCTTTGTACAGACAAGCCCCTAAAGACCATGTGACAGAGGAAAATCACTTTCTCTAATGCTCAGTCCATTCACTGACCTAGAGTATAGATCGCTATGGACAGGAGCAGTTAATTGATCCCTTTCCATCCTCTTTCTCTCTACATCCAGGGAGGTGAACTAGAACAAGTGGCAGCTCTTGCTTTTCATCTTTTCTTTACATTTTATATAAGTATGCTTCTTGGAATTTGATCACTATACCAAAGTAACAAGTGCTTTTTTATTTTATTTTATTGGAACCAGCATCTAGAGGCCAGCAGCGGTACTACACCTCAGCAAATATTTCCACATTTGGTGTCAATTTCTAACTGCAGCCATTGCCCTTTGGTTATTATGAAAGGTAGCCATCTGTTGTCTTAATCTGAAGGGCGCAACAAGTGCATTTTCATCGGTTTCCACTTTCCCTAAGCTCCACGCACACTGGTCATTTGTTTCCGAGAGGTTAGGGGTGGGAACTGTAACAGTGAATAATGAATCCTCTGTGACCCAAGAGGAGGTGCACTCAGCCTACAGTTCTGTGAAGGCAGACTCTTCAGATGACGCAGATAAAGGCCTGACTCACGCGGATGTGACCTTAGATGCCTAGTACTGCATGTAGTAAAACGAGGGGAGGGGGGGCTCAGAAAACACTGCACTGATATGACCTAAATTTACTGTGCAGAGCAAATCCACGAGGGCAATCAGGTTACACAGTGTGGTTTAAGGATACATAAGAAAGAAACTTCTATTTGGGGTATTTTTAGATGACATGAAATGCTCAGAAATGTTGCTCTGAACATTTTTTTTTATATTATATGAACACGCATTTTGCTTTTATGTCATGAGGCTTGACTTACACAGGAAGTTAAGATGAGGTTGTCTTAGGACAGCTAATGTGCTTTCACAGTTCACTGCGTTCTATCTATATCTCTCCTGACACAGGATGCATGTGAGCATAATATATGATGGTTTGCTGTATTTAACTACAACCCACAGAAATGAAGACAGAAAAGTGTGATTGACCAAATCCCAGAAAGTTATAAATAGGAACTGTTCTTTGCAACAAAACAAAACAACAAACAGACTTTTGCCTGATGTGAACCTATTTCTTTCGGTTAAGAGTTAACTGTTAAATAATCCATTTACTTGTTTTTCCAAAAGCATAAATTAAAACTATAGCTGATGAATAAATGAAGCATGTGAAAGAGCAAATCCTACAATACTTATTAAGGTGGTGTGTCTTCATATATGTAGGTGCATGACCATACTTTATTTGTTTGTTTACAGTTTGTTTGGTTTTTTTAATGCTTCAGGGCTTCCTCCATGTTTGACACTACAGAGCTAAGAACTGTAGGTAATTCCCTTCGGTAAAGTCTGCAGAAATGCAGACTTATGCAAAGTGAGCACAAAGTGCTCCAAATACCTGCACTAATGCACTCGATGCTCTGAAAATGGAACAAGTGGAACATCCCAAAACACCAATTAACACTACACACTACACCTGAAAGAATTGATAATACACAGACTATAAATAAAATGATTAGCATTTGCACTTTTTTTACTTCAGTTATGTGATTCAGATCTCTCTTGAAACATTTTTATCCATACAATTAAAGTTTTTCACTTATATTAAGACATACATTCATTTGGTGCCTATCACATCATTTACTGATATCGTACTCTACATTAACTAGTACTTTGGTATTACTTGGACACTATTAACACTAGTAGTTTTGCCACTTAAAAGTAGACTGTAAGTAGACAAAAGTACATTTAAGAGCTATTGAGACAGAATTCTTGTAGTTCTACCATGTTACATGGCCTCTACTGACAAAAGTCTTTTCAAGATCATAATGCATGTACACTACACTTGAGCGATACTGAATGAAAACTGTCCTAATAGTAGTAAAATAAGGCATTAATAAGTGCTTTACAATAGCCTATAAAGAGCCAATTTGCAACTAATGTATACAAATAAGAACCCAGTGAGTGGTGGATATGTGTACTTAAGTGTAAAGTGTTATCAGTTTTTCTAGCACCAAACTGTCAGCACAGGTTTGCACATGATTAACCAGTGTTTAGAGTGCAGTCATGTCTCCTAGATACAACAGACAGGTACATGTTTGCCAGCATGTTTCTGTGATTTGTGCATGTACTGTTATGTGTATATGTTGATCACTGTGTAAATATCCAGAGGCCTCCCTGGTCGCACCGCACAAGACCAAAACAAGCTCACCTTATCCCCCTTCGGTGTACTCCATGAGGCTACGACTGATGAATTAAACTACTCCTGTCCTCCTCACTCACTACTCATTTCATTCATAAACCCAAAATATCGCAAAGGCGGCTGATTGGCTGGGACAAGGGCTACGCAAAAAGACGGCGTGCCGGCAGTAGCCAGTGAGAGATGAGTAGTAGGCTCTCTCTCCCACTCTCCTCCTCTCATGCTCCCTCTTTAACCCTCTCTCAGTTTTTGTGATCGCTCCCTGCCTCAGTGCATTACGGCAGTCAAAACAACAGGGCTGGCTAAAGAGAGCGCAGCGTAGAAACAAGTGTTTTGGAAGGACATCTGGACAATCAACCTGCACTTTGCTTTGGGACCAGATTGCACTTTGAGTCCGAGTCAGTCCTAAAACCCCCCAGAGGGACAGTCTTAAGTGGTGACTTAGTCCTATATGTCGTCCTTTAAGCCCAACCATCTGTATTTACTGTTTGGCAGTTTAAAACCTCCTACTGTACGTCATTTGCTTGTAGGTGACAAGGAAAAGCACTCTAAAAATGAAACTCCATCGACTGATTGATTGGCTGATTGACAGCTATATCGACTGATCTTTAACTGAGGCCTCTTGGGAAGGGAAGGGGCTGACGTCAGGCCTAGTTCAATATGACCCAATTCAATATTCACTTTTTTTTTTCATGTGCAAATCTTTCCGGCGTGTGCAGAGGATGAAAAAAACAAAAACAGAAACACAAATGAATCAATAACAGCAGTGATCCAGTGACTGTCGGTGAACTCTAAGCGTGCACGCCGCTGTTTGTGGGGAACTGGGTTGAATGGGTTTAAACAGGGGGGTTTTGAGGTGCGACACTGCCATCTATGGACGGGTGCGGAGACTGTGGGCTCTCAGTGGATTACATCATCATGTTTGAGGGCGCTGATGTGTTTTTCTGAAGATGCTTCAGCTCAGACAAAGAGAGGCAGGGACAGAGATAGTTGAATGGTACAGAGGATGAATGCAGAACAAAGTTTTAATGTGGGCTTTATGGGAAAATACACATGAAAAACGGTCACATATTTTCAAAGCCTTTCCACTGTAATGTATAATTGACATCACATAGGGTTTGATTGTAACCTGACAATAGCAGACACATAACGAATATATGACTAAAATCCATAAAGCTACGTAGATAGAGCTACATGATCTCCTCCTCAACCTCAGTCTGTAGATTTTTATATCTGAGTGGATTGGGGCAAATCCTCAAAGTGCATTAAAAATACAGAAAATAATTTACTGTAATTATGGTGATGTCTATCCTGTTACATAACAATCCTCACAGACTAATAAACTATATATTTTTGTGTACTGCAGACAGTGTTAAAGAGGAGTGGAACACGTAGGACACAAAATAGGAGTAGGTGTATTTTGTTACAGTTAAGAATTAATTAGATAGTTTTGAGAATACATTTACATTCTTAAAATTAACATTACTTTATGAGATCGCCTTTTTCAGTCTGGATTATTCACTCTAAAGTGTAGGCATCACTATTTTCCCATAAGCACATGATTTAAAGATATCTACACTGAAATAAACTATATTCAAATAAGTCGAAGTTGCTAGAGGATGGAGTGACAACAGGGAGCCATTGGATTGAATAATACAGGAACAATATAAACAGAAGGAGTTTGTTAAAAAAATGGTTGTAACCACTAAATGGTTAAAGCAATAGTTTTGTTAAAACCCTTGAATTAAAGCTGAAAGTTCACATTTCAGTCACATCTGGATTAGTCATAGCCGGCTCTGTCCTATTGCTGTCCGCTGGACTCTATCGAGGAGGTAGCAGACAGACGGATGTTGGCAAAGCAGACATCCATCATGGATAACCCCTCCCACCCCCTGCACCACACTGTAGAGGCCCTGAGCAGCTCCTTCAGCACCAGACTCTTGCATCCACTGGGCAAGAAGGAGCAATCCGCAGGTCATTCCTCCCCACAGCCAAACAGTTCACAGCCCCCCCATATCACACCATGTACAACCACAATGTAAATATGTAAATACTATTTAAATTTTTAAAAATGTTTAATTCTAATTCTCTCTTTATATAAATACCAATGTTTTAATTTTCCTTTATATTTCATTGTCACATGTTTTTTTTCTACACATCTCTCTCTTGTACGTGTGTGTTGTATGTTGCTGCTGTCAACTGTGAAATTTCCCCATGGTGGGATCAATGAAGTTGTATTTTATGTTATCTTATCGTCAGCTTTATTGTCAGTTTTGCCATATGTACAGCACACAGAGAAGACTGAAACTGCAAAAACTCTTAGGCCCCACTGTGCAACAATGAACATTGTAGAAAAAATCTAAGAAACAGACTATAATATACCTATAAACAGAATATAACTATAAACAGCAGGGGATTGAGGAGACAAATAAACAACAAAGGTGCAACAGTAAAGTGGATAACTCTATTTTGTGACCCACTGTCCATTTTGCCAGAAATCACACTTTTCAAGATAACTTACAGCGCTGTGGAAAAGTCTGAAGGAACCTTTAGTTTTGTTGCTTTTACAGTGTTGTAATGAGTATATTTGTCTGTTAGTCTTATTGAGATATCAGAAAATGCAGAACATTTCATTCATTCATCTTCTGAACCCGCTTTATCCTCACTAGGGTCGCGGGGGGTGCTGGAGCCTTTCCCAGCTACCTATGGGAAAAGGCGGGGTACACCCTGGATGAGTCACTAGTTCATTGCAGACGAACAACCAGTCACTCTCACACCTATGGGCAGTTTTAAGTTGACTGATCTTTAGATGGTGGGAGAAAGCCTGAGTACCCGGAGAGAACCCACACAAACAAAGGGAGAACATGCAAACTCCACACAGAAAGGTCCCTGGTTAGAACTGAACCTAGAACCTTCTTGCTATGAGGTGCCAGTGGGATCCACTGCACCACCATGTCGCCCTGCAGAACATTTCTGCAACGAAATTTAAAAAACAGATTTAAATATCCTCTAATGGTAAAAGTCTGTATTTAGTGCAACTTCCATTTGGATTTACTACCTCACAGTCTTGAATCTACGGACATGTTCTTGACAATTTTCCAATGTCTTTTAATCAGGTCTTAGATGGTCCAGATGATCACATAGAACTTCTATAACACTCATAATTCAACAGAAGTTTATTTGATTTTTAATGCTGTTTACATATTTCCTGTACACTGAGTCCGCTTCAGGAAGCAGAACTGTGTCCAAGTCTTTCACACTGATGAAAACAGAGCTGAAGATGTTGACATTTTCTTCAGCAGTGACAGGGATGGACAGGATTAGGAAGAAGCACATCAGAGGGACAGGTCAGCTTGGACATTTTGGGGACAAAGTAAGAGAGGGGAGAACTTAATTAAAAAATAAATTAAAAAAAAACTCAAAGTGCATAACAAAATGTGGGGTGAATTTGTGGAACAGTTTGGAGAAGATGAAAGAATGTATGATTGGTGATTATTAGGGCAGCACACATATATGTCTTTGATATTATGTAATGGACTACCTGTATTTATTATATTTAGGCTGTATAAACTAATATAATTTGTGGGTTGTATAAAAAAAAACTGAGATAGTCACATATGAGTCATACATAAGCTATAGCAGATTGCATTTATATTGGTTAATCTTCAGCACATTTGTAGTGGATTATGATGTAGAATTATATATATTTATTACATTGACTGATATAAACATATATACATGTGTTAATATAAATTAATATACTTTGCGTGTTATATTATAATGAGCTGAATTTGAGATAGGAATGAATTGGCTTTTGTTTCAGCCTACTCCATTTTGACCACATTACGGAGATTATATACATTTTTGGAATTATTTATTTTTCTACACGTTCAAAAAAAAAAAGAGTTCAATCTGTAGTGAGATAATGTAATGAGAAATATAACAGTAAGTTCTCTCACTCCGGCTGTAGATTGATTAAAGTCCTAGTAATGAGACACTGAGCTCATTCAAACACTGGTTTTTAAGTGGGTTATACTCTTCCATACTGACTTTTGTATGAGTACCATCTAATTTTTGTTTTCAAGTGTAAGGTTAAAAGGCTTTTCATTAGAAACATCCAGGGTGATGACAAGTTGTGTGTGATGAAGCAGCCAAATTGAGTGTGTAGGCGTCCTCACTGTGAAGAGGTTTTCGGGATCATTTCAAATACAATTCACACGTCAGTTCCCAGACGTTCAAGACACAGGTCACACTTTTTTTGAGTTTCCAAACAACGCAACCTTGAGATGCGATGATGTGTGAGGGGATCTGTGGAACCACACCGCCTCCTAGTGTCTCCACTTATATCGCAACGCAGTTACATTGTATTCTCACTCAAATCCAGGCCCAGAGCAGTGTTTCAGACCTGTATTTATCCTGTATTTATTCTGTTTGTTTTATAATTTTATAGTCTTTAAGAACCTGAAGTTTCATCCAGTTATTTTAAAGACAAGAATTTATACTTTCTTTGTCTGAGAAAGTATTTAAGCAAGAAGTGAAGACACTGGAGATATACACAGGAAAACAATTGTACAGATAAGATTGTTTTGTTCTTTTCTGAAAAGAAATATTGAAAAACTAGAAAAACACTCAGACAGCGCAGACCTCCGCCAAGGCAGATCAGCACCCCTGATCACCACCAAAATGTAATAATTTGTTCCTTGTGCCAGTATTAACATTTCCTCAAAAATTCATCAAAATCATTCCATAACTTTTTGAGTTATCTTGCCAACAAACAAACGGACAAACCCTGATAAAAACATAACCTCCTTGGCGTAACAATATTGTAAAATGTTATATGTGCATGTGAATGTACAACATGTAAATCCTTCATTACAAAATCAAATAAAAATGTGAATTAAAAAAAGAAAAAGTATTTAAGCAAAATGATCCAAACTAAAAACTCGACAGCAAGTCACCGTTTTTTTAGATTCCAGATTATTTTACTTTTTACAAAGCAAATTAAGGCCCTTTGTTTAAATGTTATGGGTGTTTTTCAGGATATGTATTAATATTTAACTGACTGTGTACATGAGTTTAGTAAACGATATTATCAACTAAACTAATGCAAACAGTCAAATATAAGTGTTTGCCTAAATTATGGAACGTCTGAATGTCCAAATACGACAAAAAGCAGAAACACTCCACATCGGTATGACTAGAGGTTAATCAGTTATTTTACAGTAGACGCGATTGGTATCATCTTTTGAGCGATAAAACGTGCTTCTTTGATCACACAAAAGTGTCAAAAGTGACAGGTTTACAATGACCTAGACGATATTAGATTTACCGTCACATAAATCAACAAAAAGCATCAAACTGTCCAATGCGAGGCAAAATTGTCTGAATTTATTTGAAGAAATGCAGGAAAAAGACTTGCACTGCAGCCAAAACATCATTTTAGACAACAATGAAGACGTTAGTGTGTTTTTTGTTTTGTTTTTTTTTTAATCACAATAGATGAACTTGGGATCATAAGAGGATAAGCTTCACGTGATCAGGCTCATCTTCAGATCATCTGATAAGCATACCTCAACCGCATCAAATAAACCCATCACATAAAAACCATGACAGTAAAGATCTATGAGGTATTAACAGTGACTAAGGCACACGTTCGGTTTGTGTTCGTTAAACCAAGTGGAACAGCAGGTATAGGAACAAGACATAACTGAACACATTAGGGGAAACTATCAGATCAAGCTCTGAATAGGAGGTTAAAATATAAAATATCGATAGAATGAGCGTTAAATCTAGTATTTCAGAGTAAGGCTGGGTGATGTCATCATGAATAAAATATATATAATAATTTGTCACCATATCTGCTTTCCAGAACAATCAAATTATCATGAACACCATCCAAACTTTCCTGCTCCAATAAAATTCATTGCACATGGTCTGAATACACGATTATCAGTTATAACGTATAGAGAGCACCGCATTATGGGTTATCGTTGTTATTCTGTCTTTTGAGAGTATTTAAGTCAGTTCATAGAAATTGTTTAGAGTCCGTCAGCAGTAAATATGTTCAGTTCATCAACTTGAAGGCATATGTGTAACCTATTTTTCTGCAGCTGGGGATAAATTTATGATGATAATGACGACAGCAGTCCGTCTGTACAGGAGGAGATGGAACCAGACAGACGTCCGACTGTGCAGCGTGTTCAGTTTAACAGTTTGCTGAAGTTTATACAAATTATGAATAATGTGCCAAAGTTTGCAGCCTTATTTTACCAGGTCAGAATGACCCTGCACACACTAAACTAACAAAAGTATCAGGTGTTTCATTGTTAACACAGGGCTCAAAACAATAATAGATATCACATAATTTTACATTCATAGAAATATCATTCCAATAAACATTTTGATTCTGACTTTAGGTTTGGTTATTTGCACCAACAAGATGCTTCAGACTTTGATTTTACTTCATTTTACTCAAATCAGCCTTAAAATATTGATTTGGCATTTATTGTAACAAATGACATGAACACACTGGAAAAAAAATCTAAATCTTACCAAGTATATTTTTCTCATTTCTAGTTAAAATATTTTAACTAGGTTTTCAAGATCTATTGTTTAAAAATAAGTTCTTATATCTCACTGAAAAGTTACTCTTTAGGCGATTATGTCTTATTTTAAGTGTGATGAGATATTTTGACTAGAAATGAGAAAAATACACTTGCTAAGATTTAGATTTTTTTTCCAGTGCAGTTGTTTTTCATGTGAAGGTGTGAACTGTTATCTGTACCACGATACAACCAGAATACAGAGGAAATACGTAAACATTAAAAACACTTTCTTTCTGAAGTGGTAAGAACTTAGTGTGACCTCCCTTGGCACTTCGCATCTTTAATCATTTTGTGCAAATCCTGTAAAATTGTCTGCACTAGTGTTACACTGGGTTTCATTCAACACATGTTGTTATGTCCTTCAGTCTGAACTGTTTGGCACCTGGAATGGAAGTCACACTAAATAATGTCTTTTGCCTATAGAGGCCCTTAAATTCTGACTTATTGTTTTCAATCCTGTGCACATATTTCCTGTTTTTTTTTTCTTGCATCTTAAAATAAGAAAAATAGGTTTGGGAATGCTCAGTACAACCAGCAACAACTGTATGGCCAAAAAAAAAAAAAAAGTCACATGCAATATTTGACAGCACCACCTTTGGTTTTGATTACAGGAGACATTCCCTGTGACATCTTTTTTGACACATAATACTTCTGTAGTGTCACAATAAGGTTCAGAATATTTTTTCATTCCATACTTGCATTAATTATTTATTTTTGATGATGGAGAATCGGACCGCTGCATCAAGTCTTCATCACATCCCATATTAGTCTGGACTTTATTGAGGCTAATTCATGTGTAAATGATGTCTCATTCTCCCTGAACCATTCTGTCACAAGCCTGATGATCCTGATCAACCCTGGCATTGTCCGATCTTTTTGACATTAGAGACATGAGAGGCTACTTCCTGCATCAGTTAGAGTTAAAGTGGTCATATTTTGCTAAACCTTTTATTAGTCTTTGGTGCATTTATTTGTGTATTTGGACCCTAACAGTTCAAAAAGTTTACTTTATATGGAGTGGATTTCTACGACCCATTTTAATTCCTTCTTAATTTGTTACGTCTAGAACTAGTTACTAGACAATTGCACATATAAGGTCAAGACTTCCAATGAATATTTCTCCGAGTACGACATAATTGTTTTTCAGCAGCAGCGGTTGTAGTCCATACTTCGAGCCAATTTCCTAAAATGTTCATTTGTTGGTTGTATTAACGAACACCAGTGGCTGAACGGGACAGAGCAGCACAGCAGACAACCTAGAAGGGGCAGGGTGTGAAGAGACTCATTTGCATTTAAAGGGCCAGCGCTTAAAACGACCTTTCTGGTGTCATTATTCAGAAATATTGTTGAAGATAGACCTGTGGAGATGAATTAATGAAGAATTCAGACCCAAGCATAGCATTTAGAATTTATGTAGACCACAGGGAAATGATTTAAAATGCATAATTCCATTTAAAAAAAGCAAGATATCACTCCTTTAAATAACTTGTTACAGCTGAAACATTAACCACCGCAGTACTTACCCATGGAAGGATCTGAACTATTTGCTAAGTTAAATCCAGTGGATGTGTCCTGTAATCAAAACCGAAGGTGGTGCAATGAAATATTGCATATGTGACTTGTTTTTTTGGGCTGGGCAGTGTATGAAGCTGTGGGAAAAAAATTTTGACTATGGCAGGCAGTCAGTCGAGGAAACTAATGGTGACATTCTTCATTTTGATTATCAAACAACCCTGGTAGTAATTATTAGTTTAATACTAAAATAATGATTCATAGTGGTACCTTGAATAATGGTGTTTTAACTGTGGAAAGCAGCTATTCCGTCTGAATCCATTTTAAGATCAAGAGGAAAAATCTGAATGCAAACTGTGTACTGTGATTTTTTTTTTTTTTTTTTTTTAAATGCAATATCATGTTTTCACCCGCTCCTACTGCTTAGTGTCAGAGACGCTCGTTCAAACATTGGCTCTCTTTTCAAGGCGTTATCACACTGAAAACTTAACGTTGGTGAAGTGTTTAGCGCCTTATAGACAAAGCTAGTAACAAGCAAATAATGCAGAAGATTCTACGTGGCAAGGCAATTATTTCAAGCACCGAAAACAACTGAATGACATGAATCACTTACTGAGCAATTAAGGAATATGTGTTTCATTGTTTGTTGTATCAGTAGTTGTTTCCGTTCTTCCAAACAGCCACAAGAGGGAGGGCAGGCTACACGGGAACCTAAACAATTTACTGGTTGGGATAAGATGAGGGATTGTTTTTTTACAGATAACAAATGCCATGAGGGAAAAAAAAAAAAACACCACTGTACTTGTAAGAAAAGCTCCTAAAAATGCGATAAAGCTATGAAGCTATTCCCGCAGTCAAAGTAATGAGCTGTAACTGGATTTAAAAACAGAAATGTTCCATATCAGTGCAAAGTGAAGACAGAATCAAACCTACATTCTTATTCTTAATGTTGCAAGGAAACAAAGAGGTAGAAGTAGCAGGAGCAGAAGTCTAAACCTTCAGGCTTTGTCATTTCTCTACAAACAGAAAATGAAAAGCTCCATGTTGCCTTTCCAGAGCCCGACTACAGGATGTTCGAACACCGAACAGGTCAAAGATCCTGTAATGAGACAGCAGAGCTCAGACATCACAGAAGGACACTTGATCCACAGTGAATATTTTTCATTAAATGTTTGAAGAACAGGTGGTTTTTGACAAATTGGCTGCTAGTCTGAGTCCAAAAGATGAAAAGAAAGCCTTTTTTAGGACTACACAGCTACTCCGGTATGTCTGCAGGTAATGCTTCTGAGAGACGTCCTCATCCACTCATGACAGCTCTCAAACTCCGGTCACAACTTCCCAGACAGTCAAATGTGTTTTTTGCTTGTTGAAACTGTTTTGTTTTTTTGGTTTTTTTTTTCCAGTTAAAAAAGGCAGCATTTCCAAACAACCTTTAGACCATATCCAGGGGTGCCAGGTCTGGATTGACAGCAGAAAACAGGTCAGTTATGTCCTCATCCTTGGTGAGGCTTAAAACGTACCCCTCTCCATCGAGAGAGAATGACAGAGGCGGGGAGGGGGTGACAAAGCTTTGTTGGTGTTCGGAGGTGGGCAGTGGGGGGGAGGAGGGGGTGATGCTAATGGGCGATGAGTGTTGTGTTGGCTCAGGCTGAAGGATGGAAGCACGACTGAGTCCGGTATTATGGCTAACATCGTCTGGAGAGATAACAGGACAGTAGGTAAGGAGGCGTGAGATGAGCCATGAATGTATAACAATGTAAAAATCAGTGGAGTCACACCTAAATGTTGTGTTGTGTGTGTTTTGTTTTTTTTTTCTTCTCAAGCTCACGATGCCAAACTGTAAAAACTTTCCATGCCAGTAAAATATTAAACTTACTGAATGTTAACACTTAAACAAAATATTACCTTGTTGCCCTCTTCAATGAGGCAACAAAGCATCTCTTTCCATGAACAACCTGGCTGAGAAACAGCTACAGAACAATACACACACTTTTGTCAGTTCACCTTCACAGTTCTGGGTCCTACTGCAAAAGAAATGTAATCTTTTTTCATATTTTAAAGACTTCTGGAACATTCAGACATCAATAGTTTTTATGTTTGTTTTTTTAAACTAAACTTTCTTTCTTTATTTCTTTTTTTTCTTTAATTCTTTGTGTCTTAGTTTTTATTGACTACGAAGAGTCTGACTTCAATCCACCAGACCCCCCCCAAGTAAGTTTTCTACCGGAACATAAAAGTAATATGTATTAAAAACAGCTACATATAGGTAGGCATGTCTTCAATGGTAGCTTACTGCTCCTAATGTTTACTATGTGCTGTTGCTAGTTGCTAAAGCTAGGCATTCTGTGTGTGTGTTATGGTGGGTAAAATGCAGAGACTAAATTTCCCTACAAGTATAATAAAGCAAGTTAACCTCTTATTAGTGGATTTATGTGGGGCTGAGACCATGAAAAGCTCCTGATCAATGTGTGTCATATGATCCGAGTAGATACATTTAACAATCAATCAAGACAGTTGCAAATATTTTGTCATTTATTTGATATAAGTTTTTTGACAGAGGCCCAAGTTAAAAATCTCTACATAAAATATCTCATTCAGTAAATATTCAGGTTGGTAAAATTGTTTTGCACGTTAAAACTGCTTGTATTGAGGTGCAGATTTAAATATAAATGACGCACTTATCGTTTTCTACCATATTCGTAAATTCAAGCTCCATTTAAATACACGATTATGACAGTTCTGAGACTATTTTCTACGCTCACCTCTGGAGGAGACCTGGACGGTGGAAGAAGAAGACACTGGGTGGATGGAGTTGTCCCCGTCTGTGGAGGCGTTTGAGAGACAGCCACAGTCTTCAGGTATGGGGTCATCGGAGCAAACAAAGACATCAATGGGCCCCTGGGTGCTGCTGAGGTGGACCTGGAGACTCTGAATATGTGGAAGGAAACAAAAAGCACCGATGAAGCAACTGTTAATATGAACCGACAGCATATGAGTTTCCGCACATTTTAGCATAATTGTACATTTTCAGGGCCACTTTTAAATTCTATTTTACACTCATACTAACCAAAAAAGTACAAAGGATATGAAGAACAATCAGATTCCGTACATTAAAAAGAATTTTCATGTTTGGTGACCTCTTACAACTGTAACTCCAATACATTTACACTCAAATAGGCGATGGAGCTCATTGGTTTTGTTACATCATGATCAATACTAACAAAACACTGTAGAGCCTAAATTCAGCATTATTGGCCATCAGACTTCAAACAGATATGCGCAGATAACAAATCTATAGCTGTTTTAATTCCAGCTGCTGTTGAACCTGTGGAACAGAAACTACTGAAGCAGCTTTTACATCTTCCTCAAGTCAGACAGGTATAGGTTTAGACATGTACCTTTCCTGGGTGTGGCACCTCAACTTTAGTCTCCGCAGGGGCTTTAATCACAAGCACAGTCTGTTCCTTTAAACAGGGAATATTTCTGACATCTTCGTAGGTCAAATACGCAAATGTGATTACAAAGTCAAGGAAAGAAAAGTCGGTATGAAGCTCAGATACAAGTAATTTCTGAAATCTAGTGTTTTCTAGTGCTTGAAATGCAGCTATTCACAACTTGAAAAATGAGAATACCCCGAGTTCTCATACAAGAGTAAAACTACACACTGCAAAATTCTAAATCTTACCAAGTGTATTTCTAGTCAAAATATCTCATCACACTTAAAATAAGACATAATCACCTAAAGAGTAACTTTTCAGTGAGATAAAAGAACATATTTTAGACAATAGATCTTAAAAAAAATCTTATTTCAAGAAATCTGACCAAGATCATTTTCACTTGTTCCATTGGCAGATTTTTGTGCTTGAATTAAGCAAACAAACAAA
>JAPQRP010000003.1:21183282-21226617 GCA_037367295.1 Apogon hyalosoma
TTCACTTGTTCCATTGGCAGATTTTTTTGCTTGAATTAAGCAAACAAAAAAAAAAAAATTGAATTAAGCCCAAAAAAAATCTGCCAATGGAACAAGTGAAAATTATCTTGGTCAGATTTCTTGAAATAAGATTTTCAAGATCTATCGTCTAAAAATAAGTTCTTATATCTCACAACTTACTCTTTAGGTGGTTATGTCTTATTTTAAGTGTGATGAGATATTTTGATTAGAAATGAGAAAATTACACTCGGTAAGATTTCGATTTTTGCAGTGCAGTATATCCGAAAATGACAAGCGAGAGAAAAGAAGCTGAAAGTACAACAGAAGGATATCTCTGGCTGTGCTCTTTAAACACCCGTCGAAGCTGCTGCCTAGAGCGTTCAATCAGCTGATCCAGCTTCTCCTCTTCCTGAATGAGGGTCATCAGTTGTGCATCTGTTAGAATGTTCCCTTGACCCCCTCTGTGCACACAAAAAGATAGTTAAAAAACATAGGATCAAGACCAAAAAAAATATGACTACGTGATGTGCATGAACTGGAAGCAGACTACACACAGAATAATACAATTTAATCCAAACTGAGATTATTCATTAAATTGGTGAAAGTAGAAGCATGTTCCAAACTCCAACACAAAACATACACACACAGTACCCAAAAACCTGCACTCATACTTACGCCCACTCAATGTAGTTTTTAGACTTCTTTTTGAGCAGACAGATCCCTTCCAGAACATTGATGACATCATAGATGCGTCTCTTCGGAACATTGAGTAGTAAGCTTGCCACATTCAGGTCCAAGCTCCCGTCCTGAGACCTCTTCACCAGCTCCATAAACCTCCGTGTCAAAGCTGCCAGCGCTGGGTCGTTGCGGCTCCTATCATAATACTCTTGGGATTCTGCAGATTTCCAAGTCACATTTAAGCCTTTTTCTAACATCATGATGAAGACCCTCTGTGAATAAGGTCAGGACTACAGTGATGATCCTGATATGAATATATAACAGTACTGTATGAAGGCAGGCTTTTCACTGTGGTTTTAGGTTTTTCTGGCTTCCTGCTTGACTCCAATGCCTTTATGTCTAAAGTCAATCATTTAAAAACTTGTCAAAATCATCTGGACATTTCACAAACTGCAGGGTCTCTAGTTTGTATGTGCTGTGTAATTGGGGACAATTTTGGTTTAATTTCAAGAGAATTCACTTTAAAGATTGCTGTATTTGACACACTAAATTTCCTACAAATATTAGCAATTTCTGATCTAAGTTCTAAGTTGTACTAGAGTAGAAACATGCTTAACACTTAATTCAGTAGAGGCATCACATACTTTCTGCAGATAGGAATACAATTCTGGAGATTCTACTGAGGTAGAAATGAAAACATGATAATGAATATTATAATCAGTTTCTTCCCATAAATATTACACAATGATCCTTTAAACCTAAGACCTCAGTTTTAGACAAATCATGTTTTTATTTTTTAAGTGTCACATGTAAAAGGTATATAAAGGAAGTATATTCTGTATTTTATAGTTTTGTTTTTTTCTAATCAGTTAAATAAATAACACTATAAAAGGTACAGCCCATGATGACACCCTCTCAGAAGTTTGCTTGGCTGTTGCAAGTGAAATCTCCATGCCATGGATTTTATTTTTAAGGACTCCGTGGAAACTCAAACACGTCTCTTGAAAAAGCTTGTCAAGAAAACAGAGAGCCCTACTTTTTTCTCCTGTGTTGGATGAAGAAGACTCAATGTTCGAAATTCTGCAGGCCATGTCAACGTCCTCTTGGCCAAGCACTTCCAAATTCAGTTTTCTTTTCACCTGTGGGAAAGAAACATGCATTTTTTTTTTTAAATGGTGCAAATCCTACATTCTTCAGACTTTTTATTTACACCAATCTCACTACCTCTTGAACAGATATTTATACTTATCAACATATATAAGAAATTCCACCCAGAACTGAGTGACTCTACAAACACAGTGCAAAGTCAGTGGCATCAGAGTATTATTTTCATTACTCTCTTCATCACATGGACATACATTCATTTGAAAATAGCAGAGTAACAGTGTATTTTAACTTTGCATTGTTGGTTTTATAGAATTAATGTTACTGAGCTGGTGATCTTATTTAAAAACACTTTATGACAATTCTTCAGCACTTTTAAGTGTTTGGTTAATTGGTTTCAATGTGAAAGCATTTGTGTAACCTTTTTTAACTACATGTGTGAAGAAAAAATGAAGATCAGATTACAGACAGATATATTTGCTGCAGAAATAGAGATGATGTGCTAAGAAAGAAGAAAGTAGAAAGGTTAAGCTAAAAAAAAAAAGTCTGCATATGAGGACTGGCTGTAGAAACAGGATTAATAGTTATTGAAAACCTGCATGCATCTGTTACAGGTCTAGTTGCATTTTGTAGGACATGTTGCATCTCTTCATTGTGCAATTCATAACAAAACTGCAGCACCCACTTTGACTGTTAATCCTATTTAGTACAAACAGTGCAGAGTATGTCAGACACAATTCAACCATTTATTATTCTAACTACCCTTCAGTAGACTTCCATGTACATTTTTGGCTCCCATTTTGGCTGATAATTCAAATATCCACTTCTTATCCAATTTCTTTCACAGTGTAGGCTATTATTTATACTATACACATGAATCTGTCACATCCTTGAACCATCATTATGACCGACAGTCTTTAAAAAAGGGTTTTGTGATAGGCTGGCTCACTTCACACCAGTTTCAGCAGAACTACATTAGATCCCAGTTCATCTCAGGATTCAGTTTAAAATCTTAGTTCTCACTTTTAGAGGTTTAAATAGTCAAGTCCCTATTTACATTTCTGAGCTGCTGAAATTCTATAACCTTACTGATGCTCTTAGATCAAATCAATGCTCACTGGTCACCCCCTCCACAGCCACTTCACAACTAGAGCCTTTCAAGCAGACCCCCCCGACTATGGAATGTGTTGCCACTGTCACTGCAGACTTTTAATTCTGTCGAATCTTTTAAAAAGCAGCTGAAGACGTTGTTGTTTAAACAGGTTTTAAATAAGGTGTGGGTTTTATGACAATTTGTCTTTATGTTTATATGAGTGTATATGTAGCTGAAAGTCTTTATACTACGTATCCTATTTTTGTCTGATTTTACTGTGAAGCACTTGGAGAATTCTTTCTGTGAAAAGTGCTATATAAATACATTTTGCTTACTTTTGACAGAAATTTTACACTATTTAAGAAAAATACTGTGATGTGTCGCCAGTCTACCAAAATACATGGCCATATAATTTTTGGTCCACATCACCCAGATCTAGTTGTAGCTCTCTCTATTTTGTAATAAATGTCTTTTAAAGTAGATGGGTGAGTTTTGATGAGAAGTAACAAAACCCTGGAGTGTCATAAAAAGAAAAAAATGGACCTTAATTGCTGACTGAATTTGTCTGTTTGGCTCTGATTTTAGACCGTTTCAACCTGTCAACACCACACATTTTCTTACGAGATAAAAACACAGACGGGACAGCCTGTGGTTTCAGGTAGTTTGTCCACCGAGTTACTGATGGGCCTGGCCAAGTGAGTAACGGAGTGAGAAAGCGCTGTGCAGCAATGCTAATCATTCTGTATCTGTTTTTAGAAAATAATTTAGCAGCAACCATAATAGTTCAAATTGTAGGTCTAAGCAAGTACTTTAACATGGCATTAAGGAATAATAACCAAATATTTAATAAAAACATGAATTTATCATCACTGACAAAGTAACAGAGTGATGAAAAATATACAGCAGTTATTCAAGGTTTGGAAAAAAAATGCTGATCCTCAAGGAAAGTGACAATATTTAACATACCACACTTTTCTTAATATATGAAAGTACATTATATCCAAAAATGAAACTGATACTACTTTTATTTTATTTTTAAAATACATTAATTCATGGTAACGGAGTGAGAATCCAAAAAAGTAACAGAGTGAGGCGTTTGTTCAGTGTGCAGCACCATAATAATAATAATAATAATAATAATAATAATAATAATAATCAAAGATTTTATGAGGATACTGATAAAATGATCAGTCTTTGGCCCCATATGTTACATTACTATATTTAATACACATCTGTCTGCTGTTTCGTATAGTAAACAACATTTTAAAAAATCATTATAGTATTTGATTATAATTAAATATAAGATTAGACAGAGGCATAGCTACAATTTTAAACATATTTTTTTACACATTGCTATTTACATCCTGAATTCATTTACAACCTTTACTGTTCTTAATTTACACTGTATTCTCATATATGTCCAGGTGTAATTCAGGTACACATTAAATAGGCACAGTTTTAGAAACTAGAGATATATGTCTTTCATGCTGAATAAGTTTTAGAGAAAAAAGAAATGGACCCTGATGTTCACTTTAGCTTGGCCAGACCCTTGTGCATCTATCTCCCTCAAACACCACCTTCTGTGTGCACTCCTCGTCTACACAGTATTCACCACATACTTTGGCAGTGGGGTTAACCAACGCGTGACCACCTCTGGAGTGACAGCAGAGGCTCTTTCCTTTCCTTCTGATTCTGTAAAATTCATTGTTGCATCCAGGGGAGAACAGCAGTGTCCTCCATTTTTTCCCCACTTTTCTTACATTCCATTAAATTCATCGTTGTTATTAGTTGTTAGCTACTTATGTACTGTTATTAGTTAAGTTAGCTACTTATGCGCGTTATAGTTAGAACGTCCAAGCTAACCAACCTCATGACGTCACTTTCCAGGTTAGGACAACAGTGATTCAAGCTTGTTAAGTCCAGTTAATCCACGTTACACGCTGTTTTAATTAGTAACTAGTTTATTGTTTATAAAACCTACTGTTCCGGATTCCAGAACTGGTTTCCGCTTTTCTGCATTGACCACACCCACTTCGAACTTCTGGCCAATCGTGCAATAGTTCTCACACACCGCACGAGGACAAAGTTCTGTGGGATAAGCTGCGAGAACTCTAAAACTTATTAAATTTAATTAAAAGGAAAAAAAAAAGTTTATTAGCGCTTCAGTTTTACTACAATTACTTTGAGTAAATTGGTCTGCCACTTCATACTGTAATATTATTTTTCTTTCCTTTTCTAACTGTACTTTTACTAATTGTTGGATCTTTATTTATATTGTCTTTAATTTATTTATTATTTATTTATACTTTGTCTGTATATGTTTGATATATTTATTCTTGTAGTTTTTATGTCCTCTTATTAATTTATGGTTTTAATTTATGGTTATTATAGCATGGAATGTCTGATGCTTTGTATAATCTTGTCATATTCTATATTTGTATGTTCTATCATTGAATAATAAATACATTCTTGAATGAAAAAAAAAAGATCTGCAAGAACTCCAAAATCTGGGGCTGAGTGAATAAAATTATGTAATTTTTTCCTTGCAGACTTAATATGGGCATTAAGTTTACTTATTGTATGAAACCCAAATAATATTTATTTATTCTTCATAGATAGTGCAGTGAAACAGATATATAGAACATCTGATGTTCTGAAAGAAAAAAAACAAAACAAAGAGTATAATAGCATTGAGCTAGTTTTGTAACCCCTGTCCCTGGTTGGGCTTTTCAACAGAGAAATACATTTACAGTATAAACAACAACAACAACAATAATATATATAAACAGTGTAAACAATAATATAAACAAAAACATAAAAGAAAAGAAGAAAAAAAAAAAGAATAACGGTCCAACTTCACCAAACATCATGCATTTTAGAAATAGGTACATTTTTGTTATTTCCTACCAGTTCTTAACTTTTGTTGCAAATGTTTTGACAAATGTTATCTATTTTACTTCATTTGACATTGTGGTCTAGATGTGACTGCCCTTTATAGATAAAGCTGACTGTCCAAATGTGGTTCTACAATGGTGTATTTTACAGTTATTTTATACAAAGCTCATGGTGACTCTGCTGCCGTCCTGTGTTTGGATGAAACTATGAAGTGGCTCTGGTGCTGATTTATTACTACATTTGTAAATAAATTTCAGAAATCTGTGAAACTTTTCAACTTAGTAAGTTACATTTTTCCAGGACGTGACACTGGTGCCAGTGAATTGGCTTCTTATCAATCATTTTCAGAGTTTCACTCTATAAACTACCTATTTTATTGTAGGAGTTGCTTGAACCTGAATTATTAGACAGTATGAAAACACCCCCTGCCATGCCATATACCATGCAACACTGAGCATTGCATCTGATTTTATGAGGAAGATGTAGCTTTTAGTCTATAATAGAATTGCTTACATACATTTACTCCAACAATTTCCAACAAGCATCATACATCAGTGTTACCTGCTCAATTCAATGTCCAGATATATATACTAAATGCATTATTAACCCGGCCCTCGAAGGGGATGCAAGGGGTATTGTTTTTGGTTCGGTTTGTTTCTTTGTTCGTTAACATTCTAGCAGCAAAATTATTGGTTGAATTCATACCAAATTTGGTTTATAAATTTCCAGTGACTCAGAATAGATGTCATTACATTGGGAAAGGCAGGTCAAAGTTTAAATTTTTAATGTTTTTTTTTTTTTTTTTTACCCTTTTTCCCCATTTACTTATAATGGGTGAACTTTCACATGTTTGTAGCAGCAAAACTATTGGTTGAATTCATACCAAATTGACTTCATAGATTTCCAGTGACCCAGAATGGATCTCATTACATTTTAGGAGCAGTAGGCCTAGGTCAAAGTTCAAATTTTTATGAATTCTTAAAATTTTCCCATTTACTCATAATGGGCGAAGTATGTGCGAGGGTTCGGGGTTGGTTGTGCCTGGCACTTGTTATTGTAAGGAAATGCCACATTATTGTCCTGTGTAGTTTGGGTACTTGGAAAGCTTTTATTCTGGAAAAACCCCAAACTTCCGTTGTTTACTGTTATAATCTTAGCTCACGTGACAAAGTATGAGGGTCAGCCATTGATAGACATTAGAAGTTTACAAAGTAAAAATTAGTTGGTAATCAGGTAATTATCTCCCAAGTGATGATGTTAATTTAATTCCCAGATGAACAGAGTTGTGAACGTACACTGTAACAGTCCAAGTGGCAACAAACCACACTGTTTACATTGGGTAAAGCTACTACACTGCTAGGACTGTTAGCTAACTGTGCTCCGGCTGCTAATGCCCTTTGAACCAGTGCCTGCTACTGTTATCAGCTTACCTTTGCTGGTTCGGTGAGAGTTGTGCCTCCAGTTGTTGGTGTTCCAGGGGGTGTAGTGTTCTGATTTTTGTGCTATTTTCCCACAAAGGGCTAAAGGGTAATGGTTAAGACTTCTCTGCGACTCAAGAAAAGGTGCCTTTAATTTTGCCACGTTGTCTCACTCACCTGATACTAATAACCTGAACATTTCTACTGCTCGGATGCATTTTCAGCCTCCCTTAAAAACAAAGCACTTGCGTTTGTGGCGCCAAGAATCCCGGGGAGACTTTGAATGGGATTTGCATGTAAAATACTATTGGTCAAAGCGTGATACGTTCACCTTTTACGTCTGACGCACAAATGTTCTGAGAGTTTTTTTTTGGTTTTTTTTCTTTCTTAAAACAATAAACTCAATGTATGTGATTCATTTCTGATTCAAACAACATGAGTAATTTAATGTATTTGGGGGGTCAAAGACGATAAATGAGCACATGAAATATGTGTAACAGATTTGAGACAAATAAACAACGGATGAAACAGTTTGGTTGCTGCAAATCACATTCATAACACAAGTTTTAGATAATCAGATAAGAAACATGTGCATCATCTTCACTTAGGTTTTTTTTAACAAATCTGGATCACCTAAAGAATGACTTGTTCCACAGTCACATTACATAAAATGCTATGTATTTCAGGTGATGAATTTCATAGCTTCAAATTTAATTACATTAAGGAATGATACAGATGTGTGGATGTGTTATGCTAAAATCCAAGGGTTTGTTAACTTAAATTCAACCATAAAGATAAAAAACAAAACATTTACACCCTGCAAAACATTGTAATTTAATTTTTCTTTTGCTATTCTTCATAACTTTTGTTATGATTTGGCACTATATAAAATTTCATTTGATTTTTAGATTCCATGGTTTGCATTATTGCAGAGCATCTACTTGCTCAAATATCCCATAAATATGACATGTAGACACTCTACTATAAAATATAGATGAACCTTGTTTTAGTTACACTTCAATATGTTAGATTCATGTGTACTTGTATGCTTACGTGCAGTTTGTGTTTGGAGATGGTCATTTGTTGATGTTAACTCAATGTCTAAGCTAAACTAGTGTTGCAAACTTCAGCCTCCATAAGAATAGAAAAGAGCTTTTGATGAACACAGGAGCAAGCATAAGGATCTGAGTCCTTTATATAGAAATAACTATGCAGGTAGTTTTACATGGATGTAAGGAATCAAAAAATGGACTCTAAAACAAACTTCATATAAACACATAAAGATGCTCATCTTACAAGCTGAAGCCTTACACAAAAAGTTCAGTCATCATCATCAAACTTGATCTTTTTCCCCTGGAAGGCCTGGATCTGTCCTTGCTGCTCTTTCCTCTTCTTACTAGCCTCCCAGGATGGGTGCAGTGCCTGCTGTGGTGCCTGATGCGAAATGACACCTCCTCCTCTGTGATCCCTTTGTCTTGTAAAATCCTTTCTCCCCCTCCCCCGCCCCCTCCCTCGGCCAGCAGATGCAAAACCCCTCTCCTCTGAGTCAGGATGCCTGTCTTCAGGGCAGGGTTTATTGTGTTTCAATCCCTCCTTGCCTTTATCCTGATTTTGGAACTTACTTTGTTTGCTAAAATCTCTACTTCCATCCCTTCCACCCCTCTGTTTACTAAATTTATTTCCACCTCTGCCTCCACCTCCACTATGACTCTGTTTCGTCCCTGATAGGGAGGAGCAAAAAACAGATTTAAGGGAAGTAGCCTTGGATTTTAGTCTGGATTCAAGCTCATCAAGTTCACTCTGGATTGGGTCAGAGGTTTTCAGTGGACTGGTTGTGTCCCCTTTCACTTCTTGTGTCTGCTTCACCTCTCCCCCAGTTGTCTTTTTCTTCTTCTTGAATTTGCTAACTTTTCCCAGAAAAAAGTCATCATCATCGCTTTCAGACCCGGAGGACTGCTTGTGAAAACGTTCCTCTGTGCTGTCATCAAAGTACTCTTTCTCCTCCTCCTTCTCCTCTGATGATGACTCTAAATCACTCTCAGCCTCAATGTCCTTTTCCTGGATCACAGCAGGAACAGGTTTTAGACTTGGTTTGGTTTCCGCAGCTACACTTTGATGTTTACTTCTCACAGTCTCAATCACTTCGCAATTTTTTATTGATACTGGTTTTATACTCTCAGTTTCTGGTGTCTTTTTCTCTTGAACGGCAACAGTATCGGCTGAAATATTTGCATTCCCTTTGTCCGCTATAGACAGTTTATCTATGCTTGCCTTCTCAGTGTCCTCATCTTTCTCTTCCTTTGTTTGTCCTCTTTTTCCATCACTGCCTTCTGACTGTAGCTTTGACTTTTCAGTCTGATTTTGCCCTTGTACCTTCCCTCCGTGCTTTCCTCCCTTCATCCTCTCCTCTTTGAAGGCTTTCACAGCAGCTTTGATCTGCTCTATCTTCTTGTTGAACTGTGGATGGGTGGCGATGCGAGCTATAGCTCGATCAGAAATAGTAGACTTGGGATTTTTACATACTTGGTCAAAGTTAAGACTCTTCTGCAAGGCTGTTTTGGTGACCTGAAAAGGGTAAAAACAAAGATCAAAGCCATATTAGTAGATGTATTTACAAAAATATATGAACATACAATAGAAATTATATATTTAGTAGAGATGTCAAAATTAACCTTGGGAGAAAACACTGATGATACTAATGACATTTACCAAGACATAATTTTTCTTGATATACATAGTGTTTGATAAGTGTTTAGTACAATTCATAATGTTTAAAGATAGCCCCTTCATACCCAATCGGCAGGGTAAGGGCAAGAGTACATCAATTATGTTTAGTCTAACCCACACAAAGGACAGAGGAGGTTAGCAGAGTGGATTATTTACAGGTATAATGACTGATCAACTTTTCTACTTCAAATGTGTAAAATGTCCTAATGCTCTGTAAGAATCATTTAAAGCCACCAGCCACTATTAACACTCTGGTTTCTTCAAATTTCACACAGGAGCACAAATCATTAAAGTTGTCAAGATACAGTTAAATAAACAGATCTGAATTTACATCCTTTGTCTTGATTCGATTTTGTCAGTTCTGTGATTTTACTTTTAAATATCCATTGTTACTAGTTTTAACCTTAAAAAAAGTCACAGCAAACTCTGTGGTTTTTGTTGTGATTTCAAATTTTGTTAAAGTGAGTGAGAGCCCCTGTACTTAAACATCATAACAGGTTACATTTGCAGGGTGTAGCCTACCAGATCTGGCACGAGGATCTTCATGGCATGAATCTCCTCCAACAGTCTGGCTGCTCTCCTCTGGTTCCGCTCAACCTCCATCTCTTTCCCTTTCTTCTTCTTCAAAGCAGCAATCTGAGATATCAGCTTCCTGATGATCAGAGCTCGTACCCTCTTCATGTCCTTTCTCATCTTCACCACCTCATTATTCAGGTTGAGGACATCATCCTGCTTTTTCTTGGCTTTGACCACTTGCCGTGGTGTTGGTGTTGCTTTCACTTCTTCTTTTTCATCAGCTCCATCTTCTGCTTCTCGATCAGCATCATCTTCATTATCACCTGATTCCTCCACCTCATCACCTTCTTCAACCTCTTCTTCTACTGTTTCTTCTTTTGCTTCCACTTCCTCCTCCAAGTCAATCTTTTTCTCCTGCTCTTCGCCAGCAGGTGTCGCCATTTTTATCATCTGTAGAAAAGAAACATGTATTAGGTCACAGCTTACTACAGATAAATTGATTCAATCAGAGACAGGCAGCCATGATCACATTACTTGGAAAAAAAATGTGATCGTGACATCTATGAGTCTACATTACACCCATTGCACAAATAAACCAAATTAACACTCTTATCATGCTGTCTTCTTTTAGGTTTCAAATTTTTTGTTTAGTCTAACCTTTATTATAAATTATGTGCTTGAGTACGAAAGGAAAGTGCTGGTGCCTAGGAATCACTTTTATGCTGTTTAATACTTATACTTTGCTTCATTTCTGATGTAAATAGATTACAAAAAGTCCATTAATTGAAAGAAATCATGTCATGTGCTCTGAGGTTGAACGCTGAATATAAAATTGTTCAATCTAACGTCATCTGCAGCAGATCCAACAGTAACACGTTAAAACAACACTGATCTGTTTGTATAAACAATATGCTGAGGTCATACACAATATTAAGTTAGCTAGACAGACCAAAACAGTAATTCTTTGAGTATAATTTACAACCAATACTTATAGCCGCTTACTAAACTAAGGTTTTCATGGAATACGTTTACTATAGTTTTTGTTGACATTTTTGCATTCCTATAGTGGTACGCCATTATTTTGTAAGAAAATTATCCAAATACTTCTTCCATATCAGCCAACACAGCCAAAACAAACGTGGTAAGAGTACGCATGGTTCATTTTCACCGTGAAATTCCATGTGTTTGCAGACTTTACTGCGTCCCAAACCAGTTTCTAAACTAAACTGCAGCAAATAACGTCAAGTAGAAACACAACGTCGCGTTTAAACCACACTTACTGCTGTTCGGTCGACAAAAATCCGTTTTAAAAGTAAGAGAAACACTAGTTGTCACAGGGAGCCGCCATGATTCGTACGTCCTCGGAGACGGCGTGACGTCAGACGTAGCCACGGGACGTACAGTGTCGTGAAAAGGGGAGGGCCTTCCGCGGACTGTTTTTATTTATTTCTTTGTTTCATGTGCATAAAACATCAACAATGGTGGATAATTGAAGAAGTGTGAATAGTAGGATGAGCGAATGACATTTTCTGTCACAGTTACCCGACCGATATTTTTCAAGTGAATCAGCAGGGGGAGGATGAAGCGGCGCAATGCGGACTGCAGCAAACTCCGACGGCCGATAAAACGGAACCGAATCACCGAGGGTATATATAGCAGGTACAAAAAAGGGGCTGGAGGGACGTTATTGTATAACAATGGCGCCTCTCTGAATATGTCAAGACACGGCTGCCTGGTTCTTCTGCATTGATATTGAGGCATGTTTTCATTCGGAGCTGCACAGTGAGCTCAATTAACATGCCGTTATATTGTCACATTTATAGGCCTGTCGTTATTTAAGTGGCATCTCATACATGATTTGTCCCTAGCTAGCTAGTTGAACTGAAATTCTTGCTAAATTCAAGTTAAATGTGGTATTGAGAGCGTGTAAGCGTTACGTCCGAATTGTTAGGCATTTTTGTCTTTGTTGAATTATTCGCAGACAAAAGAGACATGATGAACTTGTGAGAATAATGTTATTGAAGATTGAAATGACAGCGGCAGAGACAGGGGCGCTCGTTTTGTTGTCCGGGGTGACGCTGGCGGCGGGGCTCTCACCTGTGCTTTGTCTCAATCATAGCTTTTCATGCTCCAGTAAAAATAATCAGTGAAAGTGATACATGAAAAGTGGTGACAGACAGAAACATGATGCTTTTTTTCCACCCTGCAAATGTATGGCAAGACAGAGTGGGAAAACCAGCTGTGCCTTAGGTAGACTAGTTAACATGTCCAGACTTGGCCCTGGACCCCCCCTTCCTCTGTTTTGCATGCTTCTCTCAGCCATTAGCTTCAATTTAACTTTACTGTTGGGAATATAGTGTTGTAGATATGCTCTCAGGTGCATTAGCTCTCATCTGCCATCAAACATGCAAGGATCAAATCATGAGACTGTTTTATAGACTTGGAGCAGGGTTCACAAAGGAGTATGGGGGTCAGACTAAAGCTTTTAAGACAGGTCAAGGTACGAACCCCATTTTCAGGACATTTTCTAAGATGTACTCAAAAAAAAAAAAAAAACCTGTGATTTAAATTTGCTTGAACCTCTGTTTAACTGACAGGAATACCGTGCATCGATTTTCAGTGTTTTCACTTATACGGTTAATTTTAAGGTTTCAAAGTCTGCAACACGCTGAAAAAAGTTGACAGACTGAAACCATTACTGAATGTACACTGTAAAATCTAAGGCTTAATCAAGAGCCGTCTTGGGAAAACTGATGCTAGATACCCAAGTAATTCCTTGATCGTCTCTCTCTCTGTGACATTTTCTTCCATTTTAACTTCTCTGTCTCGTCTTCTCTTGTAGTACATTCCTTTACCTGAAGTTCCTGGTAGTGTGGGTGTTAGTTCTGCTGGCTGACTTCGTGCTGGAGTTCAGGTTTGAGTACCTGTGGCCCTTCTGGCTTTTCATTCGAAGTGTCTACGACTCTTTCAGATATCAGGGGCTGGTAAGAACTTGTTTGTATGACCCTATTGTTCCATAACACCTGACAGTTGAAGGAAAAGAAACAGAAAATTCAGTAGCTTAAATTAATTGCCAACAATTTTGGTATTAAATTAACTGATATCTGTGGCCAGCTTCTTCCAAATTGTAATATTTTCTGGGTTCTCTCTTCTTCTGATTAAAAAAAAAAATTCTGTGAATAAGATATGCTTCAGGAATTACAGATTAATATTTTTCACCAGTTTCTGACATTTTAATGATCAAATAAAAAATTGATTAATTGACAAAGTAATCAACAGCTTAGTTGTTAGTAAAATATAATGTTAGTCACAGCCCTAGATGAAAGGAATAAAAAATATATTAAGTATGATTTACAAAAACATTGTTTCTAAAATGTTCCAAATTATACAAATCCCTTTTCTTCTACCATGCAATGAACCAATAACACAATGGGAAAACAAAGCTTTTCCTGTCATTTGTCTTTATCTTAGTTTGTTTTTCTTCACTAAGTGTAGTTGTTGTTCTGTTGTTATTCCGCTGCTAGTTTTAGTCTTGAGTTTTCATTAAGTAATTAAATAACCCTAGTTTGCGCATACCTGTTATGTGTTTAATGTACTGTATTTCTGTACAGGATCACAATATAATTACATTTCTGTCTGTTTCCTTACTCTAGGCATTCTCTGTCTTCTTCGTATGTGTGGCGTTTACATCAGACATCATCTGCCTGCTCTTCATCCCCGTCCAATGGCTGTTTTTCGCTGCCAGCACCTACGTATGGGTCCAGTATGTCTGGCACACAGGTTAGGTTTCAACTTTTCTGCCGATTCTTTTTATCTCTGCCAGCCGAAGGTCCACCTTCCCCTCAATGACTCCCAGCACAAGGAATTCATAGCTGCCAAGCTTCTTCAAACTCAAGAAGGCTAATTTTATTCTATTTTTCTGTCTCCTTACAGAGAGAGGAGTCTGCTTACCTACTGTTTCGCTGTGGATCCTGTTTGTGTACATCGAAGCAGCTATCCGGTTCAAAGATCTAAAGAACTTTCATGTAGACCTGTGTCGACCTTTTGCAGCTCATTGGTAAACATCTCATACTATCTTCGATCTTTTTTTAGCTATTGTTCTTGCCCATTCAACACTGTAAGAAAAAACATAACTAAATGCCTATCCTAACTTTACAAGTTTGTTCTCATTGTTTCTTTTCACTTCGCAGCATCGGCTATCCGGTCGTGACTCTGGGCTTTGGCTTTAAGAGCTATGTTAGCTATAAGATGCGACTGAGGAAACAGAAGGAGGTACAGAAAGAGAATGAATTCTACATGCAGCTCCTACAGCAGGCTTTACCGCCAGAGCAACAGATGCTGCAGAGACAAGAGAGAGAAGCAGAAGAGGGTGAGGCACACACACAGGGGCTATGAAATGCAAAACACAGAAAATATACATAATGTATTTTTTGACATTAAGGAAATAAAGTCATGAAGATGGAAGATCAGATCTTTTGCAAAGCAATCTCTTGTCTCCAGAGAAAATCTGTCAGATAGCCAGAAATTACATCTGTCACAGATACTGAGCTGAAAATGTGTGAAAATAGTGAAGTGTCGGTGATAATAATTCTGAGACTGGCTTGCAGCCGTACCTTAGTGAGGTGTTAATGGCTGCAGACTGGACAGTAATACTGGTTTTACAGATAGACGTTTGAGGATATAAGGTTTCCCTCTTCAGCATGTTTTTTTTTTCACTTTTGTTTGAATTTTGCAATCATATGAATTGTTTTGTTTGTGACTAGACTGCATTTCTCACGAGGCTGAAAAATTATAAATCAGATTGTAGACTGTGATTCTACCTTAACGAATTGTCATATGATCTTTTGGCTGGATAGACCATCCTCTCTTGTTTATTGTGCCCATTGTATTTTTCCATGAAATTAGAAAAATATGAAAATATGATACTGTCCTCCTTTAACCAGCATGTTGAAAGCAGTTAAGTATTTTCTGTTTAAATCTGCCTGCGAGGATATGTACATTTCTCTGTCAGTCGTGGAGTCGAGTAGTGTCCATCACTGAGTTTGTTTATGGTTAAACAGGATTAAAGTTTGTTTTTGCATTTAGTTAATTCTATTTTGAATGCGCATATATGTGGGTGCTCTGATCCGATCTGTATCTGTGCTCTCTTCCAGCTGCTCTAGCTAAAGGGATCTCAGAGGTTGAACCTTCAGTAATATCCCAAAACGGAGCACCTCCTGGAAAGAAAAACACTTCAGTCCCGTTACCAGAACTAGAGTACCGGGAAAAGGGCAAAGACAGTACTGCGAAAGAGGGTAAAAAACAAAACACAATTGGAATCAATAATAACAGTATTATACACGCACTGGACTCTAAACTACAGGAGACAGAGTATATTGAAAACTACGTCGGGGCAAAGAGACTGAATAACGACCTAGCAGGAGAAAACACACTCGCAGACACCAACACACATACGAAAGAGGAAATGGGGGGGAAGAACTACAAAAATGCCAGCGGAGGCGGTGGAAGCATTTCCAACTCATCTCCACGGAATCACAGCTCTACAAACGGGAGCGTACCTCCGGGTTCCTCAGCCAATAAGAATGAGAAGAAGCAGAAGGGGGCGGGGAAAGGTCAGAAGGATCCGGTGGAGAACTGCATCCCTAACAACCAGCTGGGCAAACCTGATGCTTTAGTGAGGTAAGAGACACAAACACAGTAATATCTGCACACACATCTACTCATATCTAACACCAGATGTACTTTTTTATCAAATCCAGCATAAAAAACATGTGGTGGTACATAAAGTAATCATGTAGATACTATTTAAGTGACCGAAACTATGTCCAACCATGTAGAAGTGTCTCCTGTGGCTCCCTTCTGATGACCTTCTTCTTCTTTTGTGAAAGGCTGGAGCAGGATGTAAAGCGTCTGAAAGCAGATCTTCAGGCCAACAGGCAGTTGGAGTCAGAGCTGCGGAGTCAGCTTTCCTCTCTGAGCAGCCAGGACCGCAGCCTCCGCTCTGAACTGGGCCAGCTCCGCCAGGACAATGAGCTGCTGCAAAACAAGTGGGTGCATTAAGATTATACTCACCTCTCCCTGAATTCAGTATGAACTTGGCAGTCAAGGAAGTGCTCTGCTTCCATCTGCTAGGGTTCATTCTATGGTGTATTATTGTAACATACGTAAATGTCTGTTCAGAACATGTAAACACA
This sequence comes from Apogon hyalosoma, assembly GCA_037367295.1. Lineage (NCBI taxonomy): Eukaryota > Metazoa > Chordata > Actinopteri > Kurtiformes > Apogonidae > Apogon > Apogon hyalosoma. The sequence continues at coordinate 21,199,908 of JAPQRP010000003.1, forward strand.
AGTGGAGATTTATGATTGTGGATCAGGGTCTGCAAATCTGCATTCAGATTTTGTTTATAATCAGATTAGGTAATGCATGCATAGCTCTGTAGAAGTGTAGACAAATCTCTAAATGTGCATAGATATTAACCGCTGAAAAGCCTAAGTCTTTTGCTCTTGGAGCTGGAAGCACAGACATGTCATCAGTTACAAATCAGGCGAACCTCCCAATTGGCTGTTTTCACACATGTTTTTTTTTTTTTTTTTCTACATGCAAATATGTGGCAACTGCCAGTGCATATGGGAGGTTTCTCTGTAACTCAGCGGTTGGTGCCTTCAGGAAATGGGGGAATTGGGAATACTGTACGCCATATTTAAGCGACTGGTATGGAAATATGAGACGACAGGGAGAAATCTGCATTCACCGGCACATTTGCACACTCCTCTACATATGTTTCAAATCTCAGCACGCGTTTACAGATTCTTTTACACATTTACAAATCTTTTTATGCACACACAGATTGAGATACAGACACATGACTCTGCACACTACAAAAACACCCCACTCTTCGTCTGTGTTACTGATGTCGACCCCCTGGTTTATATTGTGGAGTTTCTTAAAAAGCTTCATGTGAAAACTGCCAATTTCACAAAACCTTACAATGTATTATAAATGCTTTTTTTGAAAGGGTTTGACCAAAAATAGAATTTTAATGTAAATTTAATCATATTCTAAGCTTCACCTTTTACTTATTTCTCAGTTGGCTAAATTGAGGTTTGTACTAAACATCCAAGAAACCATTAGATGCAATATGTAATGTTAATAGCTGCTGCTTAAATCAAATGAATAAATGTTTATTTTTTTGCACATTCTGTTGTAATCTGTGTAATGACAGTTGTGCAGACTGATACTGAAAGTTTTGTGTGGTGGTTTAATCCCTGCTGTAATTGGTCTATAAGAGTTGCAGTTTATTTCCTTTTTTAATGAGGAAATAAATAATCTGGGAATTTTAATAGCGACTAATACAGTGAAAAGTTAAATGAACATAGTGGAAATTGAGGTGTCAGCTGTATTTTCCTGTACTTAGGCTTCACAGTGCCGTGCAGGCCAAGCAGAAGGATAAGCAGACCATCTCTCAGCTGGAGAAGAGGCTAAAGGCTGAGCAGGAGGCTCGGGCCCTGGCCGAGAAGCAGCTGGCTGAGGAGAGGAAGAGGAAGAAGATGGAAGAGGCCACCGCAGCCAGAGCCGTAGCCTTAGCTGCTGCCACCAGGTACGAATTAGATCAGTGGACCGGAAGAAATTCCACCAAACCGCTTCGGTGTCATGAAAATGAACCTGAAATAAGGAGGTGAATGTTTATCTGTTTTGTCCAACAGAGTGGAGTCCACTGATAGTTTACGTGGTCGTATCAGAGAACTGGAGACCGAGTGTAAGAAGCTCAGCATTGACATGAAACTGAAGGAGGAACAGATTAGAGATCTGGAGGGAAAATGTCAGGTGAGACTACATAAAATGCTTTTGGTGGTGAATATACACTTCAGAAGAGGTTTAAATACACAGGCAGGAGATGAATGAAAGTAAAACGAGACAAAGTTCTTTAGTAAAGTCCTGACATGAGTCAAAAATCAGCTAAACTACTGCTTGTAATGCACTGGTATGACATGTTCTAAAAACATGTCTGTCGTTTCTGTGTTATTTCCATTATCACTGACAACTTTTCAGGCTTTTTTTTTGCTTGTTGTAATTTGTCTTGTCTTAAAATATGAATAATGATGATGATGATATCGAGTTACTTAGTACATTTGCATTTTAAGAGCATCTGTTACTTGATGAAGCTGCCAGATCATTAGAAAACAAATGAGGACCATTATAACAACTCTATACTTCTTTTAGATAGCCCATAAATACTGAGAAATACGTACATTTAATAACAGTATGTGCTTAAACCTGCCACTGATGATTTGATGAGCGGAGTCGTTGGTGACACCCCCGACATCATCACCGATGCAGCTTTTCTCTGTTGGAGTTTAAAACAGTTTTATCATATTGTGAATATTTGTTCTGAAATAGGCTTAGCTTTGATTTTACAAGTCTATGAACTCCACTGGATGGATGAACACTGTTCTACCAAAAAAAAAGAAATTGCTCCCTTGTTCATTGTTCTGCACTACAAAAAACCTAAATCTTACCAAGGGTCTTTTTCTTATTTCTTGTCAAAATATCTCATCACACTCAAAATAAGACATAATCACCTAAAGAGTAACTTTTCAGTGAGATATAAGAACTAATTTTTAGACAATAGATCTTGAAAATCTTATTTCAAGAAATCTTACCAAGATCATTTTCACTTGTTCCATTGCCAGATTTTTTTTGCTTAATTCAAGATTTTTGTGCTTAATTCAAGCAAAAAAAAATCTGCCAATGGAACAAGTGAAAAAAAATATCTTGGTAAGATTTCTTGAAATAAGATTTTCAGATCTACTGTCTAAAAATAAGTTCTTATATCTCACTGAAAAGTTACTGTTTAGGTGATTATAGCTTATTTTGAGTGTGATGAAATATTTTGACTAGAAATGAGAAAAATACACTTGATAAAATTTTGATTTTTCTCCAGTGTGATGATGGAGACAGAGCACTATGTTAAGAGTTTGACTTAAAATCTACCATAAATATTCAATATTCAGAGATATTGTGACTGCAAAGGTCATAGAATATCATTAACATTATTTTCATACTCATCAAACCATTCAGTGAGCCCTCATGTCAAATTGGAGGGGGGGGGGGGTTCTGTCAGGATAATCACACCTACTTTTAAGCATAATGTGTTTTTGATAATATTACTAAAGCAATCTCAAGCAATTGGTTGAAGGGTTGAACGAGAGGAAGACTATGCTCATTTGGCTGAACTTCCACCAGTAGAAATCTGTGTTAAATCAGATTTTGCATTAGCACATAAATAGGATGTAAATGCCATCACTGGAGAGTCCACTTCAATGAGGTCATCTGTATTTTAAGTTTAATTGACATCCACTTGTCATTTGCAGTTAACAAGCCGTAGGAATGCCCACATTTCTGTAATTACAAATAAGATTTAGTCACTAAACTGATGAGTAGTTGAAGGCATTAAATAAACTGTGCCTTAGCGATAGTTGCTTGTATGTTCTGTTCCCTGTGTATCTAACTCTTCTGTTTGACATACAGGAGCTTCGGAAGTATAAGGAGAATGAAAAGGACACAGAGGTGTTGATGTCAGCATTGTCAGCCATGCAGGAGAAGACCCAGCACCTGGAGAACAGCCTGAGCGCTGAGACCAGGATCAAACTGGACCTGTTCTCTGCACTGGGCGACGCTAAGAGGCAGCTGGAGATAGCACAAGGTACTATGGATGCTGGGGATACGGGCATTTCAGATGCGCAGATCTCACCTGAATGGAATCCAGCTATTGTTATTGTTTTTAAGTCCAACTTTGCTTTTCTTGACATTACATGAAAATTAAGGCAAATCGGAAAAGTTGGAATGGGTATACTGTTAACGAAGGCTTTTTTGCAGTCATTTGAACTGATGTAAATGGAAGTAAATGCATATTATACAGGGTTTCCACAGGGTCTTAAAAAGTCTTGAATTAACAAATCTGCATTTAATATCTTAAAATACTCATTAAAAGGTATTAAATTTGATATGGTAGGTCTTAAGTTATGTTGCCATGAACTTGTTTGTTGTGTTGTGTTTAAATGTGTCTGGGGAATGTCCAAGCTATAAAGAAACTAACATTAGTCAACTCAGATCCACCTGTTCCAACCCAATTATTTATATTGCAATTAGGAAGCAGTTATCACTAACTTTGCAGAAATTGAGAATTTACTTGGAATGGTGGGAATTAAGTCATTGGAGTAAATAAATATATTTTCATAAATTCTAAAAGTCACAAATTTTTGCTAGTGAAATAGGTTGTGAAATGGGCATTAAATTCTGTTCTTAGTCTTAAAAAGGTCTTTAAACGTCTTGAATTTAACTTGTAGAAACCTGTAGGAACCTTGTTATAGTATGCAACAAGGGTTTGCCAAAGTAATTCCAGTCCATTCTCTCACACACAGATGAATGATTCTCGGTGCAGATGTCAGGCTTTGGCTACATTCATGCTACACTTATACGTTTTTGTTTTGAAAGGGAATGTTTGAACACAAAAATGACTGTTTGAAGCATATTAGAAGAGTTTCAGAAAAGATCAAATGACTTGGTAAAATACCTGAAATTGGACGGGGGGGCTGATAATAACACTGGACACGGATAATTGTGGCAGAATGGTGTGATTTATATTCAGTTAGTCAGCAGTGTCATGATAAAATGCAAACTTTAACTATACAACAGCCACTAGCAGAGACAACAAGAACAGAAACATCTGATAATTCAGTATCGATGTTGCATCAATACCTGGACATGATGTGATGAATCAGGGAAGGGTGAGTAGTGAGTGACGAGACCCACTGAAACAGTTGGATGTCTCTGTCTTTGTATTCAGTACTGTCAGTCAAAACACTGGAGTTTGTCCTAAGTCACAGGAACAGCAGGTGTACAACAAAAGCAGATTTTAAGAACAAAAGCTTATCAGTGTCTCTTGGATCTTTTATGCACAAAAATCCCTCCAGATTATTTCCGTTTTAAAATTCTGTCCAACACCATAAAGCAGGTGATTTTGAAAATATTTGGACATTTGTATCTCAGTTGGATTTTTTTTATGCCACAGGTTGCAACACAAGGATCCACACTTATATTTGGCCAAAGTATAGATGGATGCCAAAAGAAAGGCCTATAAATATGGTCAGAATGAAAAAGACTTAAATAGCAAAAGGTTTTTGGAAAATACTGCATGAGCAAATTTTTCAAGAAGGTATAAAGGAGGGATGATGTGTTAATGGTAGGATATAATCAAAGAATATTGACTTTCATTAGCCATCTAAACAACCTTTTAGGAAACGTATGGGCAAAAGCCAGAATATCTTATGTATGCATCTGTAGTTGTTGTGTGTTGAATTAGCATTTCACTACTGAGTAATGCATGGAGTGTGTGATGACTATGTTCTGAATTTGAGATAACTGTGTGTTTCTTTCCTGAATCCCTCCAGGCCAGATCCACCAGAGGGAGCAGGAGATCGCCGAGCTGAAGCAGAAGATAGCAGAGGTGATGGCAGTGATGCCCAGTTTGTCGTACTCCTCAGACGGCAGCAGCCTGAGCCCTGTCACCCCACACTACTCCTCCAAGTTCATGGACAGTAGTCCCTCCTCCCTGGACCCCAATGCCTCAGTCTACCAGCCCCTCAAGAAATGACTCTGATACATACACACACACTTTTTGTCTGACAGAACTTTTTTCTCTGTTTATTTTGGTGAAGCTCTCGGTTGTTGTTTAGGTCGTGTTGATTTTAGCAGCCCCCCCCCCCGACAGTTTTTGCACTCTGTAGTACCACATACAGACCAACAAAAACGCACACACAAGCTGCACACAACCCCTCAACATATGTGCATTTGGGTCCTTTCCCCCTTTTTTTTGGGTTTTGTTATGAGAACTAATTTTTGAGGAGGTTGTGTCTGACAGGATTTACTTTTGAGCTTTGGGATTTAGCCATCAGACAGTGTTAACAGTTTTTTATGACAACGTATTGGGGTTAATTTAGGTCAAAAAAACAAAACAAGGCAATTCAGGAATGGGGGATAATTAATTCTGAGATTAAAGTAACACATTTGCCTACTTTTCTGAGATAAAAACATAAAAAACTAAAATATTTTCTGAGATTAAAGTAAGATTAAATGGAATAATTTATGATGTTCTAGAAATATAAACTATAAGATTTAAATCACAAATTTACATAAAAAATAGGAAGTTAGATTAAGTGGTATGAAGGATCTTTTAATATCAGAATATTTTGGGTTTTCTTCTCATAAATATATCACTGAATCTCATAGAATTTCTAGGTTTTTCTTTTTGTAAATTTCCAACTCTGACTCAACTAATCTCTGAAATTTTTGTAATTTTTCTCTCAGAGTGTGACCCCCTTTCCTGCCTTGTTTTGCGATTGTTTTTAAAAGAAAAAAAAAAAGGAAGGGGAGAAACAAAGACCAATTTGTTGGCCAAATGTCTTCTGATGAGCCATTTTGCATCGCTTCATGTCAGTCTTCTTTTAATGTACAGTTTCACAGCCCCCACAGCCATATTTTTTTCTCCACTGGACTGACACCCAGGCTTGTAATTTCCTTAAGAATCGCCTTTTTGAGATGATTTCTGTTAAGGCAAAACCTGTTTTCGGTTTAGATCAGATTTGAAGCTCACCTGTAAAGTAAAGAAAGCCCTGTGAGAAATACATGAATGTAAAGCTGTTCATGTTTTGATATCATCAACCAAAATCAGTGATTGTTTTTTTGTACCATTTCGGTTCAGTGTACATTTCTTTGATAATAGTGCTTAAGGACAGATTAATGTTCGATGTGTTCCTCAGATATTCCGACACGTATACAATTTATTCTCTTATGCTGGAATAGTGAATTCTCCAGGATTATCAGTAAATGAATTAAGCTGATGATGGTTTTTGTCCTAGAAAAAACAAAAAACAAAAAAGGAAAAAAAAAAAAAAAAAAAAAACGTCTAGATTCGACCTGGCACTGCCAAAAATGTTGTGCTAACGTTCACCTGTTTGCTGCAGACACCTTTTCTCTCCCTCTGGACCAAATTAGAAAGTGTTAGGCCATATTTGACCAGTGGATTTTATGATGTCGTGGTAACTGCTCGTTACCATTTCTTGCAGTTTTACAGTGCCTTGCGATTTCTCTTTTTAAGACGCAGAAACCACATACTTTGCAATCCTGGGATCTAAACACAACCAACTTTCTCTCTTGTTCTGATTTGCCTGGTTTTCATTTGTACCAGTGAAATATTGCTCATATTTCAATCATCACCATCCAGTAATTGAAGGCTAAAATAATTAAGGGTCACCTTATATATCAGACACTTTGGATCTTTTTCCAGTTCACGAGGTCTGTCTCAAAGGGAAACCATAACACTAGCTGTGGTACATGTCATTTCAGTGACACAGTCTTGGTATGCCAAACACCAACCAAACTGATTGTCTAATACGATGCCGTAGATTTGGCATTTAGTTGTTTACAACAATGTACATTAGCTTACTGAGGAATGTTTTCTTTGTTTATTTCCGTTCTTAAGTGCCAAGTGTTGATGTTTGGTTTCCATCCATATTTTTGATCGATGTAGCTAGCATAATGTTTGCATAAGAGTGATGTTATTTTTGTCATTTGAACATATTTGGATGGTGTCGTGTTTACAAGGTTCTGGGCTGATCATGATAAAGTAACAGGCGGGTGATTAGTTGGACTGATTGTGTTCTTCGCACATTTATTTATTTGTTATGAAATTTTATTGAGTGGCACCTCTTTGATATTTCCCATCATGTTCAGTTGATTTCCTCTTTTTTTCTACCAGGAAGGATTCTGTGAATGTTGTGTTGGGAAAGGTCACCCCTGAACCATTTGATCATGTTGTGCTGTCATGTTGCCTAACCTGGAAAAAAAAAGTATTTTGTGGATCGCTCTGGCATTGTGAATTCAGTTCTCAAGTTGTTTTTACAAGTTTGTTTAGAAGGAAGAGAAAGTAAAAAAAAAAAAAGTGCTTTGTTTTATCTTCTCATTGTTCCACCATGTTTATTTTCTTTATTCAGAGTGATGGTGGCTGTGTCACACTTTTCACTTTGACCATCACTATTAAAGAAAGTCTTGCTGGTGGCAATGCAAGCCGTTAAGTACATGTTATGTCATGTGTCCGGTTCTGTTTCTTCCTTTTTGTGACACCAACATGAGGTAAACAATTACATCAAAACTTCACTGTGAGAGTATGGAATCCAATATTGGTGAATGTATTGGAAAAGAGGTATGGTTAAACGGTTATGGCTTTTATGCTTTCACATCATCTGCAGTGGAAAGAATCTAAATCTTTCCATGTGTTTTTCTCATTTCTAGTCCAAATATCTCATCAGGCTTAAATAAGACATAACCACTTAAAGAATAACTTTTCAGTGAGATATAAGAACTTATTTTTAGACAGCAGAGCTTGAAAATCTGATTTCAAGAAAGCTTACCAAGATAATTTTCACTTGTTCCATTGGCAGATTTTTTGCTTGAATTAAACAAAAAAAAAAGGAAAAAAAATCTGATTTTTGCAGTGTGGTCTGGACTTTCAGACCTTCCAGTTTGATCTCAACTAAGTTATAGGCGTGAAATCTCACCCGAATGGTTGGTCTGTGGTCCAACCAAAGGAGCAAATCAACCTTAACCATGATGTGGTTGTTATGATACTTCTTACACTGTGTAGTTTAGACATTAGGACAATTTACTGGAAGTTGCACTTGGCTATTGTCACCAAAGAAAGTAAGAAACCGCATGCTGAAGGGAGACGCATCATGTTTATGGTGACAGCAGCGAAAGTTTAGTCTTTTTTCACAATTGCAGTGTGAAACCAAAACAAAGTAGACCAAAAAAACACCAACCTCAGTTCAGGCTTTCAGTAAAAACACTCTTTCTTTCTCAAAATGTATATAAACAATACAGATAGTATTTCATTTTTCAGACAGTAAGTCAAAGTGATGACATTATGACAAGTATCTCATCTTGATATAACATTTCATTATTGTGATATTCTTTCCTGCACATAGCTCCATGTTGCTCAAATATTTCTGTGTGCTTTATAAATAGTCCTTAGACATTCAGCATGCAGGCCACAGTGCAAACAAAAACTTGGTATTTTAATAACTAAAGAGAGAAAGTGTCACAAATCAGACTTTGCATTTACTTCCATAAGTTCTACAGAGAAAGAGCTTCTTTAGGAACTTTTTCTATGATGACAGGCAGCAATTGTTTTGGGTTGAACAAGCTGCAGATACAACGATAAAGTCGAAAATATGCACATAAATGTGCACAAACCAGTTGTTTAATCCTATATCCTGCTGCTGATCATCAACAGGTTTTCCATACGATGCATTCAAGAGTATCTGAATAATACGATTTTTTTTACAACTAATAAGGACATTCATTGAAAAGTTGAGATTAACCCCAATTTGGCAAATTTACCCTCAGGAAACTACCACACAACTATAGGCGCACTCTAGATTTTTTTCAGACTACTCTCTGTGCGTATTTTTTATTTATTTATTTTTTCCATCATCCTGTGTATTCTTTCATACGGAGAGGAAACACACGAGTATGGCTGTGAACAAGCGTTTCAAATCTCCACACTCATTGAAAGAAATTTGAACTAAGCAATTAAATTAACGCAGCAAGTTTAGTTGTGTTTTCTTTGCGCTTGTAAAGTAAGTCAAATGTCCCAGCTGACCCGAATGCATCTCCATACCTCTTGTTGGGTTTGTTCACGTGCGTTGCGCTCGTAAATTGCGGTATTTCTGACAGCACAGGAAGGCAACACGGCTCCGTCCTCCCCATCATCAGCAGTCCGGTCAACAACAACACACCTCGAAACACTCACCGGACAACTTCAGCCGCTCTCTGCGACCTAAAACACCGACATGGATGCCCTGAGGTCGGCTGGAAGAGCTATTATCCGGAGTCCGAGTATGGCGAAACAGTCGTGGACCGCCGGCAGACACAGAAGTAAGACAAGTTGGACAAAAACCGCAAAGCTTTGTTTTGACCGTTAGCAAGATTTTCCACTTTGCGTGCATGTTGATTTATGCTAACTACTATTATTAGCCGTTTCTTTTTTGTCTTTTTTTTTTTTTATTTAATCGCTGTTACAGAAATTATCTGTGAAAACCGTAAAAAGCAACTGTGCCAGAGCTGAAGTGTTTTGTTTTTGTTTTTTGTTTTTTTCCTTAAAAGTACCAAAGTGTTGCATCATGGGTTGTTGTTTTTTTTTTTTAGCTAAAAGTTCAAGTCTTAGTTTGTTATCAGTTGTGTGTCATCGTTTACCTGAAATAGCGCGTTTCTAAAATTGTACTGTTACACAGTACGCAGTTTGGGAAGTGATTGATTGATTGATTTATTTATTTATTTATTTATTTATTTACAGGGAATTTGGTTACTCTAGTTTGCTCTGCGGCTTATTCTGTTCATTGATTTTCCCGGAAATGATTGTTATCGTAAGAGTTGCAAAAGTTAACACTGAATACATAATTAGGGGTTGGTTCTGCATGTGGGGTTTTGTGTTTAGCTTGTTTTTAGTGGCTCATCTCCTTTCACTGTGGATGCAGTTATGTTTAAGATACAATCTTGAATTAACTAGATGAATTGGAAGTTCTGCAGAGTGTGATTGCTGGAATGCAGCTGAACTGTTGAAAAATGGCTGAATTTACTTAAGCTATAAAGTATTGTGTAAGTGTAAAAGGAAAACTGAAGAAGCCGATCAGTCTTATGTAGAAAAAAAATGTAAAAGTTGAAAAAGGAGCTGAAGGTTTGCTAGAACATAGCTGAAGTAGTTTGAATTAGAAAATATTGTTAAAGTGAAACATTTCAGTGGAAGGATATGGTGGAATATATCAATGAATGCTAATTAATAAACTAATAATACTTCATGGTATGAGGTTGAAAAATGATTCTTTCTTGTGCTCATTTGTTGTAGAAACATCCACCCCTTCCCAGAAGGGTCAGGGTCAGACCAAAAACCCATGGCTTACTTTGTGTCTTGCTCAAGAGCCCTTCAACAGGCTAGGAGCTTGCACACACAGAAACATGTGCTTATTTTTTCCCCAACTTAGAGGCCACTTTGGTGCCCATTGAAGGACTCAAGGGCCACTTTGTAAACTAAATCTCACTTGATCCTGGCCGTAAAGTTCTGGAGGAATGACCAGGGGGGAGCTTAGAAAGCCTGAAAGCTCCCAGTTTGTAACCAAGCAGACAATACAGGAATGCTGAGGGTCAGTCAGTGCACAGCCCCCGTGGGCTCAAGTTCAGCTCAGTCTATTTTAAATTCCTTATAGGACCATTAGAAAATACAGGATAGATTACAATGTATGTTACCCATTACTGCCTGTAAGCTTAGCACACCTGGAAAATAACTGTAGACATATATTCTCTTGCTGGCACATTTCTGTTAATGCATGAGTCAGATGTTTACATACTGTACATTCTTAGGCCAACCTTTTTTTTCTGCTAAATGGATGTAATCATCTGACAAATCTTACAAGCATATTTATACAGAAAAACACAAAAGGGCAGGCCACTGAGATTTTATAAGATAAAAATCCTTAAAAATGATGTTGGATTTGATTTATCTGTTTTATTTATTTGGACTTGGGTTTTTTGCAGTAAGCGTTTTTTTTTCTGTAATTGGGTGCATCCTCTGGTGATTAGTGCAGCTTACATGCAGCTACTTACTCACTTGTCATAGAGGTATGGTTTTGTAGCCTAGATTGCAGGGTCTTCTCAATGCTTCAGGGCAAACATTCCTTACCAGCAATGACCCATATCGCCCATGCCAGACTTCCAGGTCAGACTCTGGCCTACAGGATCTATGTGGGATCATTTTACTCTTTTGAGCTCATGGATGTCAGGTGAAGGCTGCTAACTGGCATGAAGTCAAAAGTGTTTCAACTCGTAAACCCATTTTTTAAAGCAGCATCAGTTGTGTTTGATCATGACTAACCATTTCATTCCTCTAATCCATTACTCAACAAACAGTTTGGAGCTGGTGCTTAATCTTGTACCACATATTTATGTTATAGAAGTCAACAAATAAGCTCTTGGCCAGGAAAAGTGAGTCTAGAGCAACACCAACACTTGGCTGGTTTTATACCAAAAACCAACCGTTTACATCAAGGGGCAAGTGGCAGGATCATCATGACAATTAAATCCGAAGAAATATTTTTGACTGTAATCTTTACAAAAGCAGCCAGTGTAGCATTGGTCTAGTTGTGTTTAGATGTCAGTGTAGGGTTGGAGTGCCACGACTGCACTGACAGTGCTTTGACAGAGAAGTGTTGTGGTGGAACATTTGCACTCGGTGAAACGATCTATATCCTTAAATTTACCCAAAAGTAAATGCCTACACTGTGCAACGTGAACCCCAATCCAAACTTGTCAATGTGGGATACACACACACACACACAGTGAAGGGGAGGAGAACACTGATTGTAATAGTCACCCAGTGGCAGACTTATTCCAATAGAGCACTTCCTGTGAGCCAGACTTCTTGACATTAGCATTAGCGTTGCTGGGAAAACAGGTGTATACAGTGATGTAATGACGTGGCTCTCTTGTTTGTGGAAAAATCAGAGTGCTTCTTAGAGGGTTTGTAAATTGAACCAACTCCAAACCGGCACTAGCACCAGCCCAGAACTAAAAAAGGGGCATGACAGGACAAACCTATTCAGCCCTATGGAGACTGCTCTATTTGAAAATGGCAGTGCCCCTCTTCTCTTCTCGGCTGGCCCTGTATTGGTCACCCAGACGACCCACACCGGCACACTGCCAGTGTCAAGGACCAGCCAGAGGGTGCTTGTCTATTGCAGTGAACTGTGTTCCACCTTCTCAAATGGAGATGTAAATCCTTTCCTAGCATACGATGATGGGAGATGTGCACTAAGATAAATCATTGCCAGGCTTAGAGAACATCTGACCTATTATGAAGTCGTGATTTGTTTGACCCCTACTCTTCCAACTTCTCCAGAAAACTTCTTGAAAACATTTTACCCTCGTGCTTGATTGAGTTGGACATGCAGAACTCTTGTTTATTGAATAAAGTTAATGTCTCCTCTGACATGTAGCTTTACCATAGTTGATTTATGGAGTTACACTAACAAGACCACTATAGATTTGGTCATGAGGTGAGCTGGCAATTACCTACAATAACCAGCATAATGTGGCTGCACTGCTTGATGTTGGCATTAATTCATATTCAATTATGTGGTCAGCCAGCTAGCCTGCTAATTTGCTCAGGTAGCCCCAATTGCATTTGCAGGTTTTTGTACTTGTTTTCCTCATTTTCCAGCCCAGTTGCCTCTTTGTGTGCACTTAACCTAGCATACGGTGATGTTTAAGGATGACAAGATTAGGATTCACAACAAAATTTGTAATGAAACCAGTTCATTTGGAGTTGAATCTGTCCTCATTGTTTTTTATATTCAAATGTTATTCTCAAGTGTATTGAGCTCTTTAATCTTAACCTCTCTTCAGTCGCAGTGACTCACTGTACTTCACTTTTTGTCCATGTGAAACACACTACTCAGACTTGGACACAGTAGAGTTGGTATGTGGGAAAATATTTAGCTAAGCCTAGTTTTACAGAGTCCCTGTGATCATAAAGGAAGAGCAGAGGTCAAATGGGTAAAGGTAAAAGGGTGTGATTTATGCACTGAAATGTCCATTTAGGTCAGAATCCTTAGATCAAATGAGCTTTGCAACGCACATGAGTTTAGCATTGCAGCAGTGATGGGAAACAGTGTTGAATTCTGCTGTTGTCTATTTGGCTCTGAAAATGCTTCTGATATGCTCGTTTAAGTTTGTGTCTGCTGAGACCTCTTAACAAACCCCTTATCATGTATTTGTTTACCTCAGTGCATCACTAAAAATCTGACGTCAACTGTAATGAATTAGGATCCTTTGAAACATGTTTTTCTGTGTAGTTAAGTCAGTAGAGTTAAAAAGAAAGCCAAATGGTAGTGGCAGTAGTTGGATTTAGAAAAAAAAAACTGTCTTTGATAGCCCCAAAGTTGTAGGAGCACAGTTTGTGGTTTCCACAGTGATGCAGTGTTTGGTATAGGACCACAAATCAGCCAGGATGTGAACTGCAGTTGGGTCCTTTTCAATCGGCATGTTTGTTGTCACACTGTTCCACAGAGACTTTTGTTATACTGTGATGCATGAAATGGATCCTCATCCATCAGTGTGGGATTTGGTGGAACACTAAAAGTGCTTTTAATGCCTCTGTCATCTGAGACACTTCACCTACACTACCATCAGAAAACTCCAGACTTTTACACCCAGTAATTAATCTCCTGGTGTTCACAGATGGTGAGGTCCACTTGTATTTACAGTGGGGTCACCTGGTTTTGCTTAGTCTCAGTTCACACAGAACACAGCTGTTTCCTTTCACGTGTCACTGGCGCTGACCTTTGACCCCAAAACTCTGCATTCTGTGTCTGAGTGCCGCCTGGTACCCAGTAACTTACCCAGAATGTTTTAAGCTCAGCTACATCGACACAGATCGAGGTGGGGCTGTGTACCATCACAATGTAGCACAGTTTCTGTAAATTCAGGGATGAAAAAGTTCATATAATAAAACCACATGGTAATTCCTAATTATGCTTTGAATTACATACTCAATAAATAAAAGGTAGCTACTCAAACTTGTGACTTTCAAATTTTCGTGTAGTTTTATGGATTGTCCGACTTTTTCATACATCAGCCCAAATTCCTCTATTCGTCTTGGTTATTTCATGTGTCTTTTTGTTCAGAATTATCACTTTTGTGTCAGGGTTACATTATTATTGGCTCGTTTGTGTTCTTGTACACATCAGGAATACAGGCTGGAAATGTGATATAAAGTGTTGTCCAAATGATGACACATTTTTTAGTGTACGATTTTAGACTCAACACATGTTTTTCTATCAGCACACAACATATAGGCTTATGGTTGTCAGGTTTAGGACATTTTAGTTAAATTATCCTACAAGTAATTGTCAGTGCCTTTTACTGACATGAACATTGGAATATGCATATACAAATGATAGCTATATTTCCTATTTTTACCTTTTTAGACTTTGTACACAAACTGCATAGGGCAGGTATGTCATAAATAGTTTTTTTTAAACGTGTAAGGTTTATTACTGAAATATGCAAAGAAATTACTAACACCAATTGCCAAAATGATCTGTGTACTTTGGCCAAAGCAGAACTAAATCCATGATTTTAATTTTAACCTCCTAAGACCCAGCTATGAGTTTAACAGCTTTATACCCCCCCAAAAAAAAAAAAAAAAAAACTGTCCACCACAAAGGACATTCCATAAAAAATAAAAATAAAAAATGCATCTGAAAAAACTGTAGCATCATGATGTTTCCAATATAGGCAATTATTTAATAATTAAAAAAAAAAACCCAAAACTTGTACTTTCCTGCATCTCAGGAGGTTAATCAGTGTTTACTGAAAAGTAAAGAACCTGGTTCTAATTCTCCACTTGAAAGGCACTGGCCCATAGCAGAAGACAGAAGGAACAGAGATGTTATTTAATGAGAAGCAATGCTCAAAGAGAGTGGAGTATCATGGCAATGGCAAATAAATCCTGTATTACTTCCAGTCATCTAGCTGTTTTTCTGTAACTTAACTGAAGTTATTATAACAGCAATGACAAATGGCTGCAATTTAGTGCAATAATGTACAAATTGTGTCTGTCCTGGATATGCAAGTCACACAGGCATAGATCCAGGTAGTTCTTCAAAAGATGCATATTTCAGTCTCCACCTTCTGTAATATGGGTAAGGGCAAATGTTCTTAATTTTTCAGTAAAATAGAAAACAAAAACTCCCATCCCTACCGTCTGAGCCTTGAAAACCCCCTCACTGGTCTGACCTCACAAATTACAGTCTGCGTCTGTGCACGTGTAAGTGAACATGTGTCTGCATGAGTATGTGGTATGCACTCCATCCCAGAGGACCTAACTGCTACAGGGATGGCTTTCCAGGTAATAGAGATGTTTTTCTGCTCTTAGCCCTCTCCCCTCATTTTCTCGGGAGATATGTGTAAACACAGGCAGAGGGTCAGGGCCAGCCACATCCATACCAAAACTGATAAGAAAGAACAGAAGTACTGTAGCTTCTGTTCCTTCAACAGTTAACCTTTTATACTCACTCCTTTCCAGGTAAAATGTCATTGGTTTTTGTTCATCTCAAATAGAAAAGCATGTTTCTCTCATCATAGTTTGTCACTGATGTGCATTTGCTCGTGACCCTGCCCTATAAGTTGTTTTGGAGTTGAAATATTTACTTTACATTGACAGTACCTCTGACCTAGATACCCTGTTTTGCTCTCTACTTCAGGGAGCAGATGAAATGGCTTAACTTTAACTTCAGCATAGACTGTTTACATTTCCTCTGACTATGTTTTTCTCAGGCTCTTTGAAATTTCTCACAACTTGGTGTTATTTATTTTGATTTGTGGTCGGATCAGTGTCTGAAGCTGTAAGCAACAAACATTATGATGTTTTCAATAAGAAGTGTGTTTATCAGATGGTTTCCTGTTGATCAATTTATCGACCCACTTTTTCCTGAAAATATGCCTTTCCCTGTAGAGCTCCCAGAGAACTGGACCGACACACGGGAGACAATCCTAGAGGGCATGACCTTTAATCTTCGTCACCTCGGCATGACACTAGTGGACCAGCCCAAGGGTCAGGAGCTATCAGCAGCTGCTGTAAAAAGGATTGTTGCCATGGTGAGAGGATGTTGCTTTAGCTGCTCTAATAGTTTCCACAGGTCAGCACAGCAATGTGATAGTAAACAAGATTCTCTGTGTTTATGTGTAACAGGCTAAAGCCAGTGGGAAGAAGCCTCAGAAAGTTGCTCTTAAGGTTTCCCCTCAAGGAATAGTCCTGTATGACAGTCTGACCAATAAACTCCTGGAAAATGTCTCTATATACAGGTATGTGTGTAGCAGTTCACATTCTACACAGAAGTGTGTATGTACTGGTGTTGTGACACTAGGTGGAAGTTTCAGACTTCAGGGTCATGACCTTGTAAGCTCATTGCTGGTTCATGGCTTACATAGCCTATGAACTCTTGTATGGTGTGTGTGTGTGACCTGTCACCTGTGACCTGCAGGATATCCTACTGCACAGTGGACAAATTGCACGATAAAGTGTTTGCTTATATCGCTCAAAACACCCTCAACGGGACCCTAGAGTGCCACGCCTACCTCTGCTCAAAGAGGAAAATGGTGAGTAGTGCATCACCGTGCTCAACATATAGAGAAGTGTCTTTCAGTATATTGTGAATGTTCAGTGGACATCACATGTACAGATACAAAAAGTATGTTAAATATTTCTGCCTGTAGAAATGTATAATGTACACTTATTCATATATGTATTCAGCATGTTTTTTCAAAGTGAAAGATACACAAACTCCCACTATGGTGCTATTAAATTGTGCCTTTAGTAAGTAATTGGACAGTGTTTCTGTATGCAAATCTAAACCCTTTACTATAACAGGGTTCTCAGATCAAATATATACTGGAGGATAAAAACTTAAATTAATAGCAATACAAAAAAGAAGCGTAAAATGTATTATTAAAACTGATGTTTGGCTTTAGTAGCTGACCTCAAAATATGCTTTGAAAGTAACTGGGTGAATGAGAGAATCCACGTGATTTCCTCGGTGTCTTATCCTCATCTGTGACAGTGTAGTCCTCTCCTCATCTCTCTCCATCCTCAGGAGGAAACTTTAGAAGGCGAGCGCCTCGTGCTGTCTATCGTCTTCCGTTGAGAAGCAGAAGGGCACTTTTCCTCTCATCTTACCTACTTCACTCTTTGCTCCTCTTTTCCTCCCCCAGATAACAGTGTTCCTTAATAATTGTTTCTATCGTGGCATAGAGCTCATAACCTCTTGCGATTCTCTGTCCCATCCTTTAATTACAGCACAATTTTAGGTACCAAGATTATCATGGATTAAAAATGAACAAATGATTGACAAACTAGGTGTGTGGAGGGCATTTAAAAAGAAATATCTGAAAAAAAGATAACCAAGAAACTGTAATGTGTGTTCATAAAACCAATTACAATTAATTATATTTAGAGAGAAAATATGGTGTGAAAAGATTTAGTTTTGCCTGTGTTAAACATATAAGTTGCCATCTTGGTTGCCTGCATCCAAGACAGCAACCACAATAAATTCATTTCTATGTAGAAGATTCAGGTTGGATTTTCCATCATTTTCCACCATCTCTGTTCTGCTTCTCTACAGCAGTGACTGTCAGGAACACTGGATACTATTAGCTAGTGGTAGACAACATTGTCAAAATCTTCCATCACAGTATGTGTAATTGTAACAGTTGTGACAAGATATAAGTGGTACAAACTGATACAATATACTGTTATATTTCCCTTTTGTTAGCTTAGAAATACAGTCAGCTAACGTCAACAAACAAAACAAATTCAACAGAAGCACACTTGGTATTGTAAATCCTGAATGAAGAACCAACAGTGAAAATAAAAATCAAACCCAATAAAATGCTAAGCTATTATGCTAATAGCTAAAGCTAATAGCTATTAAGCTATTATGGTATTGGTGGCTCTAAAACACAGAAAGAGTTCACTACAGCAAATGGCAGACATATCGAGTCATGGCTGTTTTCACTTTGAACACAGCCATGACTCGACAGAACAAGTGTCACTAGACAGTTACCAAAGTCTCTCAGCCGTACTGTGTTCTTTTTCTCCTGTTCTCAGGCTCAGGCAGTGGCTTTGACAGTAGCACAAGCTTTCACAGTAGCTTTTGAACTCTGGCAAGTAGCCAAAGAAGGTAGGCATCACACCCTTCACCCATCCGGTCCTGGAAATGACACACACATTATCCCCAGTTCCCACATACTGTCGACAGGAGGAATTTTTCCTCTAACTCTGAATCAGACTTCATGCATCAAGGCCGTTGATCTCTGCTGTAAAGTTCTAGTCTAGTCTTGTCCTGCTGGTGTTATGTCTTTGCATGTCTCTTCTGTCTTTAGAGAAAGGGAAAAGAGTCAAGTCTGGTTCAGCAGGAGAGGCCAGCAATAGTTCAGATTCAGACCGATCCAACAGCCCGGGGAGCCTGAAAGGATCGGGTAAGAAAAAGTAGCGTTAACTGTCTTTCCTCTGATGCCACCATCAGGCCCGACCTAAATGAGCCTTTCCTCTCTCCTCAAGATGCTGCTACAGACAACTTGTTGGACCTTGTGGACAGTGTTAATGGACTAGAGACCAATGGGAATGTAGAAGAGGATGAGCTGGATAACCACAGGCCTTCGGAGACCAATAACAACCCTGCATGGGTAAGAGGACCCACTCCTCTGGTGTCATGTTGAAACTGGCAAAATCAGCATTTGTCCAGTTGAGGACGGTTACATGCACTGTGTCTAAATACATTCAGATTCAGTTTTCTACAACTCATATGTAGTTCAATAACCCCACGCTTTTATCACATGTTCAGAGGGCCATAAATTTACAGACCTCATTAATATTTGGTTTGATTGTCAAATTTTCTGACTTGAATCAAACATAAACACAGTAGCCTTTCATAAGTGTCACCCAACAATAAACATGTAGGAATTCTGCAAGACATTCCTCCTGCAGAACTCATGACACTGAGTCAGGTTTGTGAGCCTCCCTAAACAAACCCTTTTTTTTTTTTTTTTTTTTTTCAGTTTCGTCACAAATGTTCCACTGGATTAAGGTCAGGGCTTTGTGGCGGTCATTCCAAATATTTATGTTTACATTGTTGGCATTAAGCCATGTTGTTACCATTGCGGGGCTGTGCTTGGGTTCAATGCCCTGCTCAAAAATTCATTGGGGTCCCTATAGCTTTTCGGATGCTGTCTTTAGATGAAGTTTCACAATATCCATATTCATGCACTATTATTTGGAAAAGAAAAACATTTGGCTCATTCTCCTAAAAGAGGAACCAGACTTGTAGCCTTGTGAATCCAGTTAATGGTGGTCTGAAGTTATAAAGACAGGACATTAATCCCCAGAAGGCTCCAGGATGTTTACAGAAGCGGTGAACTTGGTTTATGTAAGGTTTTGAACCTCTGAGAATGTGTGAAAATAAAAGCTGAAATTAAAATGCAATTATTCTGAAGCTTGACGCATAAAAATTAAATAGTTGGATTAACAGAGGGACTATACAACGGGAGAGGACGTCAGTGCCAAAATGAAGACAGTTGGTAGTTGTTTTTTTTTTTTTCTAGGACTCTTTCCAGTCTTGTGCTTTATTTGGGTCCTCTGAGTGATCTAATGGTCCGTCTGTAAATTAGTCCTCTGTTTGTAAGATGTTGTAAAATAATAGTCTATAGTACTGTATATTAAAATGGAGTTTGGATACATTTAGCCGAGCTGTATGTAAACTCCACACCTCAACAGTAAAACATAATGAATTTCCCTTTGAATTTAAATATTGACACCGATTCCATGTTGGATTTGGATCCTGTGACAGTAAATTCTCCTGTTCTATGATAGCTTCAAGAATATCCTAAATCAGGAGACTTTATATATGCATATACAAAAGAAACTGTGCTCGAGATTGGAATACTACATCTGTTAGTGATCTTGAAACATGAATCTTGCTAATAAACACCTTCTGCACACACTTCTGCTACATTTATGGGGCATATATTAAGCCTAATTATCCTGTTTTTCTCTTAGGAAATAGAGGATGGCTTGGATGAAGCTTTCTCCAGGTAAGAAATTAGCTTTAATGGTTTAATTTAGTGAAATGATTCCTTATTGATTCTCTAATGATCAAATGATGATTAGTGTGAAATGCAGAGTAAACACGCTGCAGTGTTAATTAGAGAATAGAAAATGGAGAGACAAAATTACACAGTCAGTGAGAATAGCTGTAGTTTGTAGCTGAGCTTTAAACTGTCCTGTCTGTTGTGTTTGTGTCTCCAGCCGTGCTCTGGATAGCTATGGTTCATTTACAGGTAAAACTGAGCTTTACTTAGTGTCGTTATCCTGATTACTAACCTCAATCCAGTTCATTCCATCACCGCCAAACCCAATAATACCCTCCCACAGGTCAGTAATGTTAGCGTTGGCTGGCTTCAATAGTGTGAAATAGCTTTCTGTATTCTTCACCGACTCCCAGATCGAATGGGTTCAGAAAAGAAAGCTAATTCGATGTATTGAATTTCAGTCAAAGTGAAAAATGTTGTTGTTCTTACCCATCTCATCATCACTAAAACTCGCTTTTAGCCTTTTTTTTTTCCCCCATAATCATTCATGTGATATATAGACTATTTGTCTTTTCTTGAATGGACTGAAGTAGCAGTGGAAATGTGCCTTCCCTTCACACACACACACACACCTTTCGTTAAACGGTTGTGTTTTAAGTAGAGCAGTGTGTCACTTAAACTAGCTAACATTATTACAGATCACACCACTTATTCTATGGTTCTAGTGTACTGAATTTGTACTTAGAATAATCCTATTGACCTTCACTGTGACTTTGTACACGTTATTACCCACATGACAAAAAGCTGTTTGTAGCTCAACAGAGGAAGTGGGATTAAGGCGATTTAGGTTATAGCTATACCAACATGCCTGAGAGGCTGGGCTGAGGCCTGTTCTGTAAAATGAGTCCCTCTGCTAACGTATATAAGATTTGGTCACGCTTTTGTGCTTACGTGCAGTTTGTGTCCGTCTGTGTTTTGCAGGAGGCTGGTGATTTGTTAATGCCAGACACTTGTAAACTAACGGCAGGGTCAGGAGCGCCACCAGTGTGTTATCATGGATTTAGTCAACTTTGTCAGCCGTTAATATCAATAAACGACAGGCCCCCGACATGAAGCACATAAGCGACAAATCGATCCTGCTAATCCGTTCATGCTTGTAGCTGAATTTGCTTTATCAAACTGAATCAGCAGATGAGTCTGCCCAAATGAAATAAGCTCAGGTAATTTGGTCAACAGGCAGCTGGCAGAAGAAAGAGGCCTGAATAAAAGTAGATGACAAAAAAAAACACAAATAAAAGCACCTCCCAAGTAACTAAAAGGAGTAAAAGTGGCCAATGCTGTTTGACACATCCTAATTAAATTGTACGTCATTGTTGCTTGATTCCAAACTCATTCAGTCGGTAATATCATTCTGTCTCACAGCTTTTAACATGTTATGCTCTCATAAATAAATAAATTATTAAACCAAGTCCTTGTGTTTATGAGGCACAAATGATAACATCCCTGCACCAGTCCCAGTCTTTTGTTTCTGTTTAGACTAATTTAATCATATCTTCTCAATAATTAGATTTTCTTTACATTATTATAGCCTGTGTTTTTTTTTCTTATTGAAATGTTAATGTTTCATGCATTTTAGGCTCATTTTAAGTGAAGCTTGTCTTAAGGTAGAGGCAACTCTCAAATCACAGCCAACAGACAGTGTTCCTGTATGGAAAAAACATACCAGCCCAGTAGGGTGAATGTGAACGCTATTTATCAGAGGGGTTCATTAACATTAGCACAAATCCGCCTGCATTTGGACTCAATGTCAGTAAGTGTTTGGACTTTAACATAATGGATTTATCACTCTATGGGTTCAATCATTGGCACAAACCTCTGAACAAATGAACAGTTATCCTAACAGTTTTATAGAATATCCAGTTATTTAACAAAAATGGCTCCATTCTTGCCAGCCAATGAGCTAAAAGGCTAATGCTAAGCAGCAGCAGGGCAGGTTTGTTGCATCCTTTAGGAAGTGAGTAATTTGTGACAGATTGATGTTGTATATGTGAGAATCGTATCAGAGTTTCTATGAGTATTTTTAATTATACAGTTTCAAAGTTTATCCAAGTTTCTTGACCACTATCTAAACGACTATATTCTAAGGGATATCAACTGTTGAATATAAATTAACGTCTAATCTTGTCATGTCATCACAGCCTGATGCAGTTTTTTTCATTTGAATTCTAGAACCCCACGGTCTAAAACTGACTCTCCTGTAACAGTTGTGGACTTTTAGTGGATGCTGACAGAAAAAAAAACAAAACACTGGAATAAACAGTGAAGTTTATTTTCCTTCCTGCTGTCTCCTCAGACTGGCAGTGTCGCGTACTAACCCCCAGGTCCTGGACATTGGGGTGACGCCCCAAGACTGGCTGACCGAACCGGACTGGGACAGCACTAACGGAAACACTCCCAATTCTATCAGCCCGTTTGGCGACGACATCTTCGGCTTCTGACCACCACGACGCGGCACAAAGCCACGACGTGGGCAGGAGGACAGGCGTTAATATCTACCATGAATTAACAAAACATCACTGTGTATTTAAGTCCAGGTTACAGTAAGTCCATAAGGGAATAAGTGTGAAACTGTGAGATGCAGCTTGACCTCTTCACCTTTATGTTGCACTCTTTATTTGGATATACTTTTCCTCATTGTGCACACCAAAGCAATAATACCAGCATCTCTCCTGTTCTATTACTACTCCACAGACCTGCATATAGCTCCGTTTATTTCGTCAGCATTTGTTGTCCTTTTTGTTTACTTTGGTGAAACCTAATTTCCTTTAGTTTTGGCATCATAATCAGTGTTTTGTATGTGCTTAGTTATAATTTATAGTTTTATAATTATTTTTTTATTGATAAAGAAAATAAAGTAGGATTTAATTTAGACTGATGTACAGATTATCAACAGGCCTTAATGACAGCAGGACAATCAGTTCCACTTGGCTGGAAAATTAGAAAGAAAAAAAAAACATATCAGTGTTTAGACATCACTGTGAGGATTTGGCACTGCAGCCACCTCAGATATAAACTGGAGATTCATGTCTAAAACTTTAAAATCAGTTTTGTATTTATATGAAATCTACATTCTAGTGGCTCATTCAAGACCAGGCTGTTCCAGGCATGTTTCCCTGCAGTGGAACGGTTTTCTCTTGAATGAAGTTCATTTGTGTTCAAGGCTGTCAGAACCATGTTGTGGCCATTTTGTATGTATGCTATACTTTACCAGCATTATACAAAATAAAAATATATTCATGAATAAGAAGCCAGGTTTGTTTTATTAATCCAGTTTGTTGATGAATAAGTGTATAAATGATCCAGATGTTTTATGCTGACAGATCACTTACTGTTTGCAATATTTATTTATCCCATTTCTTTGTATAACTGAACCTTTATATCAATTTATGGCTTGGTTGGCTGTTAGAATAGCATACGGTATGATATAATTACATTTCAATTATGATGATAGTGTTTTACTTGTAAATATTCATCATTCATTTATATCCTCCTGAGACCCAGGAAAGTGAAAGTTTTAGCTTTTTTGCATTAAACAATTGTCTTGATTGGAAACTTCATAATGCAACAGGTAATAATTTTTCAAATTATTTGTATCTATTTGTTTTTTAATGGAATGTCCTTTGCAATGGACAGCATTTTTTAAGCAAAACTGTCAAACTTTTGTCCCCTACACAGGACAAAAATACTATTGCTGGGTCTCAGGAGGATGTTGAATAACTGATACATCATAGTTGTATTGTTTCTACAAATGAGTCAAATCCCAACTTCATAATCAGTAGACACACCACATACATACTGTATAGACTCTGGAGTAAAAATACGACCTCTAAAAAAATATGAACCTCTGTAGAGCGGTGTGTTGGTGAAATATATTTTAACAGTAATTGCAGCTGTTATTTCAGCTGTGCTACAGTACAGTGGTAAAGGCCGGAAGTCGTACATTAAGAGTTATTAAACCCATATGTTTCCCAGCATAACTAGAAGTAGAAAGTTTACACCTTCCAACATTTCAAACCACTGTATAGAGACCACTCATTTAGTTAAGATAGTCCACCCAGGTTATCCTGAAAAAGTTCAGTTTTTGAAAAAAGACAATTTTTACCTTATATATTTGATTTTATCATTTTTTAAGTGGAAACTGCCTCAAAACTCTTAGATTTTGATATCATACTTTTACAAAACTTCACATTGGGAGTTAATTGTTTGTGTATTTTCCACTGTTGTGGGGCCTTGTAGATTCATTTTACTTGTTTAAAATGGGAAAATGTAAGCACTTGAGAAAAATTCTAGTATTCCACAAGCCTGGTTAGTCCTTAGAAGAACCATTTAAAGCAGGGGTCTCAAACTCATTTTCTGTCAGGGGCTACATTCAGCCCAATTTGATCTCAAGTGGGCCGGACCAGTAAAATAATAGCATGATAACCAATAAATAATGACAACTCCGAATTTTTGTCTTTGGGGGTTTTTTTGCACTAAAACATTCAATTATGAAAATATTTACCTTTCTAAACTATCCAAACAAAAAAGATGTGAATAACTTGAAAAAAATTAAATTTCTTAAGAAAAATAAGTGCAATTTTAACAGTTTTATGTCTCAACTTATCATTTATACATGTGCGTTATACATCAGATCTACAAAGACACTAAACACTTATTAACAGGCAGAATATTGTTAAAATTGTGCTTAATTTTCTGCCGACGTTTCAGGTTCATATTTGTTCAGGTTCTTCACATTTTATTGTTACAGGATAGTTTGTAAATATAAATGTTTTCATAATTTGCTATTTTTTGCACTAAAACAGACAAAAATTTTAAGTTGTCATTATTTATAGACATAATTTAATATTTTTCTCACATCAAACCGAGAAGAAAATATGGAGTCATTATTTTTTTGTAGGTTATTATGCTGTAGATCCTATTGGTCTGTATGTGGAACCTGAACTAAAATGAGTTCAACAGCCTTGACTGAAATTTTTGCACTTTGCAAATTCATAATTCTTCTCACGGGCTGGATTGGAGCCTTTGGCGGGCAGCATTTGGCCCCCGGGCCGCATGTTTGAGACCCCTGCTTTAAAGACATCATCTGTCCAAGCAATACTGGGAACACACAGCATCATTTTGTCTGTTTTTTCTGCAGAGGGACTACAGCTCTTAATAAAACAGTTTGCATCATGACAATTTTTGCAGCCATTTTCATGTCATCTGAATATCAGTAAAGAATGTAAAGCCTGGATGTGGATTGGAGCAGGACAATACTCCTAAGCAGCATACCTCCAGAACGGTACAGACTGGCTTAAAGTCTTTAAAGTAAATGTTGAGAACTGGCTCTGAAAAGCTCTGATCATAATCCAACAGAAAACTTGGCTGAAGCAGGGATGTAGTTGTTAACAGAGGCATGAGACTAGAGTGAAATTTCAAGCACTAAACTGTGGCATTTATTAATACAGTGCAGAGAAACTAAGGGATACAACAAATATTAGTATGTGTCTTTTATAATCGATGTGCTAGAAGAACCAATCTAAGTGATACCACACTCATATGCAGGTATAAATGTATACATAAACCCATCAACTGATCGCAGTTCTTAGAAATCCACAGGGTTGCCACGGATTCTTAAAAAGTCTTAAATATGATTGTTCTGAATTTAGGCTTTAATAATCTTTAAAACTGAAAATTAACTTTAGGTGCCAGAATTATTTAAAAAAAATCAGTTTTGATATCAAGATTTCAAAAAGCTATCTGTTTCATTCAGTTATGTTGCTTGTCGAAATATTGAGACCTTTGCACTTAACCCACAAGGACCCAGTGTGACATTTGTGGCTGTTCCCAAATGATTTCTTTCTCTATATCTAACTGTCCTTAAGTGATATATCACCATTTATTGTAATATATTCTGCATTTTGGGTTTTTTTGTCAGTGAAAATCAGGTATTTTCCCACATTTAATTTACTAATCATGTAGATCTTCATAAGTAAAGAGTAAAGTTGAGGATTATTATATCAAAAAATAAAGAAAACTGAAGAAAAAAGGACCTTTTCAGGAAAAATTATCATTAACTGAACATAAACCCAGTGTGTCCATCCACTGTCATTGATTCAACTCCACGGGTTTTACCGGTGAATCTATGTCATAGAAGATGGTGGTGTTTCCACGTTCACTACGGAGCCTCTGAACGTCCAAATGTGTCATATCTGATGACCATGAAAAGACGACAAACTGCATTTTACACCAATTATTTACATG
>JAPQRP010000003.1:21235222-21248743 GCA_037367295.1 Apogon hyalosoma
ACCAAGCTAATGTTCGGCTAGTGGGGTAGCTAGCTAGCCATCTCAGTATTCATCAGCTGTTTCCTTTTTGTGTTTTCCTTCACTGAAAAAAATGACCAAATAAATTAAAGATGGAAGGCAGGGAAATGGCTAGATTCAGTCTCAGCTGGATTTAACAGGCCAGACAAGCATGTTTGCACTGATCCTATTTAGATGAACAAAACATTATCGGGCTACCTCACATTTGATACATATAAATAGAGTACAACAGTGGAACGGGAGGATGTAAATGCATATGGAGGCTGGTATTTTTCTTTCTTTCTTTTTTTTTTTTTTTTTCTTTATAAAAGGAGTGCTTGCTTTCCAACACATGTGCATAAAAGTCTGGTCCTTGTTCTGTCCTCTTCCTTATAACAGGAGGCAGACGACATGACAGCCAGCAGAAGACAAAAAGCAGGGTGGTTTAAAAATACTCCTGAATTTGCTGACTGGAGTCTTTCCCTGCTTTTACCTGGGCCATCTGTGCAGATGGAGCAATAACAACTCCTTCAAACTCTATCATCTACACTCCCCCTTAGAGATGCATGGTATTCAGATCCCCTGTGTGTACTTTGCTGTCCACTCTTGTTCTTTAATTCTGCTGAGACCAGCCGTAATGACCCACTTCTGTCACCCCTTCAAGCATTGTAATATTTCAGAAATTGCAAGTCTGCCCTCTTATCCTTCCTTTGTGTGCAGGAGCAAAACAAGTCGTTTTTTGTTTCCTTTTTTTTTTAGTTTTGATTGTTCACTGAAATCTTATACATTCAATTCACACATCCTCTAGATCAAAGATTATTCAACCATATTCCCTCTCACATCTAAAATCATGTCCATATGCTTTTAAAAGCACCTTAAAATGTGCTTATTAATAGAGTAAAAAAAAGTGCTTCTATTTTCATTACCAGTCTTATTCCTCCCAGTTCTCAGGCTTCTTATCTTTCATTGATTCTTTCATTCTCCTCCTCCCATGTAGTCTATTCCACCTTACTTGTTTACCAGGTAAAGTGTCTATCCAGGCCGGTCTGAGACGAAAAGGTGATAAATGAGTAGAGGAGCGAGGGATAGGCAGTGGGCCGAGGCCGAATGAGAACGCAGGAGAGCTGATGCAGAGAGGAAGAAGGTGGCTAACGGGGAGTCTGAGAGCGGCTATAATGAGAAACAGGGGAGAGGGGAAAGCTGGGGAGGGGGAGAGAAGTGAGGACAAGACTGGTGGAGGGGAGAAATGAGGTAGCGTGGAGTGATATATGAGAAAGAGAACACTGCGACAAAAGGATGGAAAGTGAGGGGAAAGTCATAAATGGGGGAATGAAGGTGGATGAGGATGGCTGGAGATAGAGGAGGTGGAAAATGGATGATAGGGTGAGGGTTTGAGCACAGAACAGATGACTGAGGAACTAATGCTGTCTCTCTCAGCATGGAGTAGTATTTAACATCAAATCCAACGTTTCTGTGTCTGTATGTGGTACTGATTAGCAGTCATCTCAACCACCGAGCCATTCAGACATTCACTCATTATCTCTAATATGGCTGCAACTCTGCTGAGTTCAGCTTCACAGCGTTTTTGTGTCTGACTTTTTAGTGAACTCCACTGGCGAGCATCAGCATCCAGAGTCTGGGGTCTAATATATTTGCAATTATTTGAATAACACATCATAATTGAATAGGAAGTCCTGTAGAAGATAATGAGGCTTCATCTTCAGCTGGATAACTCTGATGAGGTCTTTTGATACTGCACATAAAACCATTGATTAAATAGTAACTGAAAAGGAAGAAAATGTCATGAATATTTATGCTGCCATTTATGATAAGATGTCAAACTGCGCTTAAGATGTCAGGCTACAAACAGCGATTTTCTGCATTGATTATTCCTGCCTAAATACTGGGAGAAACAACAAGTCAAAACTACTGTAAATATCTCAGACTTCTAGGGGGCAAATGCTCACTATTCACCATGTTTCCATAACTATCAAAAGAATTTCATAGTATGCAAAACAAAGGAGAGAAAATGGATTTGTAGTGCATTTCCATTGACTGGTCGTCGGAAAGGTGGCGGTATATAAGCAATGTAACACATGGTTGTAACAGAGTAGAGGAAGTAAAGCATTCTGTTGGTGTTTTACATTGATAATGGCTGCGATGTTTTTTTTCATGCATGAGACTGGGGGATAATGTGATCTTTTCTTCAGTCCAAACACTGGAAATAATTACATTTTCACAATTTCAAAACTTTTTTAAGAAATGAGTTTCCACTGACCAAAGAAAAAAGGTGAACAATGTGTTGTTAATGACAAAACCAGAAATGTTGTCATCAAAGGGGGAGAAAACAATCTCACAGACTGTATATAAAGCTGAATGACGTGATGCCGTTACCTTTCACTGTATAAAAGTACAGTTAAAATCATCTAGACACCGTAGCTGCAATGTTGTCTGTGTGATGGGCAGCAATTTATCTGATTGGCTCCCAAATGGACAGATTCAGGAAAAGGTACCTACAGCTGTCAAAGCCAGTGCCTTTGGGAAAAGTGTATTCATGTGTACTTGAGAGTTTTTATTTTGGCTGAAGTAAATGACAGGAAAGGACTGGATTTATGATACCATACTGGAGCCAGGCGCCAGACTGAGATATTTTAGCATCACATTTGAAAGCAATAAAGTCCATCTTTACATACAGTCTATGGTTTACTCACTGAAGAATAAACAATAGTGGCTTTTCCATTGGACATCTGTGCAAAACTTTACTGATATTTACTAAATGTGGAAAAAACAGAAATGCGTAATGTTGGTTTTTCCATTAAATCACAAATGCGACGATTTGTTTATTTATTATCACGAGATGACACAAGAAGTCATTCCATAAACATGGCGATGATCATAAATATCATGTTGATTTACAGATACATTCATTATTATTATTTATTACCCCTCTATCCCGTACTAAATTAAAAAAATGATTCAGCTTCCTGGTGTGTCCACACATACTGCACCATGTTACATTTAAAACTCTTCTTCTTTGCTTGTTGTAACATCCATCAACATCTGTTTTTTTTGTTTTTTTGTCAGGTAACTCTAGTTGCAGAAAAAGATCTTTTCATCGCAGTTTGGTGTGATATACCAATTTCACTTCACCTGAAAAACCACCTCTTGCCAGCGCAAAAACTTTGAATCGAAAAACAAGAGTTTTGGCGAAATTGTTGTTTTTCCATTTGGTACATTTTTATGCACAAGTTATATTCGCACAATCAATGGAAAAGCGACTAATGACTTACAAGAGATAGTTTGGATCACATGAATCAAATATGTAAAAAAAACAAAAAACTCTAACTGACGCAGGGATTTCTTAAACAACCATCAGTTTCAAAGAGTGGACTGTGAAAAAGGTCACGTGGTCTGATGATGTGGTCAGACCGACCCCATCAGGATGAGGAGAGAAGTGGATGAAGTGATTACCCATCATGCCTAGTGTCAACAGAACAAGCCTGTGGGGGGCAGTGTTATGATCTGGGGTTGATTCAGTTGATGAGGTCTAGGTTCAGCGATGTTATGCGTACAAGAAATTATGGCAATAAAGGCTGTGACACTGCATAAGCTTATTGAAATGATACCATGGAAAATGCAGCTGAATCACTGAAAAAAAAGTCTATGTGGGACTTTTTATGACCAGGCTATGTATAATTATACTACTGTCATCTGTGTTGTGGTTCAACAGAGCAGATTATTGTAGCCTTGAGGATTCCTGTTGTACATAATGAGTTCAGTATGGGTGGATATATGCCATTATACATGACTACACAAGAACAGAGCCAGAGTAAATGGGTTCTATCTG
Source organism: Apogon hyalosoma (assembly GCA_037367295.1). NCBI lineage: Eukaryota > Metazoa > Chordata > Actinopteri > Kurtiformes > Apogonidae > Apogon > Apogon hyalosoma. The sequence continues at coordinate 21,239,067 of JAPQRP010000003.1, forward strand.
TCCTAACACCTCCAGTGGTCACTTACAGACTTTCATTTTAGACAAGATGGTGTTATTATCTCCCAATCTACGTACAATATGTTTAATATTGGAATGCCATTGCTTTAGCGAAGAGCATGATGAGCCTTATGACAAATCAGTAAGAAATAAAATGCTCCAAATGTGACAAAAAAATGATTTGAATATGAATAGGGTTTTCTTAATTCTGGAACAGACTCTGGAAGTTTTGTTTTCACCTCTCTTTATCAGACATACAACTGAGAATGAAGTATGTCTATCTGTTTACAGATCATGGTAATAATGTGGATTGTATTATTTTTACCAGGACTATAATGTACAATGCATTTTCCCATCTTCACACATATTCTGCCGTCTTTCGTTTACCATAATAAAAAGTAAAATGTTGGAGGCCCATCACTCTCCGAAGAACTGATGCAAAAATACTTCTAATGCTTCAGTTAACAAACGCCTGGATGACTATTAAAAGAATAATAAAACTGTCAAATTTGTTAACACTGAAAAGACATCTGGAATAATATTTGGTCTGCGACTCGACGCTCTCCCAAAGAGTGTCTCTACTCTGACGCCTTGACAAACAGTTCTCAATCAGCCTGAAGCATTACAGTTAACCCTTTATGGGAGCATTGAACCAAAAATAAAACTAACGGACTGCTTTAAATAGTACAGAGGTCGGATGTCATGTTTTAAAGCATTTAAAGTGTGACATTTTTTGAGCTCTACATTATTCTAATGCTTTAAGGTTTGGGCAGTCACATCTGTATCACATCCTTTTTCACTCTCATTACTATCCAGTCACATTAGATGCATGTTGACATTAGTTGCAATGGGGAAATGAATGCAGCCCCACAGATAAGTACATCATCTGTGGGCCTCTGAATCCTGGCATCCCTGATGGTCTTGGGCCAAATCAGAGTGGAAACCGAGCCAAACTTTGCCCAGTGTATACATTTCATTAGACATGATGCCTTGCATACCGCCATCCTTATTCCCTGCACATCCCGCTGCAGCCCACAAACAGCATATGGTGCTGAATATGCAGGGATGAACAATAAACCCCAATATGAACTTGAATCAGTCTTTTTCACCCATGTCAGTTATTTTAAAGTTTGACGTCGAAGGTTAACTTTGGATGTCAAACCTCAAAGTTGTAGGATTTGGATTTGCAATGAGATAGCAGTTTGAAGAGAGACAGCTTGACCAGTCCTTGAACTGTTTTGTGAATCATAGCTGCTTTCACAAAGTGTCATCCGATTCATTCAAAGGAAATATGGGCCACTGTAAAAACTGTGTCCAATTTTATCCCCAAACTGAAAAGAGCATTAGAGAGAGAAAACAGAAAAACAGACACATCATTTTAGAAAGACAGCAGACTCAATATGAAATACTTTGGACCCAATAACAAAATATATACCCCTAATCAAGATTGGGATTGTGAAAGCTCAAACAATCGCAATAGGAGGAGCACCAAACAGCAATGTGCTTATTAGAGAGACACCAACACAGAAAGATGGGAAGAGAGATGAGATGCTACTCAAAGGGCTGTAATAAAGATAGAAAGGACAGAATGACAGAAGGACGGATAGAAAAGAGAAAGTCCTTGGTTGGGCACTGACTAATACCTGGACCAAAAGGACCAGCTATTCTTGTCAGCCAACCTACATTTCTGCCACCTCTGACCAGGGATACAAACCTGAAAGTGGAAAAAAAATCTCTCAGATTTTCATGTTTGATGATCCTCTCCATGGATTCGATGCCACTGATGATAAATGACCAGAACATATGCCTCAAACAGTCCACGTCCAGAGGAAATTACAACGTCCCCTCTGTTGCTGTTGATCGACAGCTGTTTTATATCTTGTGTCAGCTGTTCATTCCAAAGTAGGCCTGTAGTAGTTGTCAAGTTTTGGTCACACTAAAATAAATTTGTAGTTCAGTCTTCAGCTGTTTTTCACGTTTGCAGCTTTTGATTCTGTGAGTTCAGAATCGGCTGAATTCTGCCTCAGCTCTCCATAGTGTTGAGCATAGTTGAGTTGAATGATGGTTGAGCTGTTCTTCAGTGGGATGATATCTGAGGATGGCTTTCTGTTGGTCTCAGGATCTGTAAAACATCGATTTACAGGGGTGGATAACATGCAAGAGTCAGGAAAGATTCTGCAAAAATGTAGCTTTTTTAACCCATAAAAACTCAAACATCCACCTCCAACCAAAAGCATCTACTGATGTTAAAGGTTTAATCCCTGCTGATCCACTAATCCTACCAATACATGTGAATAATTGGTGTAAAATACAGTTTGTCATCAGATATGATCCATTTGGACGCTCAGAGGCTCCGTAGTGAACATGGAAACAGCGTCATCTTCTACAACATTGATTCACCAGTAAAACCCATGGAGTTGGATCAATGACAATGGATGGAGACATTCATTTTAATGTTCAATTAATTATGTATTTTTCTGAAACAGACAGTTTTTTTTATAATAATGTTTGATATGATTCTGAGCTTTTATTAACATCTACATGATCAGTAAATTAAATATAGGAAACACCTGATTTTCACTAAGAAATGCAACACGTAGAGGACGATATTATATTAAATGGTGATAAATAACTTATGAAAGACAAAAAAAAATCATCTGGACATTGTGACAAATATATTCATGGATCTTTAAGGGTTAATTTATCTTTATCATGCTGAAATGTAACAGTCTTACATGAGTAAAAAATTACACACACGCACCTGAAAGTAGCTTAAAACCACGTAAGAAGATGTGAAAAAGTGAATCAGAGGGAAAAAAGTTATCTAAATTCATGAGGTGATGATCCTTTGAGAGGAAGAAACTTGAATAAATGTTTGGGGGATTTAGTTTACTGAAGCAGCATAATAAAACATAAAGCACAGAGTAAACAGGAATAAAAATGGAAGTGTGTGCATATAAAGCATTAAATGACAGTTTGGAAGACAGTCACAGTTTGATGACTGGGCTCAATAACAGAAAGACTGTACAGCAGGAAGGTTTGTAGCGCCGCATTATGTAATAATGGTGCAATATGTAATTATGTAATAATTTTTCCCCTCATCATGTAATAACGCTGCATTCTGTAATAACATACCACATTTTGTAACAAAATTCTTGAACATATTTTGTAATAACTTATTACGTAATGTGTCTTCCAAATTTCACTGCACCAGTAAGTTTCTTGTCAGTTATACTTAATTAGTGCAGCTTTTGTCTCTAACTTGCATACACGTTCACCATTATCATGAATATGATAACATTTGATTTAGGCTCGACTAATGAAACATCCTACTAGTTTTTTTAAATGAATTCTAATTAAGCTGGGATGCTTACTGTTGTTCTGCTGGCATGATGGTTTTTCCAATTAAAGCATCAGTTTTGATGGTGTATTACATAATGAACAAACTTATTACATTTCCTTTGAAAAAAGTGATACATCAGCGTTTAGTCATAAGTGTTGCAATATGTTATAAGTTACTACAAAGTTTATTACAAAATGCATTCAAGAATTTGATTACAAAATGTGGCATGTTATAATAAAATGTGGCAGTATTACATAATGAGGCGAAAAATTATTACATATTGCACGATTTTTACATAATGCGGAGCTAAAAGGCTTTAGGAAGTCAGATGAGGTAGTATAAAGGGTAACAAACTCCACATGTAGAGATGCTCCTAAGACATTGTTTAGTAAGTCCAGGTCAAGTCTCAAGTCTCTTCTGGTTCTATGATCTGTTCCATGCCTGTCAATCAAATGCAACACTATAGCTAAGGAATTCAGTGCATGGAGTGTATGTGAATCGCTCCATTTTCCAATAGCAAACATTAGCAGCATACTTTTTTGATAAGTGATCACTTTAAGCAGGCTACTACAATATAATATAATACTAACTAACTAAACTAACTAACTAAATCTTTCCATTTAAAGTTAAAAACTATATTGACACAAATATATTCTTGCTTCACATGAATTGAACAGGACACATTGTGAAAATGTAGGTTTTTCTGTCTGTAAACATTATAAAACAGGCCTAAAGGCTCAGAAAATAATTACAGCGAAACATTGACTCAAAGGAGAAACAAACACAGCCCCCTCCCTTCTTTTTTTTTTTTTTTTTTTTGTTACACATTTCGATTTCTCGTAACCAGTCCTCCAGGGTGGTAAAGCCAACGCTAAACTCTACGTGAATAAATGTCAAGCAACCACTCATTCATGTTTATGAGACTTTTGAGGGATGCAAATCTAGTTAAAGTCCCCTTGCAACAGAAGTACAAAGTTAACGCTGAACAGTTGATGCCAAAGTCATTCTCCTATTCAGGTGTGTTTTTAAGTTCCAGCTAAAATTCGATGGGATGGATTCAGGGTCCTCTATTTGTCCACTATGAGTACTTACTGTAGCTGAAACTTAGAACGAAAGGCACAGCAATCGCAGATGAAATTGTTGTTTCTGTGGTGCAAACATAAGGTCACAAATGGTAATAAGGGGTGGAATGGCATCCAGATTGGCTGACAGGATCATGATAGTCATAATAAAGTAATGAGAGTTCCTGAGTCCAAAATAACAAATCTTAGTGGCGTCTCAGGTCTTTTCTGAATGAGTTTGTTTTCACTGATATGTAACATGTGGTGGATGTATGACTATTACATCGAGTTGTCACCCCAAATACTAGTTTTTCATCCTGAAAAAACTTTAATTTTTAGACTGACTTATTATATTCGTTTTATTTAGTTTTTTTTTTCATTAGTAAAGGTTGTCTGGCTGCTTCTCTCCCTGCCTTAGGCTTTTATGTGTCACATGGAAAGGCAGAGCAGAGCAACATTGCCAAATAGAATTACAGCAGATGAAACTTTTTTGACAAAATGATTCGAAATGAATTGCTTGGTTAGAGCAGGGACAAAAACCACTTCATTAGGTTTCGGCACAAAAAACTACTTGGTTCTATTCTGGGAAAAGCTGACAGTATGAATACCAGAAAGTCTTCCTGCTAAAAAGCGTAGAAGTTGAACAGAAGTAGAGAAGAAATATGTCCTGTGTACAGTTGCGGAAAAAAGTATAAGACCATCAAAAGTCATCAAAAACAATGGTTATGCATCAAGTCCTAACTCCTGTGTGTATCATGTGACTAAAACAGACAGAAAAGAAAACATGGAATGAATAAAAGCACTGTTTTTGTTATTACATTGACATAGATATTGATGTAAGAACTGAAGTGATTTTGTTTTTATCAAGAAAACATGGAAAATGAATAAATATCAGCTCTGAAATTAAACTACTATGAGCTGTTTTTGTCGTTATGATTATATTTGTCCAAAAAAATGTACCTTTAGTTGTACCAGGCATTAAAATGAACAAGAAACTGAAGAAAACAAGGGCGGTCTAATATTTTTTTCCACGACTGTATGTTCCTCACTTAGTGTTGTATAAAGTACTGGAAAGTCCCACTTTAGTAGAAGTACAAGTAACCTACCAAAACATTACTTTGGTAGAAGTTGAAGTCACCAACTGAAATGCTTCTCAAGGTAAAGTCTTTATATATTTAGTATTTACTGTACTTCAGCATATCAAGTAATCTATAATTAAATGTACCCAAGTAATGAATGAGTTGAGTGTGGTTTGCACTTGTGCATTATGCGATTAGGGCCAATGACAAATCAGCTTCTTGACACTAAATTTCCTTTAATTTATTTTTTGTAGTGAGTACCGATACTGTGCATTAAAAGTGTATCGGAGCTGAAGTATGCAATTGAGTTCAGAAATGTAGTGAAGTAAAAGTGAAAGTAAACGGAATAAAAAATACTCAGTAAAGTGCAAATTCTCCCAAAACATACTTCGTATTATTACTTGGTTATTATGCAACACTGTCCTCACCTGTCCTGAGGAGGAGTTGGTTATTGCAGAAGGCGATGCAGGGCTGGTCCTAGACGTTGCTGCGCAGTAGCCCACCCTGTGGGTGCTCTGGGGTACTGCACTCTGAGGAGTTCTTGGCTTTGTCCTTATTGTTGTTGGGCTCATTGTCTTTGATAATGTCATACTGACGACAAAATAGAGCAATCACACCTGGGAGACAAATAGACATAGTGATTATTTGTCAAGCTGTTTCTGGTTGTTGAAATATACTGAAAAATGCTAAAAAAAAAAAAATCCTTGATGGAAATTTTAACCCATAAAGACCCAACACTACTTTTATGTCAGTTCCCAAATTAAATTTTCTCTATATCCAACCTTTCTTAAGTGATTTATCACCATTTATTTACAAAAGTATTCCCTGTATTTTGTATTTTATCAGTATAAATAAAATTTTTCCTGTATTCAATTTACTGATCATGAAGATGTTCATTAAGGCTCAGATTAAAGTTGAGGGTTATTATATAAAAAAAAAAGAAAACTGCAGAAAAAGTAACCTTTTCAGTTAAATATATCACTACCTAAACACAAACCAAGCGTCTCCATCTGTTGCTTATCAAACTCCACGGGTTTTATTGGTGAATCAATGTTGTAGAAGACGACAGTGTTCCCACGTTCTCTGAACATCCAAATGGGTCATATCTGATGATCACGAAAAGATGACAAACTGCATTTTACACTAATTATTTACATGTATTGATAGGATAAATGGATTGACAGGTATTAGACATTTCAAATCAGTAGACGGTTCTGGTCAACGATGGATGTGTGCGTCTTTATGGGTTAAACATCAAAAGTTTTCTGACAACTGTGCAAATCTCAAAATCTAAATTTGATTTTGTAATGAGATCTGAAGCTTGTTTGTTTCTACATCTCTGAGGCCGAAGTGAAGCGGGACACTGAGACTGAGAGATGAGCTTGATGTTACGATAGCAGCATGACGCCCACCTATAGCCAAAGCGATTAAAAACGTGGCAGAGTGCAGAGAGAGATGCTGAGCGAGATAGAAAACCAACACAAGAAAAGAGAATAATTCATGACGGCGGAGGAGTCTGCGGACGGTGGAAGTGGGAGAATATCTGGCCCGAGCAGGCTTCAGTTTGGCGTTCTGCTTATGTCAGCCTCGACTCATCTGATCACTGCAATACCAAAGGGCAAGATGGGATATCTCGCTGTGATATCCCCCAGCATGCCCCACAGGCTCAGTTAGAGCTGAAAAACACAATTCGCCTCCTTCACTGTGAGTTGTTTTTTTCACCACCCTGCCCTGGTTTTTGCTCTTCTCATGCGTCGATGCCTCGGTCTTTCACTCTTTTCACTCTCACTCCAACTTTTCTTTGACTCTTCCTCTCATGGGTAATTGGTAAAGGACATGTAGGCCTTTTTTGTTACTGTACATATATTCCATGTATAGTAATCAGGCCACATTTGTATCTCATTACAATTTGTGGGTTAGGAGGGAATATTTATAACTCATCTGTCGGTGCTGCAGATGCACATACCTATAGTATAAGCTAATAAATGGGAGGCTTAAATCAGGAGATGCGTGTTCTTGGTGTTTAAAGAAACTACGGTACTGTACAGATGCCGGGATGATAACTAATTGGCTCAAGCAGATATGTTGTAAAAGTGAGTTGGTGCAGTTTGTTTATATTATAATGTGTGAGTCCAACTTTCTAACAGTGTAAAATAATTGAGTTTGTTGAGTTTACCGCTCAACATAAAAGACTCACAATCATATGCTTCCTTCAAATCAAAACTTAAACACTGGATGAAGGAAAACCAAGCCTGTGACCGTCAGTAGATCGTCCTCCCTGTGTCGTTTTGTGTGTTTTTATGACGTTTTGCCTTTTGTCATCTGTCTTTCTTGTCACCTGCCTAGGGACTACAGATGGAAATTAGCACTGTTGTTACAATCTGGCAAATTTACAGCTACAATTGTTGTAGATGTTGATTAATATGCACAGCCCCTAATAAATAAATAAATAAGTAAATAAATACACAGCAATTTTATGCACAACAGAAAATCTGACAACACAATTGCTAGCAGCTTTCCAAGACTCTGACAACTCTTGGCACTTTTTCTTTCAATTGCATCAGAAGCTTTCTCAGTCTGATATGAAAGTATGGTTAGGCAATGAATCAAACTAATTCATTTGTTTTTGAAAGATGGGAAAAATGCCTAAATTGCAAAAGTTTTCCTTCTGCTGTTGTTTCGGCAGCAGTGCCAGCAGTTCTTTGTTTTTTTCAACAGTGAAGTATGTTGAGGCCAGTTTCCATAGAGATACCTGTATATGTGAGCTACTCAACAATATGATTATGATGACTGCAACTACTGAAAATAACTAAATAATACCAAGGAAAGGCTATCATGTTACCTCAGTGATGTGATGCTGAAATGGTTTAATGGAACAAGAAGCTTTCTGCCTCCTCATTCACGAACCATGCCTGATGTTGCTTTATGTTCCACATAATGCAAGTGCATAAAAGTTATTGGGTTTTTTTTCCTTCTCCTTAGTCATATTTCCTAGTTTCTAGTACTTGTTTTTTTCATTTGCAACATTGCAGTTTACTGGATCCAGACTTAGTGATAGACTAAGGTGTTCTAGCTGAAGTGCATGCACTCAGTTTGGGCATAGCTTTTATTGTGTCCTCACTTTAACCCATAAAGACCCAGTGCTACGTTTGTGTCAGTTCCCAAATGAATTTTTCTCTATATTTAACCTTTTTAAAGTGATTCATCACCTTTTTTTTTTTTTTTTTTCATATTATCCTCTGTAGTTTGCATTTTTCAGTGTAAATCATGAATTTTGTTATATTTAATTCACTGATCATGTAGATGTTCATAAAAGCTAAAAGAGTCATTTCAAAGTTTATTATATCAGAACACAAAAACTGAAGAAAAAAGTGACTTTTTCTGCAAAATATATCATTAACTGAACATAAAAACAAGTCTTTCCATCCACTGTCATTGATCCAACTCAATGGGTTTTACTGGTGAATCAATGTTGTAGAAGATGACAGTGTTTCCACAGTAACTATGGAGCCTCTGAACGTCCAAATGGGTCATATCTGATGACCATGAAAAGATGATAAACTGTATTTTACACCAATTATTTACATGAATCGATAGGATTAGTGGATCAACAGGTATTAAACATTTTACTTTAGTAGATGATTTTGGTCGACAGTGGATATTTGGGTCTTTATGGGTTAAGGTGCAGTGTGAGGGAATTAGTGGCATCTAGTGGTCACATTGCACATTACAAACAAGCCACATGCCCCCCCTTTAAAACATGTATGACACCCTGGTGCTGTTTAAATTGTAGTAAAACACTGTAGACAAGTGGTGGTGCATCATGTCCACCCCTTATAGATGTAAATAGACCATTCCACAGTAAAGAAAACACAGTAGTTCTGATTTCAAGGTGATTTCATACAAATGCATAATTAGTGATCTATTTCCACAAACATATACTCATAAATCTTAAACAGTGCACATTTCAGGTACATACATAATCATTTGAACAAGTAAAATATAAGCCAGTACATATAATTACAATACAACAGGTAAGTTAAGGTGCCTAATGTAATGTTTCTTTTTGTACTTGAATAATGTGTGTTAGAGAATCCTTTTGTCAGAATTCAGAGTTATATGAATGATGTTTTTTTAAATGAATAACATCTCCTATTCTAATCTCAAATCTCAGAATGAGACAGTTTCTGTCTATAT
>JAPQRP010000003.1:21259545-21269644 GCA_037367295.1 Apogon hyalosoma
TTGTGGGACTAATAAAGGCATATCTTATCTTATCTTATCTTATCTTATCTTATCTTATCTTATCTTATCTTATCTTATCTAGCCTGTCTAATTTGCTGGCAGCTTTTGCACTTCACCAAGAGAGATCACTGTAACTGACGCTGAAAGTTCCGATCTACTGCAGGCAAAACGTTGCTTATGAAAATGACACTAATGTTGTACAAATAAATGAATTTAGCCCCATGTGAACCCTAACTGGTGTCTCATTTAATAAACACGCTATAGTAAAGGTGCATATGGGCTCCACTGACCGCTGCATGTTTCTTACCTGGAGATTAGTTTTATCAGTTTTATGATTCACTTTTGAAGCCTCTAGTGCAGGGGTCTCAAAAATGCGGCCCGGGGACCAAATGTGGCCAACCAAAGGTTTCAATCTGGCCCATGGAATGAATTTGCAAAGTGCAAAAATTCCACAATCAAGGCTCTTGAACTCATCTTAGTTCAGGTTCCACATACAGACCAATATGATCTACAGTAAAATAATAGCATAAAAACCGACAAAAATAATGACTCCATATTTTCTTCTCAGTTTGATGTGAAAAAAATATTACATCATGCCTATAAATAATGACAACTTCAATTTTTTATCTTTGTTTTAGTGAATAATAACATCAAATTATGAAAATATTTACATTAACAAACTATCCTGTAACAATAAAATGTGAATAACCTGAACGAGTATGAACCTGAAATGTCTAAAGAAACTTAAGCACAATTTTAACAATTTTCTGCCTGTTAATAAGTGTTTAGTGTCCTTGATGATCCGATCCATAATGCACATGTAGAAATGATAAGTTGAGGCATAATATTATTAAAATTGCACCTTTTTCTCTTAATAAATTTCAGTTTTTTCAGGTTATTCACATCTTTTTTGTTTGGTTAGTTTATAAAAGTAAGTATTTTCACAATTTAATGTTTTTTTTTGCACTAAAACAAAGACAATAATTTGGAGTTGTCATTATTTATAGGTTATCATGCTATTATTTTACCGGTCCGGCCCATTTGAGATCAAATCGGGCTGAATACGGCCCCTGAAAGAAAATGAGTTTGAGACCCTTGCTCTAGTGGTCATTTAAGAAACAGCAGGTTTTGACGCTTTCGTTCATTTTTCTGCCTCTGAGGTTTCCACTTAGGGATAATAAATCTAGACTCTTACTTTACTACAGTAGTAAACATAAAATGGCCCTTTACATTCACAGTGTAGTAAAAGCCACAGTTTTAGTTCCCACGGGAGTCTGGATGTATTTCGAAGGAATACACTATTCTCTAACGTCCGCTGTTTCCTTATCACCTTGTTGCTGATGAGCATTTAGCTTTTGCCATGTCCCTCTGAAGCAGCTGCTCTTGGCACTGTAACTGGGTCGGACACGATAAAATTGGAAGCACTGCAAGCCGCTCCAGATAACAGCAGCCTGTGCTTTGGAGAAAGAGGATAATGCATTGTATGGGAGGTGGGGATTCTCACAAACACAGCAATTTCTTTGTTTTGTTTGTAATAACTTGGCAAATAACAGTTTTTTGTTTTTTTGTTTTTTTTTTTGTCTATGTAGAGCATGGAAACATAAACAGAGGACTGTGACTGTCATTATGAAATCTGCTCATATAGTACCTGAGCAGTATTTGTAAGGAAATGTGTGAGTTGGACAAAAAGCAGATTGGTTTCCTTCTGTTTATGTCCCTGTGCTGAACCATGACTTCTGTTTTCTGTGTACCTTTATATTTATGTTAGTGTTTGATTGTGGGTGTTGAATTTGAATTAACTTCTTATGCAGATATATACAAACAGAGCCCCTGGTGTAGGCAGTATACTGTAGGTGAGTACTTCCATGGGGGCCCAAAATATGGGGAAAAAAAAGGGTTTTAATACTATTTTTGCTTTTACAATTTCAATAGTATGATGTGGAAATATTACAAAGGGAAAAATGGAATCAGACTCTATCCATCATATCGTCATCCCTGTTGGAGCGGAGGGTTTTGCTCTTTTGTTTACTCTGGATGATGGTTATGTTTGTTATTTAAATTATATTAGGGCTTAATGTCAGTAACTCCCACCTTACGATCATTTGGGAGACTCTTTACAGTTTCATTCCTGAGCCGATTTGCAGTGGAGGCCAGTATTCCGTGAGTAGATGATACCAAAAGTAACACTCATTAACCCTTTTTTGGTCAAGTGACTATTTTTGGTAATTTCCACAAACATTAAATATAGGCCTAATCCCATAAGGTCAAGAAGCATGTTGGTTTTTATAACACTTTACAGTTTTCAAGGAGATTTTATAGAAATGTTGAGGGTGTATGATGGTAGTTTTGTTAGTTTATGACCTTATAACAGTTTTTTTTTTTTTTTTGCATGTGTTTACTTTTTTGTAAGTGCTGCTCAGATGTTTTATGGCAAGATGAACAGGTAGATGACGATGTCCAATAACGTATTAAGGTTGAAATTTTGAATTCCAGAGAATTTCAATGAGGGCCGTATAAAGGGTTAAGCCATGATGTTCTGTGGTTCTGCTGCCCATTTCTGTTAATATGCTTTCAAGCACAGGTGAGTTACAACCCCCCCCCCCACACACACACACACACACACCACCACCACCTCCCTCCGTCCATATCACTCTCACATCTCACAGCTGACCGTCCCTTCACTGATGACCTCCATCTCAGCTGTCTTCTATGTTTTTATTCACAGAAAAGACTCTGACTACTGCAAAATTGTGCCAAAATCCCAGAAAATAAGCCTGGTTCTGATTTAGCCCGATCAGCCAGAAACTTGAGTATTTCCCTTAGTACGCACACATTTAATACTGCAGAGCACACGTTTTTAAAAGTTACTCCATATTCCAGAACTGGAAATGTCAATGAAAATGTCTTTATTTGATGCTTTTTAACGATTAATCAAGGGAGAATTTCTGACATTAAACTTAACTTTCCATTAGTTGCTCATCACATTAGTCATTATTATTAAATAACTTCTGCTGTTTGTATTAGATCGTATTTTGTCTTTTTTTTTTTTTTTTTAATACCATGATTTGGCACAGTGCAGTTTTTGCTGCTGTCGCCCCAATCACAGCTTCCTCTGTCATCTCCTTGTCCGGACCATCCCACAGCGCACCAAGACAGTGATTGATGCATGTCTAGAATTCATCCTGCATTTACAGTGCAATTCATTTCACCATAACTTACAGAAAGAATGCACTTACACACTCAAAATAGGACGTAAGAGTAAAGGAGAATAGGATCTGAGTCTCAGATCATCAATAACATGCTTTCTTATTTCCATCTCTTTGCATTTTCATTATTGGTGAGTCTTATGTGTATAATAAACTGAGTACAAGGTGTGAGAGAAGGGATCACTGAATACACACAATACAACGTGTGTTGTACTGTATGTTACTCTTGTGACTTGGGTTTAGAACATTATGTACTGAGCTAGTCCAGAAATGTAACATCAGGGATCTATATAAAAAAAAAGGAAGCACTAATTACTTATTTACTCTTGGCTTTTTTTTTTTTTTGTTTCTAAAGAAATAGTAATTCAGAGCTATAAAGTTAGATTCAGTACAAATGTGTAAATACAACGGCTGGGGTTGGACTGGCTGCAGTGCATGGGTTATCATCTTATGTCCTGCCTACAGCTTCACTGTTCTCTGCTTTTTCATCTCCATCCAAACACATGCAGGTTTCACAGAGGCAAAACCACTGTAATGTATTTCATATGGATTAACTTCTTTCCCATTTCTAAAAATAGCAAAACCCACTAACCACCAAGCCCTGCAGTAAATTAAGTAATTTTTGCATCATTAACAGCTCAGGAAAAGACTGTGCTTCAAGAAAATGAATTTTAAGGAGGAAACGACATAAATTAGCTGCTGATTATGCATGGGTTTCTGGTGAGCCCATTTTAAATAGTAGCTGTGCAGTAAATGACATGTTTGTACATTTGTTTTGCTCACCTGGGCTCTTGGACGCCAGCTTCTCCGACTCTTTGGGCGTTCTGAAGAGGACCGGTTCGCTGGGGGGGCTGCTGCCTCCCATGCTGATGCTCTGAACGTGGACGATGTACTCCGTGTCCTCATCCAGATCCCACAATGCACAGGAGCGTGTGGTGGTGTTCACCTCCTGGATGAACCTCAGCATGCGTACATCCTTCTTCTGCAGCGGAGGAAAAATAAAAGCAAAAAGAAAGGGGGGGGGTGATGGTGAAATCAAGGCCAGAACGCTCACTGTAATATGATACTTTATTGATCCCTCAGGGGAAATTCCCTATTCTTTGGCATCACCTCAACAGGGGAGTCACAGGTCAGGGTTATAGTGATGCATAAGGCACATACAACATCACTTACATTTTTTTCCCAGCTACTTTTCAAGCGCTAAATGAAAATCTGCATTAAGACCTGTTTACATTATCTCTTCACCTGCAGAGCTTTAACCTTCCTGTTCAACGCAAAGTTTCCCCTTGTTAACAATGTCTGCTGCATGCACACATCATAAAATGCTAATTCCTGATGGAAAAGTCTAGTTTTCCCACTGACGTTCCCTCCTGTGAACGTGCCACAAACTACCCACTGGTCAGCGCTGCTATGGGATTAAAACACATCTCATCTGGTTAATAGTGGGAGAAAAATGTTAAATAAAGCCTCCAGGTTTTTTTTTTTTTTTTTCTGTGTGTGCATTGTAATTATCCTAAAGAAAAGTGCTGCTCTGGCCATGTACGCTCTGCTGGAAACATACATTGTTATCCAGCTAGGACTGCTTGCTCAGGTCAATTGGTTCCTGCTGGATCAAGACTAAGTCTCCTCAGGGGCACTTTTATTTACCGGCCAATTAAAGAACAGATTTTCTTGGCCTATTTAAAATGCATACAGCCAAAATATACATTTGAAGAGTCTGGGTGCAGCCAAGTGGTGACAAAAATGAAGCTTAGGAAAATTTCCACCTCTAATCTGGGTCTGGTTTTACAAAGATAGACGCTGGCTGATGTCTGTCTGACTTCAGATAGACGTCTCAGACTGTGTTCTGACCTGGCATTATATCTGTCATGACAAATCTGAGGCTGCATCACAGCTTTGCTGATGTGTGTGAATGTGTGTGCGAATGGGAGAAAGACATACAGTATATTGTAAAGGACTCTGAGTAAAGTTGTTTAGGAAAGCCATTCACTATGGTAATATTGGTTTTATGTAATTATTTCTGCATATTTATATTGTTGCAACAAACACACTCTTATTCTTTGTATTTAAAATTATATGAACATGCATGTTTTGGATTTTGTACATGTCTGGTTGTTATCATACAGTGCTGGTAAAACGTTTTTGGACACTCCATGCATTTGTGATACATTGCATTAAAAATCATTCTTGAGTCATTGAACTCAGCCAAGTATTGTTCCATTCTCCAAACCCACATGCTCCTTTCTGCACATGTTCTGTTCCATTGAGGTCAAAACTAGATGTTTCAGCAAAATAATGAAACACATCCAAGGTATGACATATTGAAACTGTCAAGAATTTAGTTTTGTGATTCTTTTCTTGTTAATAAACAAACCAAACCAAACAAAACAATTTGTTTGTGTCTGACACAGCCACACCTTTTGAAACGCACAAAAAACTTTTTTTCTGCAAATATTTCATTATAATATTTGAGATAAAAATAATTAAAGGTGTCTGAAAACTTTTTTCCACCACTGCAATATGCAACAATATGTAACTCTATTTATGTGTTAACACTGGATGTTAGTTTGTGTGGTTATAAACAAGGAACGCTGCAATTTAATTGGTCTCAGTGGATCTGAATAGTAAAACTGAATTGTACAATGGTGATGATTGCTTGTTGGAAAGTAAGCTTTACCCTTTATTTAAACATACAGTTAATTAGATTTAAAATCCACAAACCTCAAATTATAAGCTGTGTTTTTTTTTTTTTTTTTTGCTGTTTCCGCTTTCCTCAGAACCTTTGACCGAGCCTGTTTCCACAACAGGAACCAGGGTTTAAATTCACTTCCACTGACTTTATTTTACTCTCCCGAAAGGCCCTGCTTGGGTAACTGGGAGGAGGTGTCATTTTCTGTTATTTTGAGAGCTATTTTCTCAGCATTGAACCTTTCTGATCTCAGCCACCATTTTTTAAAAAGGCAGTAGCTATATGTGTTTCACCATGCTTCACATGACAGACGGACCAACCACCAGGTTCAGATTTAGCGATTATTTACAGTGTGTTGTAAAATGTAAAAACTGTTACTTTTTCACTCTTTATAGGATTGACTTATCGATTGTTTGTTCATCTACAGTGGATATACAGTACATACAACCACTGGGCTGAGGGAACCTTTTAGCTCTGGGTCTTCAAGTTCCAGGTGTAAGCTTCTGTTAGTGACAGATACTGGTTTGAGTAACTGACTGACCATTATAATAAAGGTCAGAGCTGTTGGCTGATATGGAAGTGGGTTGCTAAATTTCAAGCAGTTCATATGTAGCATTCCCATGTGCTCAAATCTCTACATGAAGTTTATGATGAAGTCAGTTTTGTGCAGGGAACTGGTCTTTCGTTGACATTAAGTGATGCTCTTTCTAAGGTGATTATAGATAGCAAGTGTAAGGATCTTCATGGAAAAAAAAAAAAGAGTCTCTGTATAGAAGCTAGTGTACAGTATATGTTGTTGGTATGGAAGTAAGCAACTGAGACATTCAGTTGCTTAGAAAATCAGTTATCTAATATTAACCAATGAGCCAGTCCCAGCAAAAAACAGATTTCAACACAAACTTAATGTAGACCTAATCATGGAAGCACATGCAAATCTTACATATTAAACCTTTAAAATAAGCCCGTGCTTTTATTTGGGAAACTGTCTAACTAAACCATCATCTCTCCTCTGAGTCCAAATCAGATCAACCTGACAAAGCTGATATGGAAAAATCAAGCCTCTTTTCTTAAGCTCCAATAGTGAGACACAGTGTATAACAACAGAATCGCATTCCGTTTGCTTCTGATATAACAATAAAACATTATAGTGAAATACCTGTGATTGGATAAAATTCAAGTGTCAGGATGTAGACTTTTTACAGCCTGAAAACTCAGTCAAGGAGTGGGTGAATGTAGATGTCTCATGTCCTCTCAGTCCACTTGTATTATAATATTGTCTAATGAGTCTAAAAAAACTATGAAGCACTGCACCTTTAAGCTTGGGCAGTGTGGTGGTGTAGTGGTTTGCAGCTGTGTCTCAAAGCTAGAAGGTTCTGCATCCTTTCTTTGCTGAGTTTACCTGTTCTTGCTAGGTTTTGCTCACCATTACAAACAGGTGTATAGAGGAGTGCCACAGGGATCTAATTCAGGCCCAGTTCTTTTTAGTCTCTACATGTTTAGTCATCTACATTGGGGCAATGTGGGAACATAGTGGTTAGTACTTCTGCCTTTCAGCAAGAAGGTTCCAGATTCAACTCAGATCATGTCCTTTCTGTGTGGGTTTCCTCCTGGTGCTCTGGATTCCCCATGTCATTGGAAATGGGTACATATGGGTGAATTCTCCTGTTGGTGCTCCTGACCACAGGGCTGATTTGGAGTTGGTCCCTGAGCACCTTCAGTGGCAACTCACTGCTCATAATGTGTGCTATGTGCTAATGCTAATGCTAATGCTAGGTATTGCATGTGTATCAGATGGGTAAAATATAGAATTTACCTAGTGAGTTAACCTTAATCTTTAAAAACAAAACTTAGACTGCAAAAAACAAAAAAAAAAATTTTTTTTTCTCGCAGCCCTGGTTTGGGAGTTCTCGACACATCACCTGGCCCAAACTTTTTTCTCATGTAGAGGCCGATAGCTATTTATTGTGAGATTGGTCAGAAATTTGAAGTGGTCGTTATTAAAAACGTTAAAGGTTTACTCACTTTATTATCCCTTTAGGAAAATTCAGTCTCTGCATTTTACCTGCAATACATACACATAGTAGCTAGCATTAGCACTAGCAATTAGCATTAGCACATAGCACACATTAGGAGCAGTGAAAGCCCATTGAAGGCGTTCAGGGACCAAGTCCAGATCTACATCAACACTGTAGTCATAGGCACCGACAGGAGAGTGAACCTTTAGGAAACTGTTTTTGTTTTTTTTTTAATGGTGGGGGGAAACTGGAGGATCCAGAGGAGAGAACAGGTAACCTCAACACAGAAAGACTCTGAACAGGAGTCCTGCACTTGAATTTCAGACTCAGCTTTATTATTATTCGATCAATAGTACATGATAGAACCAACTATAGTTACCAAGGTCTCGGTTTGTAGCATAGGCGATAAAAGGATAAAATCTAAAATAAAAATCTATAACAGGTAAATAGAGTAGAATAAAAACTGCCATAAAATATGCAAAAGAAATGAAGAATAATAAAATATTCTTAATATGTACAACATTTCACAGTATGCACCATCAGTACAGTTAAAGTGATGGTGCATGTAGCAGCAGCATGAGGCAATGAATGTTTCTCGTGAAGTATGAGAGGCCCTGACCAAAACGAACTTTGTTCTTGTTCTTACCACCTCGAAAAAACAAATTTCTCAGTTCTTTTGGAGGATATAAAAACCTTAAAACACTTTTATGGAGGACATTTTTGTTGCCACTTCTTTCAACATAAGATCCCAACTCACACACCTGTTGGGTGATGGCGAATCCAATGACGGGGTCTCCCTCCAGGATTTCCCACGTCACCACGGCAGAGTTGACCTCGATCTCTCTGATGGTCACATTGAGCGGAGCTGACAGCAGGGTGTCTGACACATCAACCCACCACGGCCACAAGAAACAAACCACAAGAGACAGATGATGAATATTCAGGCGGTACACCTTGTAGTACTTACAGTAGATGCTGCTCCGTACCCTCCTCCCTCTCCTCCCTGAACTCTGTTGTTTCTCGGCCCCCGCCTCCGCTAACATCTCCTCTTCCCCTCCCACTAATGACTGGCTCTGCTTTCATTAATACCAGGCCTAATTACTCACACACAGATCTCCCGGTGTTTCCTTGAACAGCCTCTCTTTCTCATCTGTCTTCGTCCTACAGTCTCTCACTGATACGTACATCTTCCCATCTTCACCTTCTCGTCTCTTGTCTTTCTCACTCCCACATACATCTCATTAAAGTGTGACTCATGAGGATGCGTTTCTTAAAATGTTAAAAAAAAACAAAAAACCTCACATACCAGAATAGAATACAATTTATCATAAGAAGGATACCTGTGGGGGACAGAATTACAACCCTCATTACGTTCTTAAGAATTAACACAGCAGAGGTGGTAATTGTGATGTTTATACCTATAGAAGAGGCAGCGAGTGGAGAAAAAAAACACAAATTGGTGTGTGTGAGTGTTTTATGTGAGCACTTCTGTACCAGCCAAGTCCAACTCAAGGTCTTCTGTGATCAGGGTCGTATTTCCCATGAGCCTGACTTGTAAAAGCAACATTAGAGTCAGACCTTGACATTGTAATGGAACACACACATGCCTGCCGCTGTAGCACACTCACACAAGTTTGTGTCAAATCGCACTGAGGACATAAAGCATTCCCTAGCCTCATCCCCTAACCTTAACCATCGCAAACTAACGCTGAACCCTTTTATTTTTGTCAGTTATGATGGTCACCTTGTCAGATCAGGTGATCATTGTGTCATAAATTCTTTCTGTGTCATCTTGTGATTGGAAAAGCCTATAAAAAGAAAGGACCCATTCCTGTTTGGCACGAAGGGTACGGTTAGGTATGGGCTGTCATTCCTTCAAAAGGGCAACATTTGACAAAAATAATGATGAGTTTGTCATGTTTACAGCTGTGCAGTGTCAAAAATGAGTCATATGAATAATCATGATTAATAGTTTACTAATACACATCCACCTTTAAGTTGAGGTTGACGGATTGTGTTATTTTTTGACACTGAAAACAAATTATGCTGTCTAGAATGAACTGTTACATTTTTTATTAAAAGCAGGTTGATTCTTGAACTGAACATTAAGTAAAAGTTACATAAATCAGTCACTACATCACTGAACATCACACTTTAGGCGATTCATTAATACATGTGGGTACAAACAT
>JAPQRP010000003.1:21359179-21382020 GCA_037367295.1 Apogon hyalosoma
CACACACACACACCCCTTCCATTTTTTTCTGGATCTGCCACTGCTTTTTTAATATTTGTGCTTTAATAGGAGGGAAAGAGGATTAACAACCCCTTCTTTTCTGTGAAAAGGTAACAAACATAACAAGCATAAACTTTACACTCCACAGTGACCAGGTGATCAGTACTGGTTGTGGGTCTCTGTGGGGACCCACAGAGACACAGTGTTCACAGTGTGTGTTTGCCACTGCTGCTTATTGATTTTAGTCTTAATAGTGTGTTGTCATAGCTTCCATTATAGTTCTTGGTGTATTTATACCTGTACCTAACAGTGTAGAGTATTGAGCTCAGTGTCAAACACAATGCAACTGTAACCCAACATACATTTATTTGGGTCGTTATACTTACAAACTGTTACTTAAGTAAGGTTTTTAATGTCAAAATGTTTTCGCAGTGAAGGTGCGAAGCTGAGAAAGTGTCTTTTTCCTCACACTCCTAGTAGCAGTCATTTGTTGCTGCCAACTCCCAGTTATCCCAGATTGTCCCAGGAGTGTCTGAAATTTTTATCTGACACTGTTATTTTCATTTCTCTCTGCACCAAAGCTAATTTTTTTAATGGTGTGATGAACATCATCTGGACAACAATGTTTATAAAACAGAGAAAACCGTTCTGGATCTTAATCATCATTAATAAAAACCTTGTTACTATGCACGACAGAGACATGCTGTGAACATAGACACAGGCTCTGGATTTGTTCATCTGCTAGGGATGATGTACATTAACAAACACCAGTATAAAAACACAAGATGCCACGAAGCCAGATATGAACAAAATTGCTCATTTGCATTCATAGGAAGGCAATAAAACCCCCAAAACATTAAAACTAACAATATATAATATATCACTGCAAATGCAAAATGCACAAGTGATATTACAGGAACACACAGTAAAACTAAAATCACTGATAATTAGGCTCTCATTGTGCCAAACAAAGATGATTTCAGACATGGCTTCTAATACTAGCTTTTGCACAAAAAAGGTAGATTACTTATTAAGTGAAGTTAAGTGCTTTAGTACAGTAAATTACATGTCAGTAACAAGATATTTTGGATGATGCTGCGTGTGACTGCACTTAAATATTCATACCATGTTCATATCTTAAATCTTAGTAGTCTAGGGGTTCCACTGCAGCCTTGTAGACATCTTCAGGATATCAATGTTGGAATGTTTCAATGTAAGATAGAAAATTTTAAAACCAAAAGGAGGGACTCCCTGTCAGCCATCGGCTCTGAGTCCTGGAGGCTTTCCTCCTAATCTGGACTTGATACTTGTGCATGGGTGAAAGGTCATGTAGGTACTTGATTTTTTTCAAACTTTGCCACACCCCCATGCCAACAATGTTAAACATAACCCCTCTGACTTCCCATAGCTAAGCTCATTGGAATGAAACTGATCAAATTTTAAGTCTCTTGTGCTAATTCTCTGCGAGGACTTTGTTACAGTACAAGTGCAATGGCTAAAAATGGGAATAACAGATTGCATATTCAAATCATTATCAAAAACACTGGGTTTACTGTGGTCTGTGTATCAGTCCAGGACTATTTCATACATGTGCTTATAAAATGTGGTGCATCTAAATGAAACCTAATGCAGGTGCTATTATTATTATTATTATTATTATTATTATTATTATTATTATTGTAGGTGGTGCTAATGAGCAAGCTGGTCTCAAGCTAAGCCCAAAATGTAACATTTTTCCCAACTTTAGGCACAAGTGTCCAACACATTTAGCTAACTGCAACTGAATTTATAGAGTAATAAAATACTTATTACAAATACAATTGGACCTTTGCACCAGTCCGTGCTTATGCCCTAAATGCATAACTAGAAAACCATAAATTTCATTGTGCAACATAAAAAAATCAAATGTGATATATTCGCCTTAAGCCATAAAGTTACTCGGTTTATGTACTGTATGTTGCAAATCTTACATATCTGTAAACATGTCTATTAGTAGGTGAGAAATGTTAGATAACAGTACTAGATGTTAGTTGGATGCAGGAGCTGTGGAGCATGAAATGTGTCGTCCATGCATCCCTCCCTGCTCCTGCAAAGAAGGTGAAAGAGTGTAATGTGTGTTTTCACCCTCTCTGTCTCCCTTAATGTCTACTCTACTTCTTATCACCACAGCTAGAAAAGTTCAAGTCAGCTCCCTCCTCTCACAGTCCCTCTCATCTTTGTAACTCACACATCATCTCTTTGTTTCACTGTCTTATCCTTTTTCTGTCAACCTATTTTCTCTCTGTCTCACTTTCTCATTTTTATATTCGGTATGCCCACACATTCATTTACAGTGAGGTACATGTATGAGCATGACTCTCCATCAAGAAGTGGACAAATAAGCAGTTTCACATGAAGTCTAACCTCTGTGGACGCACAAACACAGAAAAAGAGAGACAGCACTTCTGCCTCCATTTTCAGAGTTGGAATCTGAATGTTTAATCATTCCCAGCTCTTTGCTGGGAAGATGCATAAATTTTTCACAGTGTGGATAAGGGAGGGTGATGGGAAGCTCGGGTAAAAGCAGGCCAACCCATATAAGCATGACAAGGAGGGTATAAAAATGGCATACAACTGTAAAGTTTCCCCTTATGGCAACACAAGCTGCAGTTAGTGTTGTTTATTGTTATTTCTAGTCCCTTACCATTTCAGAATTCCTCAGAAAAGCAGTAGAACCTTGATGTTAGCTGTGACATTGCTGTGAGCCATGTACTCTATCAGATCTTTAGACAACAGCCAGGAGCAGTCCTTATTATCAAACAGCTGTCACAGTAGTATTCACATACAGCAGAAAGCTGACCTGGGTTCAGTTTAAAATAAAACCCAACACACTCAGAGCGACTCTCACTATTTGTACCTCATCAGTGTTACCGTGTAGTTGTGCTTTTATTATACATGCTCAAAGTGTATGCTCCTAGTCATACCTGTACACATGGAAACACAGGAGAATTTATGAGTGCAGTTACATGCACTTTAAACAGAAATACAAGCATGCTGTAAACATATAAACACACAGTCATGACTCATTAACACACACAAGCGTTTTGTGCTTCATTTCACTTCCTGGAGACTTGATGTGTTCCATTTACCTCAGGAACTGAAGCTAGGAAGGATGTCACACCAGAAATATCATTAGGAAAATACTAACATGTTGTTTCTTTCCACTGAAGGCAGCTGACAACACAGAGTGATAATGAAGAGCACATCACTGTATGTTCCACTGTTGTTGATAAGCAGAGGAAACATTAGAATGTGGAGGTTGATGTTAATGCAATTATTCTGAATTTCAGATATCTGTCTTCAGACTTTTATTATTATTATTATTATTATTAGTAGTAGTAGTAGTAGTAGTAGTAGTAGTAGTAGTAGTAGTAGTAGTAGTATTAAGTCATTATTTTCATGTCATTATTTTTATGTCATTATACTGGAGAATTTCTAAATCTCACCCTAAACCCAACTCATTTCTTATCAAACTTTAAAACAATTTCAACCTCCAAACCATCATTTGCCTTAATCTGTCACTTCTGATGTTAAGTCAAGTCTCCACAAGTGGCTGTGGAAAAAGATTTATTTCCCCATAACTTGAGTAATACATGGCCACACGCACACACACACACGCACACGCACACACACACACACACACGCACACACACACACACGCGCACACGCACGCACACACACACACACACACACACGCACACACACAATGATGGCACCCACAGACCCATACACTCGATGTATTGTCTAAAGGGACATAATAGCCCATATTGATCGAATCTGCCATGGGATATTAGTTGAGAATAAATGGACAATGCAGCGTCAACACACACTCTCCTTCATGTACACACACTCTTGTCCAACCGCTGTCATAGTGACAGCAGAGCTCCTCTCTGCCTGTGTCTTTCCAGTGTGCTTCTTTATTCTATTTCCCCTCTACATTCCTACATCTCCTCAAAAATCCTATCTCTGCTTTTTTTTTTTTTTTTAAGTTTACATTGGCTAAATTCAGCCAGAAATGTCCCTCCCCTATTCCTGGTCCCTATAACTAGTCCTGTTTTTAGATAAAGTAAGCAGCATGAACACAAAAGTAGTTAAAAATCTGTATAATCTGTGTTAAATGTTTTGGGTTTTTTTTTTTTTTTTTCCCCATTCTTTTGGCATAATCACAGTGAGATAAAATGCATCAATAACAGTGATTATATATTGACTTTTTTTTTTAATATATTAACATTCTTTACTCTCACTAAGGTGAGTTACTGCTGTAGTTACCTGCAACTAAATGTGGAATACTTCTGATACAATACTTCAGCAATTTTCATAAACCATATTATAACCTCACACTTACTTATACTTACTTTGGTTTATTTACAATAAAAGAAACTCTAAATTGACTTACGGTTTCTTGCTAACTATACTAATCGCTCTTGCTGGATCACTAGACCAGATTGGTAAGTTAGCTTTGAACGAATGAATGAATGAATGAATGAATGAATGAATGAATGAATGAACAAATAAAATCCTACTACTTTACCTTCATTAGTAGTGAGCACTGGTAGCTGTTGTCTAAAAAAAAAACAAAAAAAAAACAATTTTGATATTTTTTTGATACACAATTTCAATCCAATAGTCCAGTGGAGAAAATACAAAGATTTCAGTGCATGCAGAATGTACAAAGCTGGTTTTTGCACAGTTTTGTCAATGATGTTGTGTTAATAACGTCATGTTAACTGACAACTTCGAGTTATGGTAAGATATCTTTTTCTTTTTTTTTTTCTATAAAAGTTTAATGTGTATTTCCATGTACACTGAAACCAGTATTAAACCATGTCACATTCAAGTATCAGTGCAGTTATAGAACATTCGTGAAGGTACATAATATGTGTATGTGGGTTCATTATATTTCATATATTATGATCGTAAGGCAAGTTTATGTACTGTATATATTTTATTTAAAATTTTTCCACCAACATTTGTCAAATTCTGCTCTTAAGGATGTAAGGATTTAGTCAAAAGGAAAATATATAAACATAAAAAAAAGAGCCTGTGAGCTTTGATGTAACCAGCACAAGTGCATCATGGGACTAGACAACAACTGCTCTTAAAAAACTCAACTCTCCCCCTCCCCCCTCCGTCATTTACTGTAGCAACAAACACTCGCTCACTCTTTCTTTCTCATGCCTTTACATCCACAGAGACAGACAGGCTATTGCCAATTCATTTGGTCCTTCACTTCCCCACTAACCTTTAGCCAGCCTCCCTCTCTCTCCCTCTCTCTCTCTCTAATCTCAGTGGGAAGCCCTGGAATTAACCGCCAGTTTCAATCAAGTCCAACCAGATTCACCCTCTTCTGCGGCCAGTGACCTGCATATCACACACAAACACGGACGCGCACACGCAGCAGCAATCCCACTCTCGCTTAGTCAGAGATGAAGAGGTGGACATCACTGCTGCAATGCTGTCCGTGTCACACACCCTTCTGGCGCTAATGAAGGGAAAAATTAGAATTTAATCCTGTGTGTGTGTGTGTGTACATGTTGTCTCTGCTTGTGTGCATACTTGCATACATTCGTGTGTGTGTGTGTGTATGTGTGAGTTTACGTGTGAGACCACAGCTATCTTCCCCTGGTGGAGATCAATTAAATGATAGGCATCCTTGGAGTCAATCTCTCCAGCAGCTTGAGCGATGTATATGTACCGCACTGATAACACACAAACAGTAAAGGCCGTGTATGTACAGTGTACGTCCAACGAAGTTTCTTCTGCACATCTACGTTTAGATTTTATTTGTGGTATTTATAGTTTGAGTACCTGTTTTACTTCAGTTTTCTGCTTTCCCTGGAGACGGAGCGCCAAACTCCAGGCCTCACCGCTCATTAGTTTTCTTGCACATGCTCAGTGTCCGCCTTTTATTGTTAAAGGCCACCCCTATCGTCTATTATTACAATTCCATAAAGCTAAAAGACTGAAAAGAGGCAGACTTTTAAAAGAATGGACAGGATTGTAGCTGTAAACGCTGTCTTCTCCTGACTTCAGTTCCCATTACAGTGCAGTCTTCAAAAACGCTGCATCCTGCACTTTCCCTAGTACTGCTGGATTGTGTCTTTTTGTGAAGGCCTAAAAGTAAGTGCTTTTCAGAATTTCCAACAGCATTTGAAGACTCCCTTATTGACATTCTTGTTCAATGCTTTGCCATTTCCCAGGAGGAAGCTTTTCACTAACTTAGACTGTCTTTAGATGGATGGTATGCCACTGGTGCCTCTGTCAGTCAAAACTAGAACAACACATGCATATTTACATTTTAGTCCAATAACATATTTACAAGTAATAGTACAGTATAAAACAAGCCATCATCACAGTGGTGCTTTGCATTAGTTAGTGGTCCAGTAGCCACACAAATGAACCTTTCTGGGCTGTTATATGAGGATTTTCATGTTCTCACTATGTCTGTGTGGGTTCTCCACTGTCCAAACACATGCATTTAATAGGTTAACTGGTCTAAATCACCCATAGGTGTAGATAGATATTTTCACACAGAGATCCCAGAAAAAAGGTGAGATGGTGATCCCACCTTTTTTTCCACCATTTACTGATTTCCACAGCCAAGCCAAAGGAGTAACAGAGGTGAGACAGGCTGGACTTTTACACAGCAGACCTGCGTTCTGGAATCAAAGGGGCGGTGACGCAGCGCAGCGTATAGTCTGACATATAACTCGAGCTGGAAATACCCCGAGCATAGCGGTGTTGCTAACCTCTCCAGAGTCGGCCCGTCTTTCACCGTTCCACAAATGTTAGCATGGATAGAGTCTTCTGCCCGAAGTGACAACAGTTCGCTGAGCTCGGCGTCTCCCCAGTTCAACATCTTTCTGGTCGCTCATTTTTAAATCCCCCCGG
Source organism: Apogon hyalosoma (assembly GCA_037367295.1). Lineage (NCBI taxonomy): Eukaryota > Metazoa > Chordata > Actinopteri > Kurtiformes > Apogonidae > Apogon > Apogon hyalosoma. The sequence goes on from JAPQRP010000003.1 coordinate 21,366,110, forward strand.
CGCAGGGGTCGCACACACAATAGTCATCAAAATGTCACGCCTTGGTTGTGGAATGAGAGGTGTTCCTTTTACATAGTGTTCCAGAATCATGATTCCACCTTCATCACGGCTCTGTTACTACCTCCAGAGGCGTTACGAAGCCGCAATAAAGGTGAAACCAAATGATCCCACTGTTTCATTTACACAGATGTCATTCCAGAATAAGGGTGAAATATTCCTGGAACAGAAGTGCTGTGTAAAAGGAGCTGATATTGACTGAATGGTTGCTTGTTTGTATATGTGTTGACACATCCAGGGTGGACCCTACCTTCACCTGTTGGTAGCTACGATAGGCTCTAGTACCTCCATGACCCTCACAAGGGTCCATCAGAAAATGGCTGGATGGATTACCTAAACCTAGCCTAAAATGTTCTTTCCGTGTGGATAAGTGGCCTTAACATAGAGGAAAAATATCTGTTTCGTGAAAAATCCGTATTAATGTGGATGGAGCATAATAGATAATTTTCAAAACAGGTATTTTCATCTGCTTAAAAAAGAAATCTGCTTGCACAGTCCTCTTTTTATCACTTAAGCTGTGGACAGGACAGACTTGAGATAATCCTGGTTTTAGCAGATACAGAGGTTTCAGTGTGTGATGAAGTTGACCAGTAAATGTACATTTTAAATACACATCCAGTCTAGTTATTCATGGTGACACCAACAGAATATACTGTAATGTAAAACACCGTGCTTTCTTGGTTTTTCCTTTCAGTATTATTTCATTTTTATAATATTCCCATGTATCTAATATTAATATGTCTGATCAGGCTTGTTTATGTAGACTTTCCATTTCACTTATACGCAGTCGATAGTCCAGACATCTCAAACTGCTGAAGCAGGGCTCTGCTGATGCTACTGACACGTTTCTCCAGTCACTCTACTGAAATGTATTCTGTAATAATTTGTGCTCCATGGTGAACTGATCCATTCCTCACAAAAATATGGGGGCAACAGACGAAAAGCACCGCTGTAGGGAGCCAGTAACAGTGAATTAGTTACGGCTTCAGAGTAATTTTTTATCCATCCTCCACACAATAGAACATGCCACTTTCTTATCGTGGTGTATTTGCCGAGATGAGGAGGTAATAGCTGTGTCAACACTGCGGTTGCCATGGAGACAGTGGGGTTTCCATAGTCGTGCTCTCTTTCCCAGTGACCCAGTTTGTGCTTGTTGTCGTGGCATTGAAGCCCTCAAAGAGCTCTCAGCGCTCCACTCTTCTGCCTTTTACCTAGCCATTGAATCCAGCTGATTGATGCATGATTTGAATAAGAGTTGTGTGTGTCACAGACCTCGAGTTGATGCAGAAGAAACAAGGACGTTTGGGCAGCAACACTGCAAGGTTGAGTGCATTTGTGACTTCCACTTGAGCGGATGAGCAACACAACATTTGACTGTTGTTTCTAATAGAGTCTTCACTGTGTAGGATGCATGTAGGAGCTCTATCAGTGTTAACCAGATGAACCCGTCGTCTACTAGAGCTGAACAAAAATATAAATTTTTTTAAGTTTTGGGTCAGTTTCTAGTTTTAATTTTGAGAGTCTGCTGTAGGAGCTAAGGATTATCTCAAAATAACCGAACCAACATTTGTTATTATAACAGACTGTATCAAATTCTATATTACAGCAACAACACTAAATCCACCTTTACATGCATCAGTAATGATAATAATAATAATAATTATTATTATTATTATTATTATTATATGGTAAATATAATCTAATAACATTATTATATATGCTTTATGGACAAAAATGTTGGGACACATTGAATCCAAATTTTGCTGACTGAATGACATCGACAAATATAATTTTATACAGGGAGAAATATCATTTCACTAAACATGTTTGTTGCCCCCCCCCCCCTTTCCCAAAAAGAAGACAAGGGCATTTTTTTGGTTCGGTTGTTTCTTTGTTCCTTTGTTTATTAACACTTTAGCAGCTAAACTACTGTTTGAATTCATACCAAACTGGGTTTATACATTGCCAGTGACCAGAATAGATGTCATTACATTTTAGAAAAAGTAGTTCAAAGTTCAAATTTTTTTTTTAATGATTTTCTTTTTTTTTCTTCCCCATTTACTTATAATGGGTGAAATTTCAAATGTCTTAAAAAAACATCAATTTTGTTTCAATTTACTTCAAACTTGGCTCATATATAGAGACAACTGATATGCTGACATCACCACACGCATAGACATGATGCCATCAGCTGGATTGATGCCAAAATAAGCTACAATACATGCAAGGGGCGGTGTTTGTTGTGCCTGGTACCACCTATTTCATTTTTATTTTATTAAACTTGATTGGAATGGTTTTTCACAGGATGACTACACATAAGAGTTGTCAGATTTTGCTTGGATTGAACAATTCTAAGTGTTTTTAGACTAAATATGCAAACTAAACTCATCATAAACTCTCCATATTTGATCATATGATACTAAATGTGGCTTTAATAATTAATAGGTGTTTGCAGACTGTAAAGGCAAGATGCCTAACTCTTTACAATAATTCATTCCATGTTTATAGTCATGTAGGCTCACTAATATAAATGATACAGTGGAGGAGAAGCTTTTGGGGTTTTGTGGACTTTTTTTTTTTTTTTTTTTGCTCCTGAACCGCAGAGCTTCTCCACATCCTTAGAGAAAGTCCTGTAAAACATGTACTTTGTTAAATGCAGTAGCTTTCAGGGTATTTCCTCTTCACCCTTGACATTTTTAAAGACTGTTTCTCTTGTCTCTGCCGCTGATGTTAATGATGATTCCACTGTGTTAAAGTTCAACACAAACCCTCAAATGTTTGGTGTCATTTTTCTTATATTTTTCATTATATAACTGTGCAATATTTACCACTGAAAATTGTTTCTTTTTTTTTTTTTTAAATCAGAGAACCATAGTTTTTCTACTCACACATAGTTCTTTTTTTATATATGCATATTCATACAATTTTCTATATTCTGTAGTTTTTATATGCAGCCTGTTTAGCCTATCTTGTGTATATTATCCTGTATATAATAGTGCCTGTTTGTATTATTGCCACTGCCTGCTGAGCCAACTGCATCGAATTTTCATTTTTGATGTAAAATCTGGAATGACAAATAAAGTCTGTCTGAGTCTAAGTCTTTAAGTCTCCTCTCAGCCTCCATGGCCCTTGAACTAGAAGACACAAACATGCTTGGCCCTGTGGTTTTTATCGCTGTCACAAACAAACAGGCTGCTGACTTACTGCCACATGCTTGTGAGAGCTGGTTCATAAACACATAAACAGCGTCACTCACACCTTATGGTAGCAACACTTGACTCATCCAACATCATTAGACGAGATAAACATCTTCAGTAGCCAGAGTCAGAAGGCCACCTCCCTTTGGTCAACACAGGACTCCCTCTTTGAACCTGTTCTCAGGCCAAAAACAGCCCAGGTATAAACTATCATCTTAAATCTGTTGTCAAATGGCATAAAGGGCATGTGTGTCACAGTAGCTACCAGCCTCCCCTCTGGATACTTGTAAATTTCACAGATCATCTGATGACATGGATCATTAGACGGCCTTTCTCTCACATTTTTGCGTTGCCATTTATAGTGACCAAAACATTCCCTCTATGAATGGTTTATCCTCGAAACCTAAGAACAAACTGGGCATATTTCCATGAACTTCCATGAAGATATACAGTAGTTATTTTTGTATCCACTGGGTAAAAAGTCCTTAAAAGTGCTTAATTTTATTTGACAAATTTAAGGTAAAAAGTTAAGAGACTTGTTGTCTTAAATTTTGAGGTGATAATAATAATCTGCTTATCCAGGCAAAGGCAGCATTGGCAGATTTCTTTTATTATGCAATCCTCTTGCATCACATATTCTATTCACTGTCTTCTATGTTCACAAACCAGAAATAGAAGAAGAACTCAAGTACGATGGAGCACCAAGTTATAAAATAATGCTGTTGCAAAAAATAATTGTGAGTCAACTATAAAGAAAAACTTATTTTTAGTGCAAAGGGAATTAAAGGTTCAATTTATAACTTTTTAGCATTTAGTGTTTACAGGGTGGTTGTATGTTGCACTGGTCATTTGTTAATGTTAAGTAATTTTAGTCTTTTTCTTTACATTTGTATATTTATTTTCTGTTATTCTTAAACTTAACTGTTTTATTGTTTATTAAACCAATGTTTCTTTATCATTGTTCTTAACTGTTGTCATTTAAGGTGTCCTTGAGTATTTTGAGGTCGATATTATAATTATTGTTACTATTAACTCCAAAATCTCAAAACTAATTATTGTCTCAGTTTTCCCAAAAATATTATACTTTCTCCTGAGTTGTTTAATGCCTCACCTGGGCTCCTCTACAGTAGCAACAGTCAATACCAGCTACTTAGTCATGGAGTTAACTAATGTGAGCAAATCTGGCTATGACCAAAACAGACAAAAACATTAAGTTAAGTACCTGGACATGCACAAATCTTACATATAAATCCTCTAAAGTGTCCCATTAAACCTGTAATATACATATTCTATAAATCTGCACAACCAGAAGAACATCAGTTAAACGTTCAACAAAGCCACTTGTCAGACAACATAACACAATCTGAACAAGCACCTAAATGGGTAAATATCTAAAACAAGCTAACAGTCCAAGGCAAGTGTACGTCATGAATGATTATTCAGAAAACAACCTGACCAATGTGACAAACTTTGCAGCACCAAGCTAAAACTAAGCAGACAGCATCAATACAAGCATTATTTCTTTACCCCTAAAACTCACTGAATAGAGGTCACATTATAACACAATGATTATGAATTTTGTTTTCATTTTGCCGTTTTCTGATCATAACCTGGTTTTATATGAATGATGCTTCTGCTATCAACTAATCCATTGTTTTTTGTTGCATTGAAACGATTCCAACTGGAAACAAATGGCCCAGGGTTTAACAGGTTGAATCAGAAAAACAGTGCCATTTGAGTTTTGTTCATTCTAGTTGAATAAAAAAAATACTTTTTTTTCATGGAAATGGCCTTAAAATTGTTTATAAAAGCCTTAGATTTGCTTTTAAAACACAGCCACTCTAGAATCTAGTAAGCGGAACAACTACACTAGACTATCAGTCACATGTTGCAAAAGCAGATTTATATGGTTTTATATGATAAAGTCAACATTCCCAATGGTCAATTAAAATCAAAGAAGAGTTTCTATAGCTAACATATCCCTTTTCCTCTTGGTACTTAAATGTAATTCTTGTCATTTTTTTCTACATCCGATGGTCAGACTCACCATCAGAGGCCAGTGGTGGTCATACAAAATATAGAGTTACCAGAACAATGTCAAAATCTGCCTTTTTTTCCTTTCCTTTACACACACATTCATTCACACTCTATTCTCTGCTGGATCGGTAACTTTGTGGCTGTAGGTTTTGGCTGGGGAACCACTGGACAGTCACTGCTTTTTGTTTGTTTTCGTGCAATCTGCATTTTTTTTTGTGTGGCCTTCTCTTGGAAGGAAGCAGTGGGTGTAGAAAAAAAAAAACCCAACATAATTTAGATTCTTCCTCAATGAAAATGAATTATCACTGTAGTAAGGGAACACAGGCGGATTTTTGTACAACTGTGACCTGCAGGGAAGTGGGAGCACAGTCGGATACTGAACGAGGACACTCAGCTGCTGCTCAGCTCCGTCTGGCAGCTATTACTGGTGTAATTTAACTGTGTTTTTGATAGTGGTGACATTTACACGTAGTCACCACTGTGCTTTAGCGTTATTCATATCACTCTGTGTACAACATGATACTATTAAGACCACAGTTTTTGATAGCTGTCTGCATTCAAACGCTCATGTTTTAGCACCAAAACTGGCCTGCTGTTAAAGGCCTAAAACTCAGAAAGGGGTCTTAAAAAGTCTAAAATACAAAAAAGACTCTCTCCTCAGGCAGCTTTCCTTTCACAGATGGTGCCTAGGACCTCTAGCAGTCTTTCGCTCAAGGGCTCTTCCACTGTGCTCTGCCTTTTTCCTTCATGCTCCTCATGTGTCTATTCATAAGACCACCATTGATCACAACTGGTTTATACGTATGTGTATTTCTATGCAGTTCGGGACCTTTTTGCACACACTTGTTTTACATTTGTAACATATTGATGTGGTGGAAACTAAAATGGGTGCATATAAAGACACCTACAGTATGTAACTTCTGCCAGCAATTGGTCCTTAACCCTATAACGCCAAAGGTATCATATTTGATACATGAGTTTTGAAGCCCTCTACATGATCAGGGATTTTTTTTTTCTTGAAAAACCTGATGTATACTATTAGATACTTGCAATACATGGATAATCCACCAGGGGGGAGGAATTCATTCAACAGAGGTCTTTCCAGTGACATTGACAGGAACTTTGCCAATTTTGAAAAGGAATTACCCATTTGTTAGACATGTTTGTGTTATAATATGTTTATGTTTGTTCAAAAATAATAATATTTGAACATTGAGACCTTATGTATCAAATATGATACAAAATTGAAAATCATACATGAAAATTGATATTTGAAAAAAAACTTTTTTGTGGTTGTTCAGAAGGACCAGTAAAGGCTCTGGTTTCAAAGAACTGGAATTTTCTGTCAATGATTTAATGGTTCAGGCTTTACAGAGTTAAGTTGAAACAACATGATGATGTAGTTCATGGGAGTTGTTTTCTACTATTACTTATGAAAACTGTATGATGTGCAGAGTTTCCCCTATACACATTCTGCAGTGGCACTGCTGCTGAATTCTAAGTGCTACTGCAAAAAAAAAAAAAAAAAACAACTGACTTTGAAGTAATGTGATGTGCTAAATTTTATTACACATTGTTAGCCGCTGGTTAACCAACTGGGCTATTGCTTTAGGCGTCATCACCTCCTCCCTTCCCACCCTCTCTCTGTCTACGCTACTGAAGCAAACGATCTCAAATCCATGTAGAATGGAAAAAAAATCACATTGTAGAACCAGGCACATTCTGTAGCAGAGTTTTCAGACCCACAGAGAACCGTGCTGGTGTCGGTTCCCGCACCTAATCTCGAACCAGCCAGCGTGTTCACACCAAAAGTCAGAGTGTTCAGGAGCCGAAAATTAGGCTGAGAAACCGAGTTGTAATGTTCTGTTGTATTAAATAAAAAACATCTTTAAAGAGTTCTGTGTTCTCTTTATTGCCGCTCATACATTCACTTGCAGACATGCAGTTTTTCTCCAACAACCTGTCCCATCATGCATCCGTCCTACTACAGTAAGTGTTGAGGGACAAAACAGTTGCAATAAATGTTGGTTGTTCACAGCTCTGACACAGGGCTGGCTGGTCGGAAAACAGCTAAAGAACTTCTAGCTGTCAACTTTTATTCTGAGGTGACTGGTTTTGATGGTACTTAGATGAGGTAACTAGTTCAAGATAACTTGAAGCTGGTGATTGGCAAGTTGCAATTTGTCAATTTCTTTCCACAAAACTCACCAGAAGTCACAATTTAAAGGGTTGTTTTGCTAAATTTTCCTCTGGGGGACCATGCCCCCGGACCCCCCTAATGCTGGTTACCGACACAGCACCGCTGCTACAAACACTTCTATTTCTTTGGTAGAAATCATGTTGACAGATGAGGTTGTGTAGTTAAGTTTTATTCAATATATGTTTAATAACGGGGAAGACCAAGGACATGCTGGAGAGACTATGTCTCTCGGCTGGCCTGGGAACGCCTCGGGGTCCCCCCAGGAGAGCTAGAGGAGGTGTCTGGGGAGAGGGAAGTTTGGGCATCCCTGCTTAGACTGTTGCCTCTGCGACCCTGCCCCGGAAAAGTGTAGAAAATGGATGGATGGATGGATGGATGGATGGATGGATGGATGGATGGATGGATGGATGTTTAATAACATAGAATCACATATTTCAGTTCAATGAAAAAGTCACAAGTTGCAACACTTCTGTTACCTTTTACAATAAGCTACTCTTTGCACATTAAGTGAGTTTACACACATTTGTGGTTACATACATGTATTTAATGTGCATTTTGTTATTTTGCTTTGGAAAGTTTGTGTCTCTGCTCACTTGAGGTGGTTTTTGCTAGTTTTCACCACAGTGTAAATGTACTTTGTCAGATATGTTCTGATATACAGTAATAAAACGTTTAATTCCCGTGACTGATCAGATGTCTGTTGTGTCTTCATAGAAACAGAGGTCATAGATGTCTTCATAGATGGATAAAACACATTGGGTACAGTATTAGTGTGGACTGATAAGGAAACCACATTATTCCTCTGTATCTGTAACAAAAGAGCACTGTCCATTTTGATGGAAAATGGCAACACAATGTTATGCTTCTTCTACTCTGTTATTAGAGCTATGTGTAACATTAACTACAGAGATACGATCCAGCCTAGTAATCAGTTTTCAGGAATGCGTGTAATTTAGGCATGTTTGCAACTTTTCAAAAGTATAGTATAACTATGGGATATTGTATGATTCATAGTTATCTATAGTCTGTAAAGTGCTATCTGCCAAATTGTGTTTCCCATTAATGAATGTGAAGCCACTAACAAGCGTCCAAATTGAATGGGCTGTTACATCAAATAAAATGACAGATTTCTCTGAACATTTATGAGACCACTAGTTGGACATTTTGCATGTTTTATTATTTATTTATTCTATATTCTATTTAAGTGAACGTGTGGTATACATTTGTATGTCAGTGTGCACATCTTTGATTATTGTAGATACTAAATAATGTCTGTAATTTCCAACTTTTTTTTTTTTTTCCACATAAAACAGTATCAAGCTTTGACCACATTTTTGAGTTGTGGGCAATTCAACTTAATCAGACCCAATCTGATTTAGCTAAATAATTAGATAGGCACCAACCTAATCTGATTAACAAAATAACCCAGTTTCCTATCAGCCGATTTCATTTACTTAAACATTCTTGTAGCTTTATATTGTGTTCATACCTCTTCTACCGACACTGATTACAGTCAGCACAATGTTTTGAATAGTTTTGTACATTATCTGACCTTTATTTAAGATATCGTACAGAAACAACAGGAAATGTGTAGAGAACGATGGGGAATGACATGCAAAAAAAATTGTCCCCAAACTGCATGTATAACAGAAGATACTGTGGTTCATGGTCAGCCACTCTACTACAGGCTACAATATTGTTTTTCACAATGGTTGAAGAAATATGTTGGTTTAAGGCCTGTAGTCCACACGTACTTCTTCATTCTAAAAAAGAATCCCTTCCACACAAGCACCATTAAAAAAATATTCATATGAAAATGCAAAATCACAATTACAGTGCTGTCAAAGAGAATGCCAAACCAGTGATACAGCCCTAACCCTGGATTATGTAGCAGTGACCTCTGTAGCACATTCTGATGCCTCTGCCCCTGAATATAGAGGAGGCATAAATGTATGTGTATATTCATTTATGTGTAAATATCTGGCACAATTTTGGTCATATCTGCATTTGCTGTTCCACATTACAAAAAAAAAAAAAAAGATAGTCATTATAAGCCAAAAACTGCTTCCGGCTGATCTAAATATGGATTTTTATTTGAACAAAAGGCCCAAATATAAAGGAAACTAAATACCCACATACACGTGGACAGTTACATTTTTATATCAAAATTTATTGAGTAGACAGGTAGAGTAGGCTGTGTAGCCCCTTGGGTTGCCTTCATTTTGTTGTCCAGGCTACAGAAATATATCAGGTTTATCATTTTGCAGTTTTTTATCCATTTTGGAACAGTTGAATAACAGCAGAATTTCTTTTAATCAATAAATAAACATGGAAGATGAGTGGTGATTCAGAGATCTGGAACCAGGCCAGTCACAGACCTGAATATATTACTTTTCCCCCCCTTGATCCAAGGTTCACATTTTGGTATGTGATCCATTAGAGGGGAACTGACCCTAGTGTTGGGACTTGGAAAGGAGTAATTAATAAAGGCAAATAAACAAGTCCAGGACAAAGGGTAGAGTTTAATAAACATTGCAAAAACACTCTGAACAAGCTTTTGCTTATAGTCTAAATTAATCAGGTGATCAGTTGGCAAGGCCAGTGTCAGTGTAGCTTTTGCTCAGAGGCTTGTTTTTGTCTCTCAGAGCATGACCTAGAAATTTCAGCTGGGATGGCAAGTTTAAGAAAGCTCCTAGAAATCTTAAGAGTGTTTATCCAGCGATTTTCACCATTAAAGGTGCCAATCCTCCTGTGGGCTGATCCCGACCTGCGCTGTGACACTCACCAAGCTTTCCCAGATCTGCAAACTCAAAATAAGAAACAATAGAAGCTTATTGTATGCTGGAGCATTCAATTGCCAAAAAAAAAAATAATAAAAAATGCAACAGGACCCAAACAAGCTGAGAGGATCATAAAAGGTAATGTATTCCACTCACATATGCTGACTTTTGCATCATATTTGTTGCTTATATCTATGCACACATTTGCACATACATGCATGTCAGTGCATATGTGAAAGCCTGTGTCACCAAATTATGTACAAATTCCTGAATCTGCTTTACCGCATTCCTAAATGGGACTCTTGTGCTTTTCTTTAGCATAATCAAATCAACTCAATCAGCTCTATGACTGGCTTTCATTATCCTCCATTCATGAAATGACTCTCGTCTCAAGTGTTTTTCTAATATCTCATTTAACATTCTTTCATTTCATTTCCTTCTCCTAATGTTCCTATGTTTGTCTTTTTTTCTTTTTTTTTTTGGACAAATTCCATAAATTCCATCCTCACAACGTCTTGAAAACAAAAGGAATTTATTTTTCCCTCTGAGGTTTGTTGATTTCTGCCAGTATCACCGTGTGCATTCCACAGGAGGGGGAGGAAATGAAATGAAATGAAAAATGGTTGACAAAATGTCACTATTCTTCTTTCTTTGTATTCTTGTACAAATAAAACTTGCTTTTTTTAACTGCAGTTTCCCAACATTGCTGTGATGATTCATCTCAGACATAAAATAATAAGAGAAAGCACAAACATACAGCATCTGCGGTTGTGAATTTGACAGTTCATAGGCCTTGGAGACAGAATTTGACAAAACAACTCAAGATCTGATCACTTAACTCACTCTAGAGTTTCAACGGCATCACAGAGCCTTCAGCAGCACAGAAACTTTTATCAGTTGTCATTGATTTGTTGTGATTTAAACAAATCAGAGCTGTTAGGGTGTCATGTTATTAAGCAGACCTTCATTTGAGATTGTTGTGTTATCTGCTACATCCAAGAAATTGCCATCTGTGGCTCCAAAAATGAGTAACCTCATGCTAAACAAGGATGGCTGGAGCTCAGAAATTTAGCTCTAGTCATTTACTATCTACTAACAATTAGTAAAAAAAAAAAAAAATTGGGCTTAAGGTTTAAGGAGTCTGTTTGGGGTGAGAGCTGTTTTGTCTTATTTTGTTGGTGCTGAGACGAAACAGAGACACTGAAATAGTCTGAAACAAGCATAAGGAAATGAAAATGACCAGGCTGTTGTTGTGGATGTACTGAAACAGACCCTAGAAATGGGTTGAACTAACATCAACAAATGACAAAACAGATTCCCACACAGATTTCATGTAAATGCTCACACACATCTTGCATAGTATTGGATTTCTAAAGGAAAACTATCAAACAGACTGTTAAAGCTCCATCCCTCTTGTAAGATAAGGTTAGATAAGGGAGAGAGCACATTCAAGACTTAGAGAATAAGAGGAAAGCAATCTCTGTCAGCAACGAAGATGACAAAAAAGTGAAAATAAAAATGTTATGTTCTGATTATTTCACAGCTGTTCTGGTATAAAGCACAAATATCCAAACCATCATACTATCTGCTGTATGTTGTTTTGTCTCGGTAATGGAGAAAACCAGAATAAACACATTACTTTCTTTCACAGCAAAACAAGAAGGAACTTATAGAGATTGATGGTCGCTGCATGTACAGGTGTGCCTCAAAAAATTCATTAATTCATTCATTTATTTCAGATAAGCGAGCATTTACAACACAAATGACCTGCATACAACAAAAACAATCAACAATACATGCAGGTACAATACTTCAGTTAAATTCATTTATGCTCGAAAAAGAGTGGGAAGAAGACAACTTACTTAATCGCACTCCCATTTCTCATCAATAACTTAACATAGTTTCAAGTACTCACTCCTGTCTTTAAACTTCAAACCAGGACTATGAACAAATTGGCCTATACCAAATTATAATAAACTCACTCACAGTATTTACATTATTTAACCAACATATGTGTGAAAAATAGAAACAAAGTACGTTCATGGTGGTGTTACCACGGATAACAGTTAAACATTAATTAACATTATAATAATAATTACATACCAACAATGGTAAGAAAACTACAATACCACTAAGGGTAAAGAACAGCACATACCAGCAATGATAAGAACAATACATAAGGGACAACATACCAACTTCGTGAGGAACACCAAGCACACATCAACATTGTAAGACAGAATATTGATGTAACGTAAATATTAAGACCCTATATCTTTATACTGGGACCAGACCTTATGTTTATATAGCAGTTAAAATCTGTTAGAATAAATTACAATATTGCTAAAAAAGAACAAAGTTTCATATTTTTCCTCAATTATTTCTGAGACTGAACATTGTACATATTCTAGACTAATTGCATGTAAACTAAAATGTTTCAAGCATGATTTGATTTCATTTTGGTAACTGTGTCCCACACCTAAACAAAGAGGAAAAGCGCATTTCAAAATATTTGAATATTTCATTTGAAGTTTGAATAAATCCCTATTTCTGTGTATAAATACCACGGGTTTCTGAGTCAGGTTCAGTGCACTCTACTGGAAGACTGCTGACTCGACAGTTGCACAGAAGACACCCATTGATGTCCTCTACAAAGAAGGTAAGCCACGAAGATCACTGTTGAAAGGTCTATCTGTTCGGAATGCTGTATCAAAGCATATTCACTGGAAGATGTAGAAGGTGAGAGCAAAGATGATTCAAGAAGTTGGGGGAGGTTCATAAGGAGTCGATCCAGAGTCACCACACACAGACGAATCCAGGAAATGGATTACAAGTCTTGCATTCCTAGTGTCAACCCATTCCTGAACCAGAGACGATGCTATAAGCGTCTTACCTGGGCTCAGGGGTCCAAAGTCCTCTGTTCAGATCCTTGTAAATTTTACACTTCAGTTGAAAACCCAGGTCTCGGAGTCTAGAGGAAGTCTGGAGAGGCACGGAATCCCAGTTGCTTCAAGTCCAATATGAAGACTCCACAATCAGTGATCATTTAATCTGCTGTTGTTGGTCCACTGTGTTAACAAGTCCAAGGTCAACACAAGACGTTTTACAGCCCTACACTTCTATCTGAGGACAAGCTTTATGGAGATTTTCAGCAATATTTGGGAAATATTGCATATTTTCCCCCGAGACAAATGAAACTACATCAAGGACATAGTAAAAAGGACAGATGTTTAAGTATATATTATATACCACAAAGTATTAGCCACAGTAAAGCTTAGCAGAAGAGCACGTAGATAGTATCAGATGTGTCACATTCCCCACCAACAACGTAGCTTCTCTGTGAGAACAACCGTGCAAATGCAATCTCAGATGTGGTTTACATTCAAATCCAATCAGCTGAGGGTAACGAATGGTCATGTTTTGGTCACAAATCATTTTAGCTGCGGTGAAGCCTGTGAGCCTGATGTCAGCAGCATGAAATAAAGGACCAAGACCTGAACAGAACATCACAGGTGAGAGATGGAGGCTGCAATGACACATGGCATCATGGGTATATATGGTAACCGGTGGGCAGCTTCAGGTAAAGGTGTGAATGTGTTAAGATCGGATCGGTCAGAATACGTTCAGAGGGGACCTGAGGTGAGTCGCACACGTCCACTTTCTTTTAGTCCTGCAAACACAAATGTGTCCTGGGCCAATTCAGCTGACAGAGACTCACTCACATATCACAACCAAATTGCCACCTATTATGGTTGCAGGTAAACAAGAATTATTATCTCATGAAATAAAAAGCCTAGAACAGACAAGAAAAACGCTCATAAGTGACATATTACCTTGAAAATCTATGTGTTTTCTACAGAAACATACAGTTGCCGAGATGTCTGAAGATATGAGTGTATCAAACATGTGTAGTGATTTGATTTGCCTAGAACATACCAAGCAATACACCAAGAATGTATTGATTCGGTTTGTTTGTTTATATCTTCTTCTTTTCAGTTCCTTCACATGAAGTGCATTGTTATATCCCAGAGGTTAAAAACATCAGAAATCAGTACATGATTAATAATTATCTTTTCGCGTCATAATTCAGCAATCTGAAAGAAGAGGATAAGAGAGGAGAGGAAGACCTTAAGAGTAAGATTTGTAATTGACACGGATGAGGGTAACAGGGACAGATATTCATTTAGATGTATGTACGTACGCAAACAAAAAGCATAAATCTCCCTCACAGAACCTTTAACCGACATTTTGTTGGGAAGTAGTTGGGATAATACACTCCACGATTTCAATCAATTACACAAAGGCCTGCAACCATCTAGAGTTAGAAGACCTGGAATGAGATGGTAAACAGTGGGTAAAATGTCCATCTATTTAATACATTTTGTCGGTCATTGACTACTGTTCTATAAATGATGGCTGAATAAATATGATTATCTTAAAAAAAAGTGTGTTGTACAGTTTAAAACACACAGAAAAATACAATAGAAAAATTATTCTAGTTGTACAGATGAAAGACGAAAAAGATCACAAGCCATTCTTGTGAACCGAGTGACATACACCAAAATACTCATCCAAAACGGAAAAATGTATTTACATCGACCTCCCGCACTCCAGCTGAGAACACACAGGGAGCGTAAGTGTGTCTGTCTCTACCTTGTCTAAATTTCTTCAGCCTTGACTGACGCTCACAGGGTCTATTCCCTCCAGCTTTGAAAAACACATTCCATTTTAATGTAGCAGCCGTTCACAAGGTCATTTGTCACTTGATAATGACAAAGCAAACCCAAAGGCATTTTACTGTCAAGTGTGTGTATGCATGTGTGGAAGGAAGTCAGCGAGGTGAGAGAGGTTGTGGCGTCCTTGTGAAGCTCGCAGACTTGTTTGAAGTTTGAAGACGTGGTCGGATGCTGGTGACACTGGAGCCACGGAGCAGTACGCGGTGTGTTTTCTGGCAGGTTTTTCACTTATTAAAGGGTGACAGACGTTTTCTGAGCACATGCTAACAGTTACTCAAGTGCACATACAATCCTAAATGCAAAGCGCACAAGGCGATGTCAAAGTAAATACTCCCCCACACACTCATATCCAGAGTGCTGTAGTGCTCTTGTAATGTGACAGATGTGCGGTGCGTGAGGAAGGTGGCTTACTTTGACCCGTGAAGGTTGCATTAACAGAGTTTAACTAAGTGTATGCTGTGAAAATCATATGCTTCAAACATGTTTTGAATGTGGCAACGTGAAACTAACTGCACAAACCGCAATCTGCGGAGAAAAAAATCAATTTGTCAAGTTATTGCCTGTATTATTTGTTATTCTGTGCATAAAATTCCACCGTATTTTGTCCACTTACATAACGATGCTGAGGAGAGAAATGTGTAGTTTATATTTAGAGCATCAGGCCTCCAACCTTCAAACTGTATCCTTTAATTCCTTGGGCACCCGATGTTGCAAAGCAGCCTGTGTGAAAATGTGTGGGTGGGTGTTTGTGTATGATCATGAGTGAGGCTATGGCTGTGAAAACAGGCATGCATGAATTCAAAGTGTACTGGGGGAAACAGTAGTGGTGGTTTTGTGGGTTTTGACATTTTGATACAGTAGAGACCTATTTGCTGGCCTTGCTGGTATAAAGGGGGGGGGGGGGGCC
>JAPQRP010000003.1:21394694-21410181 GCA_037367295.1 Apogon hyalosoma
GCAAACTCCACACAGAAAGGTCCCACCGACTGGTGCTGGAATCGAACCCAGGACCTTCTTGCTGTGAGGCATGAGTGTTATCCACTGCACCACCGTGTCGCCCCCTATGTAAAAACAAATAAACAAAAAAAAAAAATGTTTTCTTCTGTGAATATTTCACCTTTATTTCGGAATGACATCTGTATAAATGAAATGGTGGATCATTTGGTCCCACCTCTGTCACGGCTCTGTAACACCTCTGGGGGTAGTAACAGAGCTGTGATAAAGGTGGAATCATGATTCTGGAACACTATGTAAAAGGAACACCTCTCGTTCCGCAACCAAGGTGTGATGTTTTGATGACATATTGCGTGTGTGACCCCCGCGCCGGGAGGATTTAGAAATGAGCGCTGGCCGTGTACAGTAAACAAACATATCAATGTGACCAGAAAGATGTCGAACTGAGGAGACGCCGAAATCCACGAGATATTGTCACTTTGGGCGGAGGACTCTATCTATGCTAACATTTGTGGAACAGTGAAAGATGGGCCGACTCTGGAGAGATTAACAACACCGCTATGCTCAGGGTATTTCTGACGTGCAAGTTATACGTCACACTATACGCTGCGCTGTATCACGCCCCATTGATTCCAGAATGCAGGTCCGTTGTGTAAAAGTCCAGCCTGTCTCACCTCTGTTACGTCTTTGTCTTGGCTGTGGAAATCAGTCAATGGTGGCAAAATGGTGAGATTACCATCGCACCTTTTTTTCGGGATCTCTGTGTAAAAGTGGCTAGTGTCTGCTCCATCAGACACTGTAGTCAGTCTCTTTTGACCTTTTTCCGCAAATATTTCATGTTAATATTTAAGATTGAGTAAAATCTTAAGGGTGTCCAAAAATATTTTTCCACTACACCATCTGCTGTAATACTATGTAGCACTACAGAATGTTCCCCAAATATTCCAGCCCCACAGAAGCATCAGTTCACAGCAATCCTTCAGAAAGTAGGACTTCTATGACAGCTATTTGTTCATCCCCTTCATCTCTTAATACCAATCCCTCTCCATGACCCTTAAACGTTCCTCAAAAACCTCTGGCTGGGCCTTTTGGTGCCCATCCCAAGCCCACAGGGGTGTATGTGTCCAAGCTAAAGCCGCCTCTCCCTGCTTGACCTCACTCTGCCTGCCTGCCTGCCTTCCCGGGCTTTAATCCTGATCAAGCATGTCTAGACCTCTCATTACCAGCACATAATCAGGAGGCAGGGTAAAGGACGGGGCGACTGGGCCGGAGGGAGCGCAGGACGAATGGTGGGAGGAGAGGATGCAGAGAAAGTGACCCTGACAGTGACCCACACATTCATTCCACTGTTTACCCTCTCAGTAAACAGACAGACTATACAGAGAGTCAATACACATGACGGAAGAGGGATGGAGAGGGACATATGAGGCAGGGGTGAAAGAAACCAGACGTAAACACAGGATTAGACAGAGAAAGGGAATCCTCAACAATATGTATCTTGAATCCCTCAAAACAATGTAATAAATACTCCAGTGCTCAGAAAAAATGTGAAGAAATACTTGTAACAAGGGCAGTTATCTGGCCTCCAGTTGGAGATGATACCACTTCACTGAGAATTTAGCAAAAAAAAAAATAATAATAATAATAATAATAATTTTCAATTGACTCTCAGGAATCAGTGATATGTCAGTGAAATGTCAAGATTTTGTCATTTTTATCCAGACATGTTGTTTTTCCTGTGGTCGCTTATGTTCATCAAATTATTAATTTAAAGACAAATGTTACTCTATGTGTTGAACCTTAGAAAGACCATTAAAATAATTATTTTTTTTATTCAGTATCATAAAAATGTACAGCTTTTAAATACCTATATCTACATCATAGATAAAACTTGTTAATTTAATTTCACTTGTTCTCATTTAAAAACTCTAATATGATGCAACTCTTATCATTAGAATCGATCACTGTGTAATGCTGATGATAAAAGCTACAAAACAATAACTAATTATGGATTACAAAAAAACTACAGTAGATTTGAGGTTTTAGGAGCATCTTCATTAAACAAAGCACTAAAAAAGACATGCACAAAATGGAGTGTGATGTTGGTGTTGTGGATGAAAGACTGAAACATAGAGAAAAATGTTAGTTTTATAAAATTTCTGCATTAGTGTTCACAAGCCATAAACATAAATATTTAAATTAAAATGAAAAAAAATCAGTGACTGTGCACTTTAGTTCATGGTGTGTGAATCTGTCAAAACATTCTCACACATTCAGAAAATTAAATGATTATATAAAGCATGAGAAAAAAGCAGAAAAAGGAAGCTCTGCATGACTGGAAGAGCACCTGAAAGAATAATGGTAGATTGTAGCTTACAAGTATTGCAGCATAGTATCACATTTAATCCAGTATCATAGTATTACTCCTGAAACCTTATCTAATAGTAGAGAAAAATCATGAACATTTTTTAAGAGACTATAGTATGACTACAGTGGTTTAAGGTAATTTTTCAAATGACAGAAGATTTCAATCTGAAGGGCAGTACAGTACAGATATAAAATTACAGGAAACATGAAAATACCAGTGATGTGACAGGATTTACCATAATGACTCAATCCCATTACCACACATATTCTCAGTTTCTGCTAAGCCATGGTTCCAGTCAAGCAGCTGACTGTGACACGGCCAGATTACTGAACATGAGTCGATGTGATGAGTGGCGAAATACATGAACTAATGGCATGTCATTCATCACTGGCCAACTACTGATGGAAACATGGGCGAAATAATACACAACCTGTTTAAAAGGCTGTGCAGTGTAGCTCAATAATAAACCAAACCCCAGGGGATACGAAGACGGATGCTGCATCCGTGTGTGTGTGTGTGCAAATGTTGAAGGTATTAGAGGTGCTACATGCGCTGCGCGATGCCACGACGTGTCTTTCAAGTGATCAAGTGCGGGAGTCTGATCCCATACAAAATTCACAACATAGCAGGATTTTCATCATCAAGTCCCTGCTGCTGAACTTCTCCTCCCACGCACACAAGCACACACACTCTCCCCTCACACACAATCAGGGCTGTAGTCTATATGATCAAAAGGAGCGCCTGCAGTCTGCACCTGCATACAGTCCTTCACTCAAACACACCCTGCATGCCCTATAAATACACAGTGAGCTGTGTTAGTATGCAGAATGACTGGAAACCTGTCTCTGTGTTTCTGAGACATTCATGTGGGCCTGGATTTGGTCTCATCCCAGTCTCTCTTTCTCTCTCTCTCTCTTTCTCTCTCTGTTCCTCTTCTGCTTCCACCCCCTCACCCTCTTGTCCTTTGCCTCGCTTCTTCTTCTTCCTCTTCTTCTTTCCTTAATCTCCCACCCCTTCCTTGATCAATCCACTCTCTTCTCACTCTCACAATCTGAATTCCTGTTTTTTTTTGTTTTTTTTTTAAACACACACACATATATATATATATATATATACATATTCCTCATCCTCCTCTCTGCTCCCTGCCGTTTCTCTAATTGCATCTGCATTCATTTTTCAGCTCTGTTGACGATACTTTTGGCCATCTCCGGCAACACTTGAGTGCATTCCTGCAAATTCCAGGGCCTGATTTACATATAAGGGGGCTTAACAGTACCTCTCTAATTGGCTGTCTGGTCTGTATTCAGTGTGCTAATTTCTTGTCTGAGAAAGTGGCCATACAAGGGTTGATAGACCCCATGGGAGGGGTTTGTCACTGAAGATGTCAATCAGTGCAGCCCACCCAGAAGGGCTTTGTGAGAAGTGGGCAGTAAAAAGCCAAAAATAAAGACACTATACCAAATATTGCATAGTTTCTAAAGTTCTGGATGATCATCGTGTTACTTGTGTGTAATGAGTGTCTGGGTGATATACTGTAGTATTGAGCACTTAGATAATGCCTTTCTATATATGTATGCGTCAGAAAGTGAATATTTCATCATAATGGACCAACAGCCAAATCATATGAATATCATTCAGCAGTCTTTGTTCCACTTTGTCTCCCGAAATGAAATCTATTTAAGGATTTGAAGTCATTTTGTCAAATGGGGTCAGGGTTGATATGCCTCATGTAAGAACCAGATGTTTCATTACATCACACAGCATCTAGTTTTTTGGGGGGTTTTTTAATCTACACGGGCACTCAGAGAGCAAACACTGTACCTACACAGTCCTTTTTTGCTCCAGTTTGTCAGTTTGTGCCACTTGCAGATTGTACATAAAGATGGATGACATGACAAAACTTCCTGCCATGGTGTAAAAGTGAAGCCAAAATCCTCCTCCAGTCATGAAAGCTGTCATGTTACTAATGTGATGTAATTTGGAGCCAGAATCTGATATAGACAATAGGATATAATGTCCACTTAATGCCCAGAAGCATGATTTGTTTCTTGACAAGAGATTATTCCAATGACTTCAACACAAGTCAGACTCATGAAATCTACCTTAAAAGACAAGGAAACAAGGATGAAATGAAGGGAAGGTGTATGCTAGGGGTATCAAACTCATTTTACCTCAGGAGCCACATACAGAGCAATTTGATCTAAAGTGGGCCAGACTAGTAAAATAATAACCTGTAATAACCAATAAATAATAACTGGAAAATGTTCTAATTGTTTACTGATAAAAAAGTAAAAGTGTAATTTTGACAATATTGTACCTCAGCTTCTCATCTATACAATTTACAGATTACAGTGGCTCTACAAAGGCACAAAATATTTAGTAACTGGCACAATGTTGTTGAAATTCCATTTATTTTTCCCTATAAATTTCAGGTCGTTCGTGGTTGTTTACATTATTCACAATTTTTGTTAAAAGATAGTTTGTAAATGCAGACGTTTTCACCATCCTTTTTCACACTAAAAGTGAAAAATTTTGAATTGCTATGGGTTATTTTGCTGTTATTTTACTGAGTCGGGATGCTGTTATTCTAATGAGTTTGACACTTGGCTGTTGATATCTTCAGTGTAATGTTTGCATTTCACAAATTCATCCCATGGGCCTGACTGGTGGGCTGGTTTTGGTCCCTGGGCCTCATATTTGACACCCCTGGTATGCGAAGGTACATTTTCATGATAGTGCCTTTGACCATTGTGCTAATGAAGATATAGAGTTTGTCCCTGAGTGCCTTCAATGGCAACTCACTGCCCTTAATGAGATAAATGCTAATGCTAATCACTAATGCTAAGTTCTGTGTGTGTATTAGGATGAGTTAAAGGCAGAGACCAAATTTCCCTGTGGGGACA
This sequence comes from Apogon hyalosoma, assembly GCA_037367295.1. NCBI lineage: Eukaryota > Metazoa > Chordata > Actinopteri > Kurtiformes > Apogonidae > Apogon > Apogon hyalosoma. Next base: position 21,399,963 of record JAPQRP010000003.1, read on the forward strand.
ATACACTGAGCTAACCTTTAACCTTTAGATATTTCCCTTGGGAGATATTTATTGGATATGTACTTGGTTTTTAGTTTGGCCCCAGTGCCATCGACAAACACTGAGCAAGCATGGCTTATTACCTAAGCTGCACCCAGCAAAGAAGAGGCTATCAAGAGGTTTTAACTTCACTTTTCTGGAGGCATTATTATGTCCATTTATTAGACTGTGGTGCCATTTGTTACCATGGTAAGGAAAGTATTAATAACTGGAGCCTCAGGAGCCGAGTGTTTATTAAAATAATCAAGAAAATGTAGTTACTCCTGTATTTAATTACCACCATTAGATAGTTTTTTACAAAACAAGAAAAGTTATTTATTTAGTAATAATTAATTTGAACTTCATATCAAAACAAAACCTTTCATTTCATTTCATTGGATAATTCACACGCGAGCTACAGTTGAAATTATTATAGGTGCAAAAACTTCTGCTGAAAAAGTGGAAGTAACAGAAGATATCTATGTCTGCCTACTAATGATTCATCTTCTGGTTATTAAATAGCCTACTGCTGTATTATTTGGTTTTAAATAGATATTTACCTTAAGTAGCATTTTCTGGTACCAGTAGTGCTTGTTGTGTCTGTAACAATCCCTCCAGCGCTGGAACATTGTTAATATAAAGAGAGAAGATCAGGTCAGATAAGGTTAGACTACTAACAAGCACACTACCGAGGAGGTATGGGACAAAAGGATATGAAAGATTAAATATGCCCAGTGTGTTCAGAGACCATAATATATTTACTAAAGAAGTTGCAGTACAAAAATATTTAATCCTTTATTAGTGACTGAGTTCATGAAAGTAAGGCAGACAGTCCCTATGATCCAGGACAGGGTGACTGTAGCGCTGTAGCCACATCGGTTACATCTGGCGGCATGACGGCATGGAGTAATCACTGTAACACAAGCACAGGCCAAAGACTCTCAGCAGACACTAGTTCATCTCTGTCTGAAGGAGGCTTTTACCTCCCCTTGTAAGACAGAAACATCCATCCTGTCTGTCTGTCTTCACTGTGGTAGCCTCAGCCAGAACACCACAGCCCTGGAAAAACACAGCTCAGTTTGTTTTTCCATCTGGGTGTGTGATTGTCCTTTCATTCATAGACTCCATATGTTTTATAATACATTCTTTCATTATTCTTTTTTTTTTTGTTTTTTCCCCAGGATGCTCATCCCTGCCTCCTCACACAGATCATAGTCATGAGTAATTAACTCAAAGTACTGCAGTTGATCACTTCTGTCTTTTATTTAATACAAACAAGAAATCCTCCCCATTTTCTCAATACAATAACAAAATAAATAAATAAAACACAAAATAAAACACTGAGCACAAAACTGAGTATGACTGAGTATTGACACGCCTCATATGCTGTAACTTAGTAACTCAAGCAGTAATATGTAACTGTACATTATCTGAGACCACTTCTTCGGGTTGTTCTCCCATCAAATGGCAGCAGAAGGCGAAGTTGTTTTTTTTTTTCACATTATGATGTTTAAGGTGTAACAGGTGGTGCTGCCACATGTTTTGTTTCCCATGTGCTCCTAAATAGATTAAGACGGGTATGGTGTTACCACAGATAATGTCAATTCCAGTTCAGCATCATGTATCACAGGGACAGAAATAAGGTGGATAAGACATAATTATGTTTAGAAATACTGGTGTCAGGAAGTAGGCACATTTTTGCACGTGTGGTATTATATAGATTGAGCAAAGTCAATACATTGTTCAACTGCAAATGAATCATGCAAAGACAGAACTGTTTTTCTACCTTTCCTCTTTTTCCTCTATTTCCTCTAGTCTCTGCATCCATTGGGTAGCATCTAACAACATATACTGATAAGAAGTGAAACTGAAGTTTTGTTCATTAGCTACATGTAGCAGTAAACCTACACCTCCATCACTTTAGACTGAAAGTTTTTGGCAAAAAAAAAAAAAAAGGCACCAGAGTTTCACCTCTTTGCTTTGATACTGTTTGAGGACAGGTCCACTGGTTAGTTTAACTAACTGTTACCATGGCAGCAGAGCTCTGGTGCTAGCCTGGGGCTAAACCATTCTCCAATTTTAAAGAAAATGAGAAATATCTACCCTCAGCCCTCCCGTTTTTTTATTGATCTACATCTTCAAAAAATCACGTGGACAGGATTCATATCATCAAGGGTTGTCAAGGGATTCTGACCCTACGTTCGATCAAAATAAAGGTTTATCTGAAAACAATGTGACATGCAACCAACGTCGCCCGAATGGGAATCGAACCAGGGATGCTGAAGCACATGGCTGCCGTCCTCAAACACTTGATTTTTTGAGAAAAGGGTAATACGAAGACAAAGACTGAACTGTGCGCCCCTCCCTTGAGTTGCTTTAGAGCATCCTCTCCTGCATGTTGCATCCCAGTGTTAACCATGTTCTGCAAAAACACCCTGTGTTTCCAGGAATGCTTATCATTAAATCCTATAATGCCACATCGTGCGCTGTGTGATAATGTGGCAGAATGGATGCTAAGAGGCGTTTGAGCTAGTGCGCTGTTTACCTTGCAGTCAAAAAAGCAAGTCATTAACATTCTCCTCATTGTTGTGTGGTGCTTCTCAGACACTGGCCTGCATCTCAATGGGCTTTTCATTGAGACAGTCAGGGAGTCAATTAGCTTATCTTGCTATTGGCAATATCTGCCTTGATGCTGTTGTTGTTGTTGTCCCTTATGCGGGCCAGTAACTAGACCGAAACTGTCCACATTAACTCCGAGTTGCGCCTTTACTTTGTACAGGCACGTCAGCCGCTGATAACACCAGGCTACCTTAAAAGAGACCTCACAGACACGCACGCATGGCGAACAACATGCACGCACACGCACGCTCCCCTCCCTAGACATACCCCTGGGCTGTAATTGAGAGCAGGGAGGCCCCCAACAGATAAACAAGACCTATTGATTCAGTGTAATTTGACTCAGTGGGTGCTATAATGACATTATAGGACAGGGCCGCTGTGTGTTGGTGTGTATGTGTGTGTGCATGCACTATAGTGAATGATGACACACTATTCAGCTGTGCCAGGGGAATTTAGCTGATTGGAAAGTGATATGGAAAGGGGCGAGCGAGATAGACAGACAGAAAAAAGAAAGAAAGAGAGGGAGCAAAGTGCCAGCAGAGAGAAAACGAGAGGAGTGTGAAAGGAGAAGCAAATAGTGCTGCTCTGGTGTGTGTTTTTCCACGGGCACACAGCCATAAATACTGTCTATCTGTGTAAAACTCCCAGGCGATCAATGAGCCATCAGAATAATGTTTTACATGCTAATCAAAGGGAGGGAAAAAAGAGGGAAGAAGAGGGAATGGAGACGCTTTTCAGTGGTGTGTAAGCAGATAAAGTCTCTAGCTGAATTCCAATCATTCCCCAATCATTCCAGAGTTTGACTACAGATTCGGAAATGCTAATCAGCCATCTGTTGATTGCCGGCAGCAGATCAAGGCAGTTCTTTCACTTGTGATGAATCAAAAAATAAGCACTAATTTGCATCAGTTTGGTTTCACTTTGGCCATTTATAACCATTTAAAAAAAAGAAAGCAACGTTGCATGGGTGCACATCTTGTAGTGTCATGCTGATGATGGTTGTCTGGTCAGTAATGTTGCTTTGGCAGCACCTACAGTACACGTACATGCTGATTTATACCCAATTACAATAGATCACGTCTTATTCTTGGCAGGGCGGGAAAAGGCTTCTGTAACAGCTTTTAGATAATTGCACTCTAAAGTCCAGCTTAACAGTGGTAATAAAACACATTTATGGGTACTTGTGTAGAATGCAATCAAAATCATGCATGGTGCTCATTTCGCCTCACAGGTTACTTATATGTAGCCTAATAAATAATCTAGTCAGCAGAATAAAATGTCGCCATTGTATGTATCAGCAGCCCCAACATTTATGATAATTTTTTTCAACTGTGTTCCAGAAATTGGAGATCAATAATGTAATTATCCAACAATTTTATTGTTCCTTTAAGGCACGGGCAGCACTTCAAGTATTGGAACAGATAACAGGGCTTGTTTTAATTGTATAAATGAATTGGAGACTATTGTTTGTTTTGTTTTATTACTGCTGTTCTGAAGCCTTGATTTTGGCAAGACTATATTTTATTTTGACAAGATATGGTAGAGGGTAATTTGTGAAACTTGCCAACCTAACATTACTCCTAAATTACAGTAACCATCATGAAACACTTGCAGTGCAGAGTTCATTGACCACAACAACAGTAGAGCTTAGAGGAAATAATGCATTTTACTCAATAAACAGAAGATCAGAAAGTCTGACCAGTCTGCCAGTAAAAGCCCATACAACACACGACAGACTTGTATTAGCCTTAAAATAATAATAATAATAATAACAATAATAATAATAATAATTTATGCTCATTAGAGTACAAAGAAATGGCATCAGATTTTAAAATCAACTGAGTATTCCTTGACAGAAGAGCTAGCATCTAGAGGTCATCACTGGTGTTACAGTATCTTAAAGCACTAGTGTTAGTTTAAAGCCGCAGTTTAATACAGAAAACGTCATCTGAGTTTTGATAAAAAATGATTTGACGTGTTTGCTAATATTTAGGTCAAATCATCCCTTCTCTAATAATCAGTAAAAATGATTTTATTGTTTTAGCGCTTACAGGAGTGAGGCTGCAAACCTGGATTCGGTAGCTCAACTCAACCTTGAGCCTATTGAAGGACGGTGCAAAAGTAGTGGATCCTTACAGTGACATTATACGTATCTGCAGTTTGCAGAAATGCACACCGGCAACATGTTCTTCTGCCAAATAAGGTTGCAATTAGGAAACTGAGAGCGAGCACAGGTGTGAAAATATAATAACACTAATAAGTACTAGCTGATGATACCGACTGACTTCCACTGAACTTCTCTCTAGAAACAAATCTATGGGAGGTGCCCTGTTGTCAGAAAGCCCATTAGTCAGAAAAAGGGTAGGGCTAGATTTATCAACTAAATCCAAACAAATTTTCTGACTAAAGGGCCTGCTGACGATAAGGTGGGCACCCAAGTGTACAGCAGTAATCTTATTTGTTGGAGTCATTTTGATGTGTTGGGACCCTCTAATTAGCATATTGATATTTTTTTTTAATTTAGACTTTAGAGCTCATAGAAAGATTTGATACCTGATCTTTCTGAGCTAAAGCGCCTCCTCTTACAGCTTATCTTTATTGAATAAAACATGTTTCCTGACTAATGTAGTTGTGTTTTATAAGTTACGCTAATAAGAAGCATTTACCATAGTTATACAAACGTAAAGTGAAGTGTATTACAAACCTGCCACTTTAACATGGCTACATTTACTAATATGATACTGAATTATCTGCTCTGTTTGCTAGTCTGCTAGCTACTGTGCATGTATGTTGTACGACATTAACATTGCTGTAACAAAATACAAATGTATTGAAAAATCAACAAGCAGCTCATATTACTAAGCATTTACCATCTTAGCACAGTTTTCAATTTGTACTTAAGTAAAGTAGCTTGAGCTCTCCATGTTTTACTTATCACCCCTTGTTCTTCCTCATGTCCGCTGTCTTCTTCAATATTGTCACTACTGGCTCCAAAAAAAAAACCAAACAAAACAGCAACAACATGGTGACGGCCACAAAACAGTAGGCCACTTATTTTCTGTGGATGTTTATTGCAGTAAATAATAAAGGATATTACGCCATTTATTAGTTTTACAAAAAGTCAATAACTTCCTGATTTGCAGACTTGTTTTCTGTTAAACACACACAGTCAGATATACATTTCAGGGCCAAGGAGTGTTTTCCCAGCTGCAGTGAGAGCCTCTAACCCCTCAGTGGAGGCTAAAGAGATGCTCTGCTGTCATTTTGACTTCCTCTGGCTTTACTCTCCTGCAGCTGACAGGCTTAGACCAGGGTAATTGGTGTCACGTATGATTCTGTCAGCTCAGAGGACAGGTAACAAGAGATAGAGAAAAACAAAGGCAGAAGAGTGGAATCACAGACAGAATACAAACTATTTATTTCAATTGCTCTTACGCTAGCTCCAACGTAAAAATGTGTATTTCGCCTGTAAATTCAATTTCCTCTTCATTTGCTACTGCAAATGTGGCTTTCACGACAAAAAATGAAAAAACACAGTGTGCTATATTTATGTAGAGTAGGAAACCACATCGATGAAACCCTAAATACTCAATTTGTTTGAGTACATGCATGAATTTGTTTCTACTCGTACTCATCTCTGCAGCACTGCTTCTCCTCCTCCATCAACCCCATATGATTTTTTTTTTTTTTTTTTTGTAGCTGCACAACAAAAAAGAAACAAATCACACACATACATACGTGTACAGACCCTTTAAACACTCACAGACACACAAGTCTGGCACAAACACAGTCTTGGGTTTTGCAACATACAGTATACAGCACCACCACCACCAATTCTGTCTAGCACACGAGCAGCCATTTGCACAGAATTAGGTCAACACTTCTCCACACAAAACCCCTCCTTCTTTCTTTCCCTGTCTTTGCTGATTACCAACTCATTTGCTTCGTCTAGCTTCCAGGTTATCAGTTCTCTTTAATTTATATGATCAGCGGCTGGTCTCACAACATCCCCCATCTTAAAAAAATTGGAGATCAAACTCAAGATGTCTTTCAGGTTTGACTTCAAAGGTGACCGATCTGAATTACGACTTAAAAAAATATCCACCAGGAATCATTTTGGGATTTGCCCACTATGCAGTGTGTGTTTCTTTGATATGGAATTTTCCAAAGGACAGGCTGTGATTCCTGAGGGCAAAGCAGATGTTCTCATCTCAGCAAACGAATTATTCCACATGATGCATCTAGTTTAACAGTCTGGCTCATATACAGTCTTTAAATTAACGGGAGTATGAGAGGCAGGCTGAGCGGTGCAGCCATCTTGCCATCCCCGGATCGCTCTCTCTTTTCAGTCTCATCCTTGGGCATGCAGCCTCACCCTCCCCCCACCGCTCCATGTGCCAGCCTGGAGGGTGTGCTGGGAGGGCAAAGCCAATATGTGTGTGTGTGTGTTTGTGTGTATATGTGTGTGTCGTTGTCGATGATGCCAAGGGCAGGATTGCTACTGTAGCTTTGCAGGCTGTGCTGCCAGTATGTCAGTGCCACTGCCCTTTTCTTGCAGATCTGAATTTTTTTTTTTTTCCCAAAAACACCACATTCCACACCGTCCCTCCATCACCCATTTTTGACCTCATTACCTCAGTGTGATGAAGACCACATGCTTAAATAAATTCACCTCATTGTGAGTACGATACTGATACAGATTCCTCACATTTTTTTGGTAACCATGTGAGCTACCGGTGGTCTGTGCAGTCCCGGGTAAAGCAAGGGACCATGTGGTTTCATCAGTTGAGGAAGAAGTATTCATATCTTTAAGGCTTAAAGACCTAAACAGCTACCAATCACCAAAAGCATCTATTGATCTAAAATGATTCGTAACATTTGAACCAATAATCCTATCAATACGTATAAATAATTCAGGTGAAATGCAGTTTCTCAGCTTTTCAGCAACATCAGATTTATCTTTCTTGGATGTTCAGAGTCTTTTACTGCAACATCGATTCACCAATAAAACCCATGTAGTTTGACAAATGACTGGTTGTTTTGATGTTCAGTTAATGATATATTTGGCTGAAATAATATGTGATCATTCACAATGGTCATAAAATATAACGTATAAATTTACTCTGAACTTTTATGTATATCTTCATGATCAGTAAATTAAATATAGGAATATACCTGACCCAAACACGCACTGATAGGTTAATCAGTTAATCTAAATTGCCCATAGGTGTGAATGTGAGAGTGGTTGTTAGTCTCTATATGTCATGTCTAGGGTGTACCCCGCCCTCGCTCATAAGTAGCTGGGATGGGCTCCAACATGACCCTACTGAGGATAAAGCAAATTTAGATAATGAATGAATGAATGAATGAATGAATGAATGAATGAATGAATGAATGAATATACCTGACTTTCACTGAAAAATGGTAAATGCAGAGGATAATGTAAGGAATGGTGATAAATCACTTAGAAAAGGTTAAATGTAGAGGAAAAAATCATTTGGAAAGTCACTCCAAAAATAGTTTTAGGTCTTTAAGGGTAAAAAAAAAAAGTACTTGGCCAGGACTGGTTCTTAGACTCAAAATGACTTGAGGTGTTCATTGGGTGAAATACATATAGAACTTTAAGCTCCATCTCAGCTTCATTTCTAAGCTAATGACTGTCTCGGTTTCCTGTGTGCACGATAACTGATTTTTAAGAGAGGATTTGGGTCAGTTGATTCTGCAAAAATTCTTAAGCTCGCTACTGAGTTCATGTCTTCTCTTCTGCTCCTCTTCAGTGGCACCAGTGTGCACTGTAACTGGAACTACCATTAGAGAGAGCGTTAGCTAACATCCATAAACAATCAGCTCCAAGCACAAAACGACTCCAACATAAACTTCAAGTAAGAACATAAGCACATGTTAATTTTATTGAACCTTTAATATGACTATGCTACAACAATAAAGGTATTTAAATTTTTTAAAAGAGAGTGCTCTGGAGTCTTTTAAGTCTTTCTGATGCTTATGTATTTTACTTGAGTAAAATAACCAATACTGTTGTGAAAAAGTAGTGTTTTTCCAATATAGCCCTGCATTCAAAACCAAAAACAAAAGTTCAGAATAGGCTCATTTATCTATTAGTATATACATTGCAAAGTTTGTCATGATGGAGTTCATTTTAACTCCAATGTATTTTTCTGGAAAGCTTAATGTTTAACTATACATTTCAGTTTATTAGTTGACCTTTATTCAATATTTATTCTTCAAGACTAGATGCAACATATACATTTAAGACCAGTTTCAGTGTTCTTGGTACTCACTGGATGTGACGTGAACATATTTTATGAGTTCCAGCATCATGGTTTGCAGAAATACATGGTAGGGAGGCAAAATGCATGCTCTGCACATTCAGGTCATCATCCATTTTCTGAGGCCTGACCTTTGTGTGGACTGAAATTGCTCAACTGAAATATATTTCCCACAGAAAATTTCATTTTAACCCTATCTATTTCAGGCTATAGTCATGCATTTTATCGGTCAACATCTTAAAGACTGTTCACATTGCATCTGGTTCTAAAGATTTGTACACTGTATCACTGTATGATCATAATGGGTTTATAATATGAACCTATAGTCATGGAAAAAATTATTAGACCATCAAAAGTCATCAAAAACAGTGGTTATGCAATCAAGTACTAACTCATGTGTGTATCATGTGACTAAAACAGACAGAAAAGAAAACATGGAATTCCTAAAACCACTGTTTTTGTTAGTACAATGTCATAACTACTGATGTTAGAACTGAAGTGATTTTGGTTATTATCAAGAAAACATGGAAAATTGATAGATATCAGCTCTGAAATTAAACTACTGTTAGCTATTTTCGTTGTTATCATTATATTTGTCCAAACAAATGGACCTTTAGTTGGACCAGGCATTAAAATGAACAAGAAATTGAAGAAAGCAAGGGTCATCTAATAATTTTTTCCACGCCTGTATAATGTAACTGAAGTTGCTCGTAATGAATGTAGTGGAGTAGAAAGACCAGGATTTGGCTCCAAGAACCAGAAAATGAAAACTAATATAGAAATACTTCAGTTTTTGGGCTTTTGTGTGTAAATGCATCCATTCCAGTGGCTCCAATGTTACGTGTTTACATTGTAAATCTTTACTCTTCATAATGGAATTGACCACCTTATCTCATGTAAGCAGCACTGAAGCCTAAACTCCCGTGTGGCCTGCTGAAGGCTTATCTCACCTTCCTGCGTTTATTCACACCAGGCCTGATGATGAAATGTTTTATGATGCTAACGACTACTTAACCAAACAAAGACCCAGTATTCAGTGAGTCCTCGACATGTTGTCTGGCCTACATTTCCAGAATAGAGATCGTCTCCCGTCGGTGTGTTTTCATTGTGGAACGTCTCTAGTGGTGAAATTAAGGGACAGTGTGAAGCCACCATGAAAGAGCACACATCTAACCAGCCTCCTCACAGAGACCTGTCACTAGCTCTCAGTCACATCACAACCTAATACTGTGCACTATATATATATATATATATATATATATATAAATATATATATATATATATGTGAGAGAGAT
>JAPQRP010000003.1:21415349-21430720 GCA_037367295.1 Apogon hyalosoma
ACTCCTGCGTGGGTGTACACAGATTTGAGACACACACACACACACGCACACACACACACACACGCACACACACGCACACACACACACACACACACACACACACTGCAGGGAAGTGAGAGCACCGAAGCCCAGAGATAGACCTGACCTACCTTTATATCAATCTTGCTTTGAAAGCTACTAGGAGATGCTTTTCTCTCTCACTCCAAGACTTTTCAGCATCCCCCCCGAATTCTCTAAATGCATTACACAACCAGACGCACAAATACAGCAACTCGCTAAGAGAAATCAGGGCAAATAAAGGGAAAGGGAAAAGGATGTGACGCACAAGAGGTGAGAGGAAGAGAAACGGAAGAAAAGGCAAATAAAAAAGGCCAGTGCTTCACCTCTCAGCAACACATCGCACAATAAGTGTCTGCACTGTTGTGTCATATTGTGTCAGCATTGCCACAGCGTTATTATCTTGTAGAAACTGTTGTCATGGTAATAAGGTCACTGGCATGCTCATATGTCAAAAGGGATTTATACTGGGCTGACACCATTTCCAGTGCTGCATGTGCCAGGCATGTACGTGTCAGTTTGTGTGTATACATACTGTATGTTAGATAAAAATAGAGGCTGGGGCTGGTCACTTTTTTGTCGGTGAGTAGCACTGTAGCTGAAATCCTACATTTGGGTAAACCTCTGTAGTGTTTCACATTCAGGTCAGCAGGTTTAAGGGTTAGGATGGCATATGTAGTGTGAGTCTGAAGTGTTTAGGTTGTGATTTAGCCACATTTTAAACTCAGAAAATAGACATTCCCTTTTTAATAAGCCTAATACTTAACCCTAAGACAAGAGGAAAGGCTGGCTATTAAAGGTGATGTGTCTGCATATATCATTGCAAGCCCAAACCCATTCATTCTTGATTTTATAACGTGCTATAAAAGGTGTTCATCCTGTTATTACTGTTTCTGTCACGCACCTTCTTATTTAGTCTATACACATTTAGAGTTTTTGAAAGAGTAGTGGCTTTTCCATTAGACATCTGTGCAAAACTTTACCAATATTTACTAAATGTGGAAAAAAACAGAAGTGCGTAACATCAGTTTTTCATTAAATCACAAATGCAATGATTTGTTTATTTGTTATTGCAAGATGACACGAGAAGTCATTCCATAAACATGACGACGAACATAAATGTCACATTGATTTACAGATATATTCATTATTATTACATATTTCCCCTCTATTCCATACTAAATTAAAAAATGATTTGGTTTCCTGATGTGTCCACACATACTGTTCCACGTTTCTTTTAAAACTCTTCTTCTTCTCTTGTAACATCCATCAACATGCTTCTTTTTTTTTAAATTCATGTGACTCTAGTTGCGGTAAAAGGTCTTTCCATTGCAGTTTCGTATGATATACCAATTGCGCTACACCTGAAAAACCACCTCTTGCCAGCGTGAAAACTTTTCATCGAAAAACGAGAGTTTTGGTGAAATTGTCATTTTCCCATTAGACAAATTTTTTATGCACAAGTTATATTCACGCAATTTGAGGGTCAATGGAAAAGCGACTAATGTGTGTCCACCACTGATCAACATATATTCTACAATATCCTATCAAATGTTGAATTTCTCATGTGTTCCTTTAAAAGTGTTGTGCATTTTTAATCAGTATCACTAAATATAGACTACAAAGTTAAAAAAAAAAAAAAGTATATGGTAAAGGTGCAATATGGGAGGTCATATGCTGGCAGCTGTTCTACTATTTCTATATACTATACAATACTATCCAATATTATACTATACTATTATTAAACTATACTATACTATACTATATTAAACTACATTTTACAGTTCTATACTATACTTTACTATAATATACTAAACTATATTAAACTATACTATACTATACTATAACATACCATACTATACTATACTATACTATACTATACTATAATATAATATAATATAATATAATATAATATAATATAGTATACTATACTATATAATACTATTGCTAGGCTACTCCCTGTTGTGTTGCACAGTATTATAGAGGTGCTGAAGGCTTCTGGAGCGAAAATAAGCATTTTCATGGGGAAAAAAAAATAATTTGAGAGTGTTATCACAGATGTCAGACCATTCTGACCATTGTGAGATTAGAAATGGAGTTAATTTATAATGTCTAAAATGACCAGCCACCAGCACAAAACAAGCTCCAACACAGGACACAAGCATGTTATCTTCTAGAATGAAACTTTAAGACTCGTTATGCTTAGTGATTTCTATCAATGCTCTGTCATTTATTCTAATGAAAAGGTTGCAAGTAATATTAAATGTTAACATTTAATAAGAGCCCAGACTGCAATACAAACACGTAATCAAATGAGCATGTGTGAATCTTACATATGAAACCTTTAAGCGGGTTACAATTCAGATATTTTTCAGTTGAGGCTTTATAAAAAGGTCTGTCACCAATAAAGGAATTGATTAAGTTACTGGAAAAACCTATGTCAGCCCTTTCTCTTTCTGTCTGTAGTATTTATTTTGCAAGTATACACATAAACACCTTCTGGGAACTCCCCACAGGGATTCCCCCTCTCTGACCATAATCCAGTAGTTGTAAGGGAAATAGATGAAGTGGACAGAAAGTGAAAGCAAAATATCTGGATAATGCTTGTCACAAGGATATATATTTATACATGACTCAATAGTAGTTGTAAATGGAAAGCCCCAAACAGTACACACTGAAACTGTTTATTGACTTAAAATGGAGAAACTGGCCAGAACAAAGAAAACACTCACATCAAAAGAGTTTTTTCCTCATCAGTTTTTCATAATTTGGCGCTTAAGTGTTGTGTTGTGAAGGCAAACTGCTTCTTCTTTATGCCAGATTAAGATTTTAATGTGACCTACTTAGCCAGTATTTAATAAGACTAGTGTACTACAACACTCCACCTCCCCGTTTCTGCACACCATTGTTGTTTGCCCCCAACTCTGACCCCTTTGACCCCCTCTTGGCCACTGAGACAGCTCAAAGCTAAAGTCATGATTATTTTTTCTTTCAGCTCTCTTATTTGTCCAGTGCGGACATCTGTCAGCTCAAACGCTAAGCCATATGCTTTCTATTGTCCCTTCACGAGGTCTGGTAGTCAGCGCTTACACGATTGAGTGAGCACTTAAGAGAAATTGAACACAACTAGGCTGGCTTTGATTAAAATGGTTGCTTATAATCCAGGATAGGAACTGTAATTTTTTTTTTTTTTAAGAAAAAAACTACTTGATCATTGGGGTCCATCTATGTCAGCCAGAATTAGTAACAGTTTATATCAGGTCAGTTTCTGCTGATTTAAAACCCATAATCCTTTTCCTCCTCATTCAGTCTTTTCCTACTTCCATCACTGTATTTACCCACCCGGCGCTGCATCTTTTCTACCCCTCCAGCTAGACTTGTGATGCTCATCCATAGGGTGATGAGGCGTAAAACAATGGGGCCTTTGGAAGATTGAGCTCACTCACAGTGTGCAAGCCCAACATCCAGGAATACCTAAACAAAGCCTCATTGACTGCAGAAAGACAAGAAAAGAGTGAAGGAGTGAGATCTGGGGTCATACACAACCTGAAAGAAGAAGTTCATGTCAAACTAAATGTCATGGGATGAAAGGTACAGACCGGATAGTCCAGAAATGAAATGGGCATTCCTGCACCCAGAGAAAAGCATTTTCAGTGAGAAAAGAGATCCATGAGGAAGCCCAGACAGCGGCCTGCAGTCATGCAATCAAAGGGTATTTGTAGGCGGGGTCAAAGAGCGGGGACTCTTTGGAGTATTCCCCTGAGGGAGCACAGTTCAGCTGGGTGTTTGCAAGGTGACAGCGAGCAATGGGGAAAGTTAAAGGCTATGATTGGCTCAATTAGACTTCCAATGAGGTAACAAATTCCCAATAATCCTCGTCTAGCAGTAGTGGCGAGGTGTTAGTGGTGATCTGACATCTGCCCTTTGAAGCTCTAATAAAATTATTGGCAGCACTTTTAGTTTGCATGCAGGACTTTGCAGCAAGTGCAGAGCTTTGCTTTCAGTTGCAAAGAGTTGAAAAAGTTGATAGCCTGATAGCCTGGCATGAGTTAAGTCAAAGAGTTGCAAATTAACCCATAAAGACCAGGTGGTACTTTTGTGGCAATTCACAATTATTTTTTCTATATATTTAACCTTTCTTAAGTGATTTATCACAATTTATTGCAATATTATGCTCTTTAGTTTGAGTTTTTTTCAGTGTATTTTCCTATATTTAATCCATGATCATGTAGATGTTCATTAAAAAAAGTGACTCTTTCAGTCAAACCTGTCATTAACTGAACATAAACCCAGCGTGTCCATCCACTGTCATTGATCCAACTCCATGGGTTTTATTGGTGAATCAGTGCTGTAGAAGATGACAGCGTTTCCATGGTAACTACGGAGCCTCTGAACGTCCAAATGGGTCACATCTGATGACCATGAAAAGATGACAAACTGCATTTTACACCAATTATTTACATGTATTGATAGGATGAGTGGATCAACAGGTATTAAACAGTTTAGATCAGTAGTTAATTTTGGTCGCTGGTGGCTGTTTGGGTCTTTATGGGTTAAACACACACTTTCGGTATCGCTGTCACTAAGGTAATATTTCTACGTGGTCAGATAGAAAGTACCAAGCACACCCTGAGTCAAGCTACAGAACAAGTTAGGTGACTTCCACTGAAACTTCAGACTCAACTCGTTGATTGAACAGATGAATTATGCTGTTGTAATTCTCTGTGTTGCGGTTAACAAATATGTCATGGCTGATATAAATCACGCTTCCATCAATTCATTTTTACACACATGTCATAATACTGAATTAGCAAAGAATGACAAAAATGGCAAAATTCAAGAACTTCCACAAATTTGCAAAAAAGTTTTACAGCTCACATGAGATTGGCACTATATCTGACAGCATTCTCATATAGCATTTAACATTTAATCCAGATGATAAAAACCAACAAGAGGCTTTTTCTGGAAAAGAAACACACAGGCCTGAAAACCCTCTGGGACTTCTTTTTCACTACATACATCTTAACGCCTTGAATACATGACTCACTTTATGCTACGGGGCTTTTTTTTCCCAAAAAAAAAAAAAAAAAGAAAAAAAGCAACTCCTTGATTTACTTTTATGTGTGTACAGTCCATGACATATATTCCGACTACCAATGCATTGTCTATATGCCCCATATGGACAAAAGTACTGGGACATGTTGAATGTATGTGTGTTATTGCAAGGAGCCAGGCAGCTGTTTGTTTCTTCCTCCTCCTCATCCTCCTTTTTCTTCTTCTTCTTTGGTAGTTGGTTGTAGTTTTCCCCTCCTACCTTATTTAATCTATTTATTTTAGTCAAAAGTTCCCCTCAAACCTGACTGACAATTTCATGCAAACACAGCCGTACTCAAGCACTTTTCAAATCAGCGTGTCCTTATCCTACCTATCTTTAATTTCAGTTTCACCCTTCTTTTATCATCACAATATCCTCTCACCTTTGTCCATTATCCTTGTAGCTGGAGAAAGAATTTGCTTATTATCTGTTTGTGTCATTTAACTCTAATATGATGGATACTTATGTCAGAGCATATTTCAGTAGCAATTTAGCACTGCACTGGTTGTTTGTAGGAAGCAACAAATATTAATTAGCAGTAATACAAAACATTCTGAAAGCGGATTTCACACAAGTATGATGTATGGTCATAAGTCTTGGCACAAAACAAGTACTAGAATTATCCACGCAAATAAGTGATTAGTGTTTGTTTCCAAAAAGCCCTTCAGGTGATTGTTCCAGTCAAATTCCTCATAAATGCGTCCTTTCTTGTTCAAGATCTTGTCTTCTTTGATGTTGTCATCTTCCCAGACTCAGGAAACGTCCCTTCTGGAAGTTTGTGTGTGGAGTGTTCAACTTTTTGTTTATGACCTTTCATCACATTCCGTGGCTTGACACCTTTAATGTTATCACTGCAGCTATCAGCATG
This sequence comes from Apogon hyalosoma, assembly GCA_037367295.1. Classification (NCBI taxonomy): domain Eukaryota; kingdom Metazoa; phylum Chordata; class Actinopteri; order Kurtiformes; family Apogonidae; genus Apogon; species Apogon hyalosoma. Next base: position 21,421,370 of record JAPQRP010000003.1, read on the forward strand.
TCATTCCTTTCTTTTCAAACACATGGAATGTCGTATCCAAACACTGATGGGACTGCTTCTACCTCTGGCTGTCTTCTTTGCTCCCACTGTCCTTTTTTTTTTTTTTTGCCATCTAAGGCCTCGGCTCTGTTCTCCTCCTCTTTGCATTCCAGTCCTCTGTGCATCTATATGAACTCTGTCACAGCTGATGCCCTCCTTGCTTTGTGTGTGTGTGTGCGGGTGTATAATATGTGCCTATGTGTGAAGGATTGCTTTTCTGTGCCTTTCACCCCCTGACGCTCACTGGTCCCATGACAATGCTTCCCTTATATGCACATAACACAAAGAGGCACATGTGCAAACACATGGACACACATTACGCAGAGCAAAGTGTCAAGTGCGGTGATGGGGGAGACGATAAGCCTGTACCTCGTCACTGACGTCCACACCGTTGTCATTAGCATCACACATCCACGGGGGGATTTCATACAAGAAAGGACTACTTGATGTTCTTCCATCTGCAGAAGTTAACCATGATGGCGATTTTCTCGCCCCTCCCTCAAGACTGAGTTACCTCAGGCAGGCTGAAGAAGCCCATTCACAGGAGAAGATGGCTTGAGGAGTCGGGAGGGCCCGCGTGCCAGGCATTCCACAGTACACAGTGGACACATTATTATGACATTTACAAGGCCAGCTAGATAGATACAGCGTGATACGTGTGTGAGAAAAGGTTATCCACTCTGTGTGACTGCTAAGAAATGAGCACAGAGGGTAGATCAGTGGAAGACACCAAAGAGGCTAAAAAAACCTCAGATGTTCTGTCACAGACTTAATGACAGTGTTTTCAATACAGGGTGGATGTTTTATTACTCTCACATGCACATTAAAATCCAGTCCTCTAAGTACACCATTAAAACTTGCCATAAAACGTAACTAAAGTTCCTTAAATCCTGAGAGACAACAAGCATCACAGGTCTGTATGAATAACACGTAACTTGTTTTCTGTCCCACACATGCAAATACATGATCCATCACTCTGCACTGCATGATCATCATCATGAAATCAAACCAACAGAACCAAGCTGATTCCACCTTAATATGAAGAATATAAGCAATGGACAAAATTCTGACCCCATCTGCACTTTTCTTGAAGTTTAGGCTTGTTTTTTGCAAGACCCCTTAGTAACACTATAGAGGGTGGCTGCTCATGCTGATGCTGTTTGTATTAGAATGGAGAAAATGCAGACAATAAATTTCCTAATGGGCATAACAAAGTGATCATAAGTTACTGTTGTTTACTTGTCACTTCAGTCAATCTGAAAACTGCATGACTTAAACTCAGCTTTTCATTGACCATGCGCATCAGGGAAACTGTTGATGCTGAGTCCTGCCCATGCATAAATCTGTGCCCATAAAGACATTTTCTGATCAGAGTTTTGAGAGGAGGGCTACCTCTACATCGACATCACGCTCCAACTCTGCACGAAATAGGTTTTAAAATCTTGTGGAAACCCTTAAACAGCAGCACACACATACCCATGGTTCCAGAATATAATGTCCAATAGTAAGTATATATGGGTGCATGCGTCCTTTGTCATATATTTCTGGTATTTCAAATGTAAAAATTTTAATATTCTTTGCATGTGTTACTTTAAGATATTTTAACATTAAACCATTTCTTTGATATAGTCACATGAATATGAAAAAGATCAATGTTATCTGTCCTAAATGCATTATCAATACATTTTTGCTTACATAATGCCGTCAGTGTTGCAGCATACACACGTTTTTGGTTTTTTGGGGTTGCATTTATTAAGTTATGTGACCCAACTGTGCATTTCCTTAAAGTCTAGATGTGAACTGGAGATCTGGTAGGTTTAGCATCAAGACGAGCTACTGACACGCATTCCGATGTTCTCAAGTCTTGCAAAATCAATTACACTGATTGGTCGCAGTAAAGATCCATTTGCGACATTGAACACTGAAGTCTTTTCCTTCCATAACTGAGATTTGTAGCCTTAACAGCTGTTACAAAGAATGTGTGTGGGAGAAAACGATCAGGTGGAATGTGCATGATCATCACATTGACATATTTTTGCTGCTGGTATGTTGTTGACAAGCGGAAGTGAACAACAAATCTAGTCACGGAGCCATGAGGAGACAGCGTGACATGCTGTTAGCCCCGACACTGAGTCTGTTCTCCAGTCGATCACCAAGTAAAATGCGTCCCCATGCATGTCGACAATGAGAGGACAACACTGAACAGACTGAACTCTTATTCACCATTGTATGGCAATACTTTTACCTTACAATACCCAGTTTTGCTATTCAATTGCTCTGGGATGGATAAAAGAAAGAGTTTAAGGGATGTTCCTGAGAAGAAAAGGTGTAACACATACTCCCCCAGGCTAGTAGATTATACAATTCTGGTTTCATTTGTCAGTAGTTGAACTTTTCACCCGTAAATTCATCTGTGCACATAATCCTTACAGACGACATCATGATCTCATGACCGTTTAATTGTAATTAACTTATTACTGCAAGGCTTTCTAATGAAATTTACTTGCAGGTGAGGGCTACAGAAGCTATATTTTGCTTTTAGAGACTTTTGTCCATTGAAAAAGCATATGTACTGCTTCACAATATTGGATGGCGTCTGTTATTAGTGTCACGATGTTTTTCTCTATTACCCTTTTTTTTCCCATCATCCTCTGCACAGATGTGTTGCAAAAATAAAACTTAATTATGCCTAAATTTCTTTCTTTTTCCTGGAACTGTAAGTGCTTTGTCAGACTGCAATTTAAGATTTCCCCTGCACATGAGAATGATGATACTGAAAGCGAAAGAGAGACAGCCAATCTTCTCGGCTTGAGAAACACTCAAATGTGAAATTATTACAGCAGAGTGCATTTCGTGTCGTCAGCTGAGTCAGAGGAAGCTAGTGTCATTTGCTAAAACTGTTAAAGTGAATTGAGCAACTTTTTTAAGCATTGGTCTTATAACAGCATGTGCGCAGTTTTCAGTATGCATTAATAATCAGAGCATAGCAACCAAAGGCAACTGTTAATGATGACAACTAGACTGCTGACAACTGAAAGCGTTACTGGAACATAGATGAACCGCTGTTGAAATGTGGCTGAATTTAGCTGGAATTACTTAAATTAGAAAATAATGTTAAAATGAATGAATGATATTGGAGAAATTGAAATAGCTTGATTCAGACAACACTGTCAAAGTGAAATGATAAAGTCAAACAGTGATTAGAAACATTTTCAGATACACGAAAACTGTTAAGATGAACTCAGTGAAGATGGATCAGAAAGTGAAAGAAAGAAAGAAAGAAAGAAAGAAAGAAAGAAAGAAAGAAAGAAAAAAAGAAAGAAAGAAAGAAAGAAAGAAAGAAAGAAAGAAAGAAAGAAAGAAAGAAAGAAAGAAAGAAAGAAAGAAAGAATCATCGTGGGAAGGATCTTCTGTATATCTCAGTCCTGCATTTTAATCATACTAGTTTGTTAGATATTATAAAAAGGTTGCAGTGGGAAAAGTATCAAATGTTTTGAGGTATTGTGAAGTATATTAATGTTGCTAATTAGACTTTATAACTAGTTTTGGTGGATTCATGAACAGCCAGACCTCAGAAGAACAGAAAAAGTGCTCAAATACACTAATACAAGGCTATCAAACTAATTTTAGTAACTGGACCAGTAAAACAATAGCACATAAACCTAGAAATAATGACATATCCAATTTTTTTTGTTTGTTTTTTGTTTTGTTTTTTTAGTGAAAAAAAGTAAAATTACATTATCCAAAAGTTTATATTTACAAACTATTCATCAAAAAAAAAAACAAAAACAAAAACTGAAATTTAAGAACAATATTATGCCTCATCTCAGTATTTACACGTGCATTACCACTCACAGATCGTAGTGGATCTACAAAGACACAAAATAGTAACATATATAATAATACTGTTAAAATTGCATTTCTTTTTCTGGAGAAATTTCACCATGTCCACAATTTTGGCCCATGAGCCATAGACAGGTTTGACACCCCTGCGCTTACAAGTAAGCAGAGAAAATGATTTTATGGAAGATTTTTCCCTCATATCGGTTTATTTTCTACTTTCATGCCTGTAAAATAAAAAAAATAAAAATAAAAATAAATAAAAAAAACGTTGAATTCCTTTGAATTGATTTCACTGCTGGGGGTCCTCTGAAAGGGCGGGGCCAAAGTGAGGAGTGAGAGGTGATTGGTCAGAGTGGAGACCGCTTGAGCGCTGATTGGCCAGACGCGCGTAGGTCCCGCCTACGGGTGGCGCCTTGAACCTGCTGTATGTTGAAGCGTTGCGTTCAACCAGTGTTGGGTTTAGAGGGTCTCTCTCTACCGGGGTGACAGGTCCAGGCACCGGAGCGAACCGAAGGGAACTACAGCTGCCTTTTCAAGAAAACACACTTTTCATTTCTTCACCGCTGGATACGTAACTCGCCCTGGGGTTGGATTAATTAAAGCAACTCTTTTTTAGTTTTTCTTTTTAATTTGCTTTAGAAGACACGCACAAACTCACCGAAGACAATGGGATCCCAGGCATCCAAAGGAGAGGTGGCCGCGGAGGCGAATGCTGCCGCCGCTGATGCCGCAGCTGTCAAAACCAACGGACAGGTAACGACACCCACTTATTTACTCATGATTTTTTGCAACACCTGGGAGAAGTTTAGACCAATAAAAGTGCGTTTTCTCAGACAAAAACAACAGCCTATCAAACGCAGCCGACGTTGGAGCGATTTAACTTGAATGGGGGTTTATTTCAGGTGGTCTGGTTCATGGATGAGGGGTTGGCTCAGGTTCAAATGAAAAAAAAAAAAAATAATAATAATAAAGAAAAAAAGCTGCAAACGTGCTGCTGGTGTTTGTTGTCTGATTTAAAGTTGAAAGTGTGCGTGCGTGTGTGTGTGTGTGTGTGTGTGTGTGTGTGTCGGAGTTTTAACCCATAATGTGTTTGATAGTGCCAGGCATAAGGGGGGAGGGGGGCATTCGGACGCACGTAGGCAGTCTGCTACTCCTCCCTGTGTAAAATACTGAGATACACTGTCTGGATCCTCGCAAAGCCAACTGAAACTAGTTTAATATGCTGGGGGAAAAGTCGCGTTGAGTTCTAAATTTGATATTTCACACAATTGCTTTTTCATTGTGAGTGTAATTTGTCGCCACAGTTCTCCAATGACAAAAAAAATCAGACTTGACTTGAATATTTGTTTTTCTAATGAGGCTCTTCTAATAATAGTCCTGTTATTTAAGATTTATAATTTGATTTTCAGTGGGGTTTTTGGGTTTTTTTTTTTTTTTCTTCCCCCCATTATTTCATTTTTTATGGATCAGCTCCAGCCTCGTCTTTGTTGAGCCTCTGTCTGTCTGGTTCGCTCACTGTTCTGTGTGGTGCTACCGCCGTCTATCGCCTGATTGCGGTACTGCAAGGCGTCGCCTCTGAGCCAGGCGACACGGTGGTTAATTGATGAGCACGACGATGCTGTGGAAATAAATGAAAAATGCACGGTGTAAAACTGTCCTGTGTGTGTTCCATGCATGAACACGGGTGTTTTCAGTTGGTTTTGTGAAAAGATGAAGCCATAGGAGCAGATTTCTCGTTTTGTGATAGATTTATTTATTTATTTATTTATTTCACCTCTTCTCAGGAGAATGGACATGTGAAAACCAATGGTGACGTGTCTACAAAGCCTGATGGGGATGCTGCTGCTACCAATGGCTCAGCTGAGGCGGCCAAGGAGCCCGAAGCAGGTGCAGGAGGCGATGCCATCGAGCCGGCGCCCGCCGCAGATGGAGAGGCAGCCAAACCTGAAGGTGAGGCGGCACCCAAGGAGACCCCCAAGAAGAAGAAGAAGAAGTTCTCCCTGAAGAAATCCTTCAACTTCAAACTGAACCTGAAGAAGAGCAAGAAGAGCGAGGCGGTGAAGGAGGAAGCAGCCGCTGCCACCGCCGCATCTCCTGAGGAGAAGCCGGCCGAGAACGGAGCCGCTGCTCCTGCTGAGGAGAAGAAGGAGGAGGTGAAGGAGGAGGCTGCTGCCGCCACTGCTGCTGCTGCTGCTGCTGCTGCTTCGGCTGAGGCTCCAAAGGCAGAGGAGGGGGCAGCTAAAGAGGAGGCCCCGAAGGAGGAGGCCAAGGAGGCAGCTGCTCCGGCACCTGAGGCCACGAAACCAACAGAGGAGAGTAGCTCGACCCCCGCTCCCTCTGAAAAGAAAGAGTGATTGTACCTTTAGCTCACAATGAACTGGGTGAACTGTTTTTCGAGAGAGAGAGAAAATTTAAGAGTATATATATATATTTATATATATATGTGTATATGTATACATATGTATATGGATATATGTATATGTAAATATATACACATGTATGTGAAAGACTCCTTCGACGTGCCACTTTTCGTCATGATAACAAGATGACAGACTAGATTCACTAGATCACTTCCCTGGTTACTGCTCGACATCTGGACCTTGACTGAGTTTAGGCTGTGGGTTGGTCACTATGTGGAGAAAATGGATTTAAATGGCTGGAACGCTCGCGAATGACACCATGAAGTATAGACGGAAGGAGAAAAGAATGAGAGGAGGAGGAGGTTGGAGTCGATGCATCTTTTCCCTAAAAATCTGCAGATCAAGATGCCTCTTTTTGCTGAAGGAAATGAAACTAGATAAACAATAGTAGGACACCACCACCACTTGAAATGACTGTTCAATAGAGAAAAAATGAAATCAGAAAACTTAAAGAGACTCGCCAACTTTTTACATTCCTATATTTTAACCCAAATTTGAAGTATTTTGTGGTGTATTATAGAGAACCATCTTAAAGATTCAGAGAAGCTATGTCTTGTTTGTTTAAAATAAAAAAAAAAAAATAGACAATTTTGATTTTTACCTTACTATAAAAGAAGAACACTTAAGCTTGCTATGTTCACTGTTGCGGTTTGATATGAAGCAGAGTTGTTTATCTGTCGTGTGTGAGCCTGAATCTGCTTTGTCTCTGTAAATACATTGGATTGATTTCTGTTCTTTATTTTGCTAATGTTGACAGATGTTACTGGTTTTATTGTAAAGTTGATAATGGTAAATAAATGTTGGTTACCTGCCGGTTTATGTGTCTATAATGATTATTTACACCATGAATTGCATTTGTAAGCACAGTACTTTTTTCTTCTTAGTAATTGCACTGTAATAAACAGTATGATGAAAAATGCAGTATTTTAATCTTATTGCTAGAGAAAATTAGGGGATAACGCGCCAATAAATCTGACCTTTTAGCAGTGTTTTGTTGTCTCTGATAGATTACACAGAACATCAGTATTAAATGGGATCTAATATGCTTTAATATATGTTTGACAGGCCAACAATTGGTCCAAATGGAAGAGGGTTTACTAATGGAGGTGGTAACATATCATTTAAGCCCTGGTGTTCATAATACGTACAGAAATGTGTTTTAAGATCAGATGAAACTGAACTTGGACACTAACATCCTTTATTGTATTCTGTCATGTAATGATAGGCCATTATTGGACTAAACTGACAGCATCATGAAAAAACCCCATTATTCAGCATCAACCGTGATCCATCACTGATAACGATAGCAAAAAATAGCCCTGTCAGAAAGAAATCAAATAGCCTGAAATATGACTAAATTGTCTTGTATTAGGGAACAAATAAGGAAAATTGGCAAAAAGATAAACACATTTTGCTATATCTCTTTAAAGTGTAATAAAAGATAAAAGTGTAGACACTGAAAGGCCATAATAGATTTTAAATGCCAGAGGTCACACAAATTGTTGTTAATTAGAAACAATTAAAAGACATCCGTTATTTTTATTGGTGTTATTATGTGTATTTTTAAGATGTGCAAGTTGTACAAGTGGTTACACTCTTAAAAAAAGGAAAACTATCTGATTCTTTCACTCAAATATACTGAAAACAGTTGTTTTAGTTTGTTAATGGAATATCCTGAAGACAAAGTAACATTTATTTCTTAAATCGAGATTATTTTTCTCATGAGACACATTCCTGACAAGACACAAACAAGGTTTTACAGATAGAACAGGATTATACAAAGGAGGATATTTCCCTGATACACTATTATTGTGATTGATATGAGATTAGGCATTAAACTGTTACACACCGCTCCCTCATGCCTGAAGAAAACACCCACATGTCATCAGCTGATTGGTCTGGAGGTAATTGAACGCACCAACACTACAAATGTAGCTCCAGTGACCCCTGACCCTCTATTAGTCTTCCAGTCCTGAGATCAGCACCATTACCTCTGCTCCTCCTCCTCCACCTCCTCACACGTACTGTACTCCATCCATTTGAAGGCAAAAGGCATCCTGAACACGGCCAACTGAGTGAGCACTAACGCAGCGGTCCTGCACTGAAAGAACTGACCTAGTTCACATGATATAATGAGCCCAGATCTGAGCTACATTTGGAAATAACCCTCAAACAAATATGAATTATTGAAATGAAACTGGAGCTGCAAATTGAATCCTGAAGCATAAGCGTTTGTGGCCCTTAAACCGTATATTATCTGTCCATTAAAAGCCTCCGTGTAGCTCGTCAAATTTTCAGACACCCAAATGCAAATTATGGATATTTTCCGCATTGGCAGTAAAGTAAACAATTTTTCTTCACGTTCCATGATATGAATATGAGTGTGATGATGATCATTTTAGAGTTGCTGCATTTCTCGTTCAGCAATTACAGAGGTCTGCAGGGATTTGGAAGTTACAATCTAAGACATGTGATGTTAGACTGACACCTGGTGTTCACTGCACTGCACTGTTGAATGCCATAAAATCTATTCCTTTGCCAAAATACACTGCCCGGCCAAAAAAAATAGTCACAAATGCAATATTTCACTGCACCACCTTTGGTTTTGATTACAGGAGACATTCATTGACATCTTTTTTGCCACATAATGCTTCTGTAGTGTCACAATAAGGTTCGTAATATTTTTTTCATCCATTGTTGCATTCATTTTTTATTTTTGATGATGTAGAATCGGACCGCTGCATCAAGTCTTCATCACATCCCATATTAGTCTGGACTTTATGGAGGCTAATCCATGTGTGCAAATGATGTCTCATTCTCCCTGAACCATTCTGTCACAAGCCTGATGATTCTGATCCAATCTTTATGACATTAGAGACATGAGAGGCTACTTACTGCGATTAGAGTTAAATAAACAGCCTGGACAAAAAAAAAATTTAAAAAAAAAAGTAACTGCCTGGATTTAATTAAGGAAATAGTTCAGATCCTTCCATGGGTAAGTACTGCAGTGGTTAATAATGTTTCAGCTGTAACAGGTTATTTAACTCTA
>JAPQRP010000003.1:21430872-21449121 GCA_037367295.1 Apogon hyalosoma
TGCCTCACGTCATGACATCATAGCTGTCTGGTTAAGGATTGGGGGCGTTCGGGGATATACCCCTAGCCGTCGCTTCCAACGGCTAGTTTTGTCTAATAAGTTTGACCATTTATGTCAGCACCACACAGCTGTAATATCCTCCCAAGTATTTTTTCATATCGCAATATATATCACAGGGTTAAAAAAATTGCAGTGTCAGTTTTTTCCAATATTGTGCAGCCCTATGAGGAGGTTTTTAAAAGTTTGAGATTTTATACAGTTTGTTGTCACAACCAGTGAGTTTCAGAGATAGCTGCTGTCTAAAGCTGGGACTTTGTCATGCAGTTTGTGACATCTTGGTTATTCCCAGATTTATAAAGAGATTTTGCAACTTATTTGGTTTCAGTTGCATTAAATTGTGTTTATCGTTTTGAAGAATGTGTGTGTTAATGTCTCAGAGATAGCGACTGTGTAAAAGCTGAGTTTCTCATGTTTGTTAAATGGATGAGATGCAATTTTTGTCATGTCTTTGTCAGTTTTGGTGTGTTGTGGAGCCTCTCGTCTTCTGTAGTCGTATTAAAGCTGTCAGACAGGAGCGCTCAGTGTCTCTGCGCTTGGTAGCTTAGGGGTGTCATCTTTGGCTCTTGTACGGCCACCTGCCATCGACAGGTTGAAGGTTCAAGACTCGTAAGGGCTGAGTAACGAGAGTGGATGGTGAGGGAGGGGCTTCCGCACATGTGTCAGGGAGGACCTGTGGAGGAGGGGATGATGAGCAGCTGGTGTTTTACAGTAGTATTTGTAGGTACTCTATTTGTATGTGAGGTTATAGCAATATTGCTTGTCTTTTTAAAATTGAGTATCTATTGATTTGATTTATATTGCTTGTGTTTTTAACATTTTCAGTCGTTTTGCTAATGTTAACTAATTTTATAGAACTGTATCTGTAATGCTATTGCTGTGTTTGTACTTTTATTGTACCTCATGTTTCCTTTGTTGAACTTTTTCTCTTGTGTTTCTTTCAGGTTTGGGGGGGGGGGTGGCTGGTCTTTGACTCAAGTTATGTTATTTCTTGCTCCATGTGGATAAGAAACAGCATTTCTTGGGTCTTGAAGGGGGGGGGGGCAGGCAGTGTTTTTCTTTTAAGTCTTATAAACTGTACTGTAAATGTAAATTTGCATCTATTCATATTTTCTCCAGTTTCATTTATTTTCATTCTTCTTGGCTCTTATGTTACTTTGTAAAATTTGTATTCTATTTTCTTATCTTATTTAGTTTTTATAATTTCATGTTTGGTCTATTCTTATTTTCTACATTTTCTATAGTACTGGTGTTTTGTTAATATTGCTGCACTGCCTGAAGTTGCACTCTTAATTTCATTGTACACACAATGACTGCACAAATAATTTGCCTTTTTTAGTCCACCAGAGGACACCCTTGTTACAAAAAGGAGAAAATCAATCTTTCAAGTGCTAAAGTAAATTAAATTTTTTTTGGTTCTTTTTTTTAACCCTAAAATGCCAAATGTATCACATTTGATACATTAGTTTTGAAGCCCTCTACATGATCAGTGTGATATTTTTTTTTCTTGAAAAACCTGATGTATACAATTAGATACATGCAATACACGGATAATCCACCAGGGGGGAGGAATTCATTCACCAGAGGCCTTTCCAGTGACATGACAAGACTGTCATTAAGGAGGAAGGAGGAAGAACTTTGACAATTTTGAAAAGGAATTACCAATTTATTAGACATGCTTGTGTTATATTATGTTTTTGTTTGTTGAAAAATAATAATATTTGAGCATTGAGACCCAATGTATCAAATATGATACAAAATTTAAAATCATGCATGAAAATTGATATTTGAAAAACATTTTTTCTGGTTGTTCAGAAGGATCAGTAAAGGCTCTGGTTTCAAAGAACTGGAATTTTCTGTCAATGATTTAATGGTTCAGGCTTTACAGGGTTAAAGTTCAGTGTTTGAAAACATCAACTAAAGATGTTATGCATCTACAGCATGCTGCTGTATTTTGTGATTTATGAAAATGCATGTAATACTAACTCGCATTTTTGCTAATTCTCGCACCATGGGGTTTCAGTCATGGCCTTTATTTTAATCAATACATCACAAACACATCCCTGGTACAGCCATCGTAACCATATACTACAAATAATGAGCAAATGTGAAGTACATGTGCAAAAAACACTACTGATGAAATAGTAAAGCTCTCACCTGTATCTGTCTTGTCCATGTGTCTGGAGTAAGTGGGCAGTGTTGTCCCTGCACACCTGCCACAATTTGATACTACAGTGCACATGCACACAGGAAAGAAATCCACACCCAGTGTCCATGTGGGAGTAGAATACTTTCATGTGTAAAAACAGATGCATATTTACTGCAATTTTGTGTGTGTATGTGTCAGATTCGAGTATTGGGTGAATGGATTTTTAGCCCTTGTGAATTTACTATCCTCTGCAACAAAAAAACAACTTTTTTTCTACATAAAACGCTTAAACCACTTCAGCTCTCTTCTAAACTAACAAACGTACAATGATTTCCAGGATTTAACTGTTTAAATGCCTGCTGTTTCCTTATAATACACATAACAGATTTCATAACACATTTTTTAAAAAAATCTCACATGAAAGACTAAAGCAATGAAATCAGTTGTTGCTAATCTCTGAAATGTACAAGACACAAAACACTGTATTCAAACTGGCATTCAAAGGGTTACAGTCCTGAAAATTCTTTAACATTTGGTAGTTTTGTGCAGCACTGAAGTGGTTTAAGCAGATTTAAAAAAAAAAAAAAAAAAAAAGATAATTGTATACAATTTTTTTGCGTGTACATTTTTAGCTCAAGGATCCCCAGAGGGTGCACAGTAACTGACATTAGATTCAATAAACAGATCTAAAAAGAACCATTCTTGCAGAAATCAATGCTATATGCTGTGACATAGTCATAATAATAATCAGCTCCCCCAAAAAGTACAAGTATGGCCTGAGGGTCAATAAATATCTGAAACATGAACAGTACATAGCTGGGATGTTTAGACATTACTTTTACACCTTGATACACAAATCAAGAATAAGCTCATCAATACACAGTCTGCTTTAGATTTCATTGATACACTGAATGGAGGAAGGTTTGGACTGATGCAATAAACCAACACTTTTTGAACTGAACTACAATCCTGTTTACACATTATTTTAGAGCTCTGTATTTTCTGATAGTAACATTTACTGAGGAGCAGTGGACAAGATACAATTATGTGGCCTTTTCCACTTTAAACCGATATATTATCTGAAATGTAAGGACGCAGTAAGTAAATTGTATTTCTATAGCACTTTTCACAGTTACAAAGTGCTTCAGTGCAAAAAAAACCCAATTAAAAAATACAAAAAAGTACAATTAAAATGCAATGAAAATACGATAATGCACTTTCAACGCGGATGGAACGTAATTTCATTTGTAGTTTCTAAAATGTCTGCATATTCAGTTCGGGAAATAACAATCCACAGAATACAACTGCGGTCCTCACTTTGTAAACCTGGCCCCTCCCATTCAGGCGCTTCGGCGTCTGTGATTGGCTAAACAGTCTCAGTGGGCGTTCTGTGCTGCAAGAGAGAGGAACCGGTCGGCACGAAACAGTGGTAATTGGTGTAAAATGGCGCTGTCGCAAGGAACAAAGAAAAAAGTTTGCTATTACTATGACGGTAAGTATTCGCTTTGTGTACACTGGGTTATATAATTTTGAGGTGTTTTTTTAGGGCTCGTGGTGTTTCGGGGTATCTGGATGCATTTCTTTGTAAAGTGTGTCGGAGGGCTAAAGCTAACCAGTGCTAGCGTTAGCATCCTCGACTGGCTAAATAGCCCGCTGTAGCTATTTGATGTAGCTAGCTGTTAGCTTGGAACTGCATGTAAGATGTCTAGAGTGTGTGCATCTCTGGAAAGGTGCCCCGTAACTAGAGCGCGTCCACTAGTTCCTGTAATCAGTTGACTGTTTTGTGAAGTGTGCTCGTTAGCTAATATGGTCACTGAGCTCACTGACTAACCAGCCGGCGCTAATCTCCACGACGTGCCTCTGAACTTGCTAATAACTTCTGAGAAGTGGGGTCCGATGCGGCTGTCAACCGGGTGTAAATTCAGTAAAACCCAACAGTTTCAGGAAGTGTGTCGCGTTACATGTCGTTTGTACTGCATAGTGAGGTGCTGTATTTGACAAAATACTCAAGTAGAATGCTGAAAAAGCCCCCCATTTCTGAAGCCAGGCTGAATATATCGAGGGAATTTCGATACCGTCCAGATAAATGTATGAAAATCTCTGTAAATTATGTCTTAAGTTGTGTCTGAGTCAGTAATGAATTCTCTTACACAAATTCTGGAAATATTCAAATAATTACTGAATGAATTTGGGAAAAAATCCATTCGAAAGATTGTGAAGCAAGGCCCTAAATACTCCTACAATAACTTACTTCATGAACTGGATTAAATGTATGAATGTGCAGATTTGGCATGAACTAATTTTTAGAAAATTAGAATGTAAAGTTAGAAATATGCCTGGTATACATGACTTGCTTTTGATCTTAGGTGATGTGGGGAACTACTACTATGGCCAGGGTCATCCCATGAAGCCCCACAGGATTCGCATGACCCACAACCTCCTCCTCAACTATGGCCTGTACAGGAAAATGGAGATCTATGTGAGTCATACCTCACCGTACACTACATTGCTGCTCCCTGTAACATTATGTCACTTGAGATCCTGTCACAGTAATGTCTGCTTTCTGTTGATAGTTTTTAGTTTTCAATGATGATCCATGGATAGAGCGGTGTACTCAACTTTCTTTATCATGTGTTTGTGCATTTCCAGAGACCACACAAAGCCAGTGGTGAAGAGATGACAAAGTACCACAGCGATGACTATATAAAGTTCCTCAGGTCCATTCGACCAGACAACATGTCAGAGTACAGCAAACAGATGCAGAGATGTAAGCCTCAGTTTATTTTTATCTGTTAATGGACAACTAAAAATTCTACCAGTTCAGTTAAGTTGAAGATTTCTCTTCTGTGCCTTCTCATACAGTCAATGTTGGAGAGGACTGCCCAGTGTTTGATGGCTTGTTTGAATTTTGCCAGCTCTCAACGGGTGGATCTGTTGGTACGTGATTACTAGCACATTACCCATAATCCTCCAGGTGATCTGTTTTGATGCAGTTATGACATATGTAATATAATATGCAGGATCAGGTCCATAAATACCCCTGTTCCTCGGAGGCAGTTGTTTGGAATCTGCCTAATCTCAAGCCAGGTTTTTGTGTTTCAACAGCCAAAAATGGCTCTTTATGAGGAAAACTGGTACCAAAGCAGCACCATTTTTCTGGATCTGGGATTATAGTGGCTGATAAAACCAAGTAAAATCTCGCTGTAGTATATAGTAACAAAACTTCAGGATGGAAGCATTAAAAGAACATACATTTTATACATTTCAGACTTTAAACTTCTATTAATTAGTCTTAAATTTGAATTCTCTGGTTTTTATTTGACACAAACATATTATCTGTTTTCATTCATCTATCCATCTTTAAACACTCAATTTGTACTTTCTACCAGTAGGTGTTTGTTAATAAAAATTATTGTGAAATACATTTGTTGCTGCTTATTTCTGTTGGCAAAGATCTAAACAAATACACTGTGTGACTGAATTAAAATAATTTAACTTTATTTAAATAAGGCCTGAATGAATGGATCTTTGACTTTGAGAAACCTTTGTAACTGTACCATCTTGTGCTCCAGCTGGGGCAGTGAAGCTGAACAAGCAGCAAACAGACATCGCTATCAACTGGGCTGGTGGACTCCATCACGCCAAGAAATCAGAGGCCTCTGGTTTCTGCTATGTCAACGACATTGTCCTGGCAATCCTCGAACTGCTTAAGTAAGCCAAGCACCTTTTCTGCTGTCTCTTTGTATTTTTTAGTGTACTTGTGTTGAAATACGGTTAACATCAAACAGTTTAAAGTAAATTACCTTTATCTCTGCAAAATATAAACTTCTGAGTTCTATTACTTAGTATCATTTTAATCTGTGTGACTTTTTGGCCTGTTGGATTTACATTTATGTGGTTTTGTGTAGGATGATACATGCATTAGAACTTTCTTTTCATACCCAGATTGGATTGTTTTTCAGCCAGGATGTGCATCATCTTCATCATCTCATGGTTGGTGTGTGTATTTACATTTGTCCAGACCCATGGAGTTTTAACTGTGTTGTCAATACTGTGCAGGTACCATCAGAGAGTGTTATACATAGACATTGACATCCACCACGGTGATGGAGTTGAGGAGGCGTTCTACACCACAGACAGGGTCATGACTGTCTCTTTCCACAAGTATGGGGAGTACTTCCCTGGAACAGGCGATTTGAGGGTTAGTTATTTTTTTTCCTCATTGTTTGGTTAAAAAAAAAAAAAACAGTCTGTATTTGTGAAAGTATAGCCCAATGTAATTTATGAAATATGTGCAGGACATCGGAGCTGGAAAGGGGAAATACTATGCAGTGAACTACCCACTTAGAGACGGCATCGATGATGAGTCCTACGAAGCCATCTTCAAACCAGTACGTCACTCACTCATCCTCATTGCACTAATTTTGTCATCAGATGTAGGAAATGTAGAAGAGTAAATATATGTGGTACCTGATGAAAACGGAGTGATATGGAATGTCATGTGGGGCCTGTCTTTGAGTGAGGTCCTCATCATGTGTGTTTATGTTAGATCATGTCTAAAGTGATGGAGATGTACCAGCCGAGTGCTGTAGTCCTCCAGTGTGGAGCAGATTCCCTCTCTGGAGATCGACTGGGCTGCTTCAACCTCACCATCAAAGGTATGAACACGTCACACTCACAGGACAACTCAGCCACTTAGTGTGTAGTGTAGATATTTTAATGTGTGTGTGTGTGTTAACTGTCCCAGGTCATGCTAAATGTGTGGAGTACATCAAAAGTTTCAACCTGCCTCTGCTGATGCTGGGTGGAGGTGGCTACACTATTCGGAATGTGGCCCGATGCTGGACCTATGAAACGGCGGTTGCTTTGGACTGCTCCATCCCCAATGAGCTGCCCTACAATGACTACTTCGAGTACTTCGGACCCGACTTCAAGCTGCACATCAGCCCGTCCAACATGACCAACCAGAACACCAACGAGTACCTAGAGAAGATCAAGCAGCGCCTGTTTGAAAACCTGCGCATGTTGCCACACGCCCCCGGGGTCCAGATGCAGGCGATCCCAGAGGACGCCCCCCACCCGGACAGCGGAGACGAGGACGAGGAGGACCCCGACAAACGAGTCTCCAGTAAGAAGAGATGACTCGCGCAGAGATACTCTAAGCAATTCTCAGTTCTCGGCGTGTAACTAATGTGGTGATATTCGGTTTCAGTCCGCGCCCACGACAAGAGGATAGCCTGTGAGGAGGAGTTTTCTGATTCTGAGGATGAGGCGGAGGGGCAGGGAGGAGGACGCAGGAACGCAGCCAATCACAAAAAGGCTAAACGAGTGAAGAAGGAGGAGGAGAAGGAAGGAGAAGAAAAGAAAGGTGAGGACATTCAGGCCTTAGTGTAGTTTGTAGTATTGAAATATTTGTTCGTCAAAAAGAGAAGAAGTGGTATTAGAAGAAATAGTTTGATGTCTTTTATTGCTTACCTCATTAGTTTTGGTATGTCTGTAAACTATCATCCTCTAACAATGATGTAGTATCAATTATTAAGTCATTGTAAGCAGATAAGCAGATCTTTTGTTGTACCTATACTATGATTAGCATAAAAAACCCCACTGTCTCTAGAATCCCAGTCACTTCACCTTTTCATTGTTTGCGCAACACAGGAAACTCCTGCTTTCACATTGAATCAGACACCTTCCACTGAGTAGAATGCATTTCTCACTGTTTGTTACATCAGTTTCACAACCTAACTTGGTGCAGCCCATGTCCTTAAACAGGGTTTCCGCAAGGTCTTAAAAAGTCTTGAACTTACAAATCTGCATTTAATACCTTAAAGTCTTTAAATGGTATTAAATTTGATACGGTAGGTCTCACATTCTGTTGCCAAAAACTGCCATAAATGTTTTTAAATGTGTCTGGGAAATGTCCAAACTGCAAGGTAACGTTAGTCTTCTCAGGTCCAACCCAACAATTTATACTGAAATTAGGAACCAATTATCGCCAACTTTGCAGCCCCTGGTGGGAAATGATTCGTAACGGTTGGAGTAAATAAATGCATTCTCCTAAATTCCAGGAGTCACAAATTTTTGCCAGTATAGCTATAAAACAGGCATTAAATCCTGTTCTAAGTAGTTTTAAAGAGTCTTAAATTTAACTTATAGAAACCTGTAGGAACCCTGTTTAAAAACTTAAGAGTTGTATGTTTGACTCCACTGCCGAAAAATAAAAACAATCTGACCCCAGCTACAATGGTAACACAGACCTTTTCTTCTCCAGTTTTTTAAAACCGTTCTTGTTTCTTTTCCCCCTAGAAGTGAAAGAGGAAGAGAAGGAGGAGGAGAAAATGGATACATCAGGGTAAGAGAACTTAAGATCCACATTAATAAATTAAACAAAACTGAGATTGAATCTGCAACACAAACATCACATCTACGGTCTGTGTCTGTTTGCCTGTAGGTGTTTCAATTTTTGCATAAACCCTGCATTTCTTTGTGTTTCAGACCAAAAGAAGAGGCGAAGGCAACTTGAGAGCTGACGCAGGGACAAACCGATCATTGTACTGTTCCTCAATTCTTCTACTTCATCGATAGGACTTTTTGTACTGTTTTATCACGCACTCTTACCGGCAAACCTTGTTCACACTGGATCCTTTGCATTTGTTTGGAAGCTCCCAAGACTCTGTTTTACACCAGGCCTACGTGGAGGAGCTCTGCGTGTAGAAAACGAATGCCATAAACCCTCAGATGCTGCTGTGTGAACCAGGCTTGTGCATTAAGATGAAAGCCGCCCAGACCGATACTGTTCCTATCATAGTATTTCAGATTCGGGGCCAACGCTAAAACCCCTGCAGAGTCTTAGCCGCTTCGTGTAGTGTTCACATGCAAAAGGCTTCTTTATTTAGTCAGTTTTTAAACACCTATTTATGAAACTGTTAGAATAACCGGCGCTGGGGCCCGTCTGGTTGGCTGCGTTAATTTATCAGTAAATGCATGTTGAGACTCCTCGCCTTTAGCATGTACATATTAGTCCCTTTGCAGCCCGCCCCCAACTCTGCCCTGTAACTTATTTTAAATCATGAATACAGTCTGTCCCCAAGCCCCTCGTCTTCCTCTGAATATCCACTCCTCGCCCCTCCTCTTTTTCGTTCTTTCCCTGCAGTTTGGATGTTGAGTATGAATGAATGTGTGACTTATGTTGGGAAGCGAGTGACTTGTTTTAGATATTTTGTATCGTTATATGTTAAAGCTGCCGCTGCTAAACGACACTCCTCACGTGTTGTTTGGAGTTCTATCCTTGTGAAATGTGCATTATCTTGAAATTTGTTATAAAAAAAATAAAGAAAAAGTATCCTCAGTTTTTGTAGTTTTTATACAGATGATTGATAGGATTTGGTTTATAGTAAGGGGGGGGGTAGTGTTGCATTAAATCTAAGGGAAGGGAGTAAGATGACTGGGGGGTAATTCAGTGAAATAGGTTAAGGTTTTAAGATGTGTAGTTACAATTTGTTTATTTTTATAGCTACATGTGTGAAAGAATTTCTGCTTTACTCATTGCCTGTGATGGTGGCAGAACATGATAACAGGTCAGATATTTTCTTTCCCATTTCAGTCATTTATTTGGAAAGAGTTCTAAAATGTTTTCACAATCAAAAGTGGGTCACGAGTATCAGCCAGATTTTACAACCAGCCAAAAGACATGATCTATTTAGTTCCATTTATGAAGCATTTGCATGTTTTCAAATGTAAAAAAGAAAAATGTGTTTTATCCAACGTGCTGCTCCAAAACTGCTGAGTTGTTGTGAATTGGAGTCGTGATTGTCATTTGTAGAATTAAGTCTCAAAAAAAAAAAAGACAGTAGATGAATAAAGACTTGTGTTTGGAATGGCTCATAAGAGAAGAACTCATTCTCTTTATTAGCAAGATCAGATTAAATAATGTTCGACAGGAAGGGTGGTGTTAAGTCCAGGCCAGTTGAGCAGAATGTAGATGAGTCTGATCCGATTCAGGACAGTTGGTGCATGTTCCGTTACAAAATGACTGTAAAAAAAAAAAAAACTCAGACTGTTGTGGCCACAGTCCCACACTCCTCTGACCTCTTTTCCTCTGTCTGAACTGACGTAAAGCCAACAGCTGACCTGACTTCAGACCAGTTCAGAGGAAAGGACCGATGAGTGGAAATCCCTCCTGACTGGGCTGAGTCCGATGTTAGTTGAAGCTGTGGGGTCGGTCAGGGTGCTCGGTGTGGTTTTTTTTATGCCTCCAGCTCAAAGTCAAAGTACTGTGGGTCGAAGTAATGAATCCTGACGTATCCGTCCTCTCCTCCGCTGCTGTAACTGTGGACAAACAGCACGAGAACAATCTAAGTACATCAACCAACACCTAAAGTATCACAGGCCGGTGTGTTTTACAGTGTCATTTTTTTATACCTTTTGCCATCGGGGTGGAATGCCACACAGTTGATGGGACCGAAATGACCTTTGACCCTGCCGAATTCCTCTTCATAAGCAGCATGGAAAAACCTGGAACAAGCACATGAGTGTAAGTATTTTCACTCCTAATGGTTTGTCAGCGCTGGTCAGAATCAGTTGATGAGTTGGGAGTGTTTGCAAGGAGTAGATGCAAGAAAAAGGCCTTGCGTTCTGGGCTAGAGCAGACCTCTGAGACAAACACTACAATGCATTCTGATGCAAAACAAAGGAAAGCTGCTGTAATTTGCATGCTCTGTTGCATCTCAGAATGCACTTTTGCTTTGTTAGCTGTCTAATTTAAACTTGTGGCGTTCTGGCATTTTGGATGGATCGATGAAGGTTATTAAACTAAAAGATGACAATTTAAAACAGTGGAATTGTTTTTCTTTACGTGAAATAAAGATTAAAATCAATAGTACAACATGAACTCCAACTAATACAATTGCAGTTAATGGCTGGTGGTGAACAAGAATACAATGGATTTATGCAACAGGAGACATTTAATAAACAGGGTTTTGTAAATGATATTTGTGATGAATTTGTTCTACATTTTTCATCTAAAATCTACTTCCCTCATAATACCTAAAAAAAACAAAAAAGTGAAGCTAAATTTAAAAAATGCAATTAAAACTCATCAACTCAAATGAGAAAGAAAAAAAACTCAAAAGGCCTTCCATTTGAGGTTGGATCCCATTCAAACTGTGAAAATGCAGCAGAATTTGTTCTGGACGACAAAGGCCGAAGCCTCCATCTTCACCACAGTGATAATTATTTATAAAACTGATCGACTTCTCTCCGAGGTTAACTTTGACCTACCTGGCCTCAAACTTTCCGATCCTAGTGGAGGTGGTGGTGACCTCCATGGCTTCCTGACCGCCTCCCATCACCACCTGAATCACACACAAGGGTCAAAGGTCAATGACGGCATGCAGTTTACCATGTTGGGTACAGAACAAAGCTGTGTATCGGTTAGTTCTTACGTGATCCATGATGGGGGAGATGGCGGCAGAGTTGACGGGTCTCTCGGTCTTGAAGGTCTTTATGTGTTCCAGAGACGTCGAGTCAAACAGCTGCAAACGGGAAGAAACGACATATAAGTCAGACTCGTGTTCAACAATGACCTGTCAGTGTGTTTGAGACTTGTGGTTTGGCTCTGACCTTGGCAGTGTTGTCCTTTGAGGCGCTGATGAACATGGTGAGATCCACTGAGGTCTGGATGTCGTTGATCTGCCTGCTGTGCTCCTTGGCCTTCTTCAGAATCTCTCCAGACTGTTCACACACATCCACAAAATTACTTTAAACAGCACTCGAACAGCTACAAGACATCTGCCATTTCCATACATTAACAGAAGTGAAAGTTTCCCCGATCACTGGAACATAACATTACATAATGTCGAGAGCACATTATATGATGTTTTTATGTTTGTGTCCTACCTTGGCGCTGAACTGGTTGATCTCTCCGTTCTCGTGGCCGGCGTTGACGAATTCTCCCAGAGGACCCCACACAGCACTGGTGATCTTTGCTTCATTGCAAGGTATCGACAGGTACGGCTGGTTGTCCTCTGCAGATGAAATTTTAAAAAGCACACTATGACCCCGACATAAAAACAACAACAAAAAAACTGTACTTCAACTGCACTCATCTTGTTACCACCTATGGAATGCTTGTATCATCTAGTCTTTCTGTCTTTTTTTCAGACATGCAAAGAAACAAAATAACATTTAAATGAACAGTCTGTCTTCGAGTACAAGCAAGTCTGAATTTGCATGGTCGAAAAGGAGTAAGAAGTATAAACTCATTTAATCCTACCCCTCTAGTCTTCACTAAACTGGTCCTATCGCTATGTTAACCAACCTTTAGAATGGACTTCAACTACATCAGCTGAACTGCACTCTGATGTACACACGACAGCCCATCTAACCACAACTATTTCACCAAATAAACAGGATGCGCATCCAATGATAAAGGTGTTAATGGACATGCACTTCACATATGAAGAGACCAGGAGGTGTGTATTTGGCATACACTACCTACCTACTTTACTTACTTAAGGTTAAGGGTTATAGATTAACTAATTTTATTATCCCCACAGGGAGACTCGGCCTCTGCATTGGACCCATCCTGATACACACAGTATCTAGCATTAGCTTTAGTTTGTAGTACATTGGGATTAGTGAGCCGCCATTGAAGGCACTCAGGGACCAACTCCAAATCTCCATCAGCACCATGTACAAGGGCATTGACAGGACAATTAACCCATAAAGACCCAAACATCCACCATTAAACAAAATCATCTACTGATCAAAACTGCTAAATATCTGCTGATCCACTAATCCTATCAATACATGTAAATAACTGGTGTAAAATAGTTTGTCATACTTTCATGGTCATAAGATGACACGTTTGGACATTTAGAGGCTCCGTAGTGAATGTGAAAACACCGTCATCGTCTACAATGTTGATTCACCAGTAAAACCCATGGAGTTGGATCAATGACAATGGATGGAGACACTTGGTTTATGTTCAGTTAATGATATCTTTGTTGAAAAAGTAACTTTTTCTTCAGTTTTCTCTGTTTCAGATATAATAACCCTCAACTTTAATTTGAGCTTTTATGAACATCTACATGATCAGTGAATTAAATATAGGAAAATATATGATTTTCACCCAAAAAAAGCAAAATACAGAAGATAATATATTATAAATGGTCAGAAATCATTTGAGAAAAGTTAAAGAGAGAGAAAAAACTTTTAGGAACTGTCAGACAAGTAGCTCTGGGTCTTTATAGGTTAAAATATAACTTACTAGATTAATAAACTAAATATAAACTAACTAAAATGTAGGTTATTACAATAGAAACAGCCTAGATTTTGATCCCAGTCCTGCTCCTGATAAGCATTATTATTATTTACACTCAGTCTTAGTGGCTTAAGCCTAGTTGCATCTACTGTAACTGTTAGGTCAGAATCAGAACACGTAGCCCAGACTAGTTGTAAATCCTGTTAAGTGAAACCAGACTTTTGTTAAACAAGTACTTAAGTCCATCCCTGCCGAACTAATATGCTTTTGATGTTTGATGTACCGATCTGCTGTGGATCCCTCAGGTCAAAGAAATTCAAGTAGCACTGGTAGCCCATCTGTTTGTCTGTGGAGAACATGATGATGTTTCCGCTGAAGTCGAAGCCACATGTTCTGACAGCGGAGTTGGTGTTTAGCAGAGCCAGCTGTTTACCTGAGAGGCACACAACAACACAGGCAGAGGTTAATGCAGTCTGCAATGACAACATCTGCAAAGAATAATTGACATTCTCATACTTCTGGAAATTATTTGACCTT
The DNA here is from genome assembly GCA_037367295.1 of Apogon hyalosoma. Classification (NCBI taxonomy): domain Eukaryota; kingdom Metazoa; phylum Chordata; class Actinopteri; order Kurtiformes; family Apogonidae; genus Apogon; species Apogon hyalosoma. Next base: position 21,444,876 of record JAPQRP010000003.1, read on the forward strand.
AAAACACATTCACGTACCAGTCTCACAGTCCCACAGTCTGCAGCTGTTGTCTGCGGATCCCGTCAACACGTTCTTAGTGTCCCCTGAAACAGTGAGTTAAGGAAGACTACGCCAACACACACTCAAGCCTGTACAATATTCAGACATAAAAAACATCTTTTCATCACTTTTAGGGAGCAAGGATACAGTCACAGTCCACACACCACACAGCTCCTGTGTGTCCATTGTAGGTTCCGAGCCTTTCACCGTTCACAGAGTACCACACATTGGTGACCTACAATCCAACATTGAAACACATGTTCAGACTCACAATGCGATGATGTCAATGTGAAACAACACATATAAGACAGTAATGTTGTCTAAGCTGATATGTAAAACAAAATTAATCATGACTTCCATTACTACTACTGTTAAAGGACTGGATTTGCTTTAAATACATAAATATACCAATGTTTCTGTGATTTATATGAAGAAAATTGTGCCAAATTTCCAAAAATTACTTCTATACTACAGATATGTAATGTACAACTGTGTAGGCCTTGACACCTATGATTGGTTATACTTATAAAAGAGCAGACTAGAGAATATGGACATGTAAGAAGGATTGGGCTGTTTGCAATTCAACACTAGGAAATTAATTTCACATCGGATACAACCCCTGGAACTCAGCAATTTATGCGTACATCAACATAAGCTATTAATTGCACTTTATATAACACTGAACCAGACACAGTGTGTCACTACCCCTCCTCATCTGTATTTTGAAAAAAGTTGGAATATTTGTTTTGTGTGTATTAATTAAAGACTTATTTTTCTCAATAGCTCCTAAAAAATATGTGTTAATTTTGACTTGATTATTTCTATGTTTAGGTGCATAAAACCATATAATACTCAGTAAAACCAAATTTACAAGAAAAATATATAATGTGAGCAAGGAGCAAGTGAAAAAACCTGGGAAGCCCCAATACACACACATCTTCATTCATTGATAAACTACTGATCTGGAAGAAAAAACTGAGCTGCTACAGACTTTTAACTGGCTTTACTGTATTTTATTTATCCCGTAACGCTTTTAGTGCTGACAGATACAAATACAATAACTATTATAACAGGATTTTGTTGTCGGTTTGTCAATGTCTGTAGTGATGCTCTGTTCTCTACTTGTGAATGAGTGCCACCAACAAGGGCTCGTGGAGTTCCATGAAATTCCCAGTGGAATCTGAATGAATGAATTACTCACAGTGTCTTTGGCGACAGAGAAGAGCAGATCTCCTTCCCTGTTGTACTTGATTTGAGTGATGGACCTCTCATGGCCCTGAAGCAAAATAGGTTTCTGTGGAACAAAAAGTAAGCATGAGTATATGAGTTCTGTAAAGACTTAAGGCCAACAACAGTACAGTGACACTACACAAACACAAGTTAAGATAATAACAAAGATGACACACGCTGTCGGTTCATGGTAAGGTTATTATCATGACGTGCGTATGTCGCCTTAAAAACACGCAACAGTGCTGTCTTGCTGGGTGTAGGGGAAAACATCTAACATTACTTGAAGCTAACATTAGCTATCATCTGTTAACGCTGGCTAGCCGGAAAGCTAAGCTAGCCCTTCCCGCGGTAGACTGCATAACTAAACTAGAGTACGGGGCCTCGGTGCAATAAACAGCATCTTGTACCGTAACAATCACTGGACAAACAATATACACACCATGTCGGTCAACTAAACGATGCCACTTGGTCCAGGTTATGATGTACGACTCCCCTAAAGAGAGAAAAGATGATAACTCGTGTTTGAGGCGCCGGAGCCTTAGCGGAAAAGGGGCGTAATGACGTCATTTCGGCGTCAAACTGCATGACACGAAAAGTGACTGCGCCCCCTACCGACCGGAAGACCACAGTACGTCGCCTACAGTACACAACTGGAGATAACTACTAGGATCACCTGTGATTTTTATGTAGAAAATGAATGAAATGACCTTTCAACACTGACAATACTGTTTTAAATCCATAAAAGTGGTTAATAAGTTATGATTTAATTATTAGGGAGTAAATTTTATGTACACTAGCAGTCAAAAGTTTGGACTCACCTGTTTTTTTCTTTATTTTCATGACTATTTACAAGGTAGGTTCTCACGGAAGGCATCAGAACTGTGAAAGAACACACATGGAATTATATAGTCAAAAAAAAAAAAGCGTGACATAACTCGCAGCATGTTTTATGTTTTAGATTCTTCAAAATAGACACATTTTGATTTTATTACTGCTTTGCGCATTCTTGGCATTCTCTCGATGAGCTTCATGAGGCAGACACCTGAAATGTTTTCCACTTGCTGATCATCTGTGGTCCATCTCACGCCATTTAAATGAGAAGGTGCATCCAAACTTTTGACTGGTAGTGTATTTATACTATTACAAAAGAAAGAATGCAATTTTAGTGTTATTCTGATTCTCAGGGATTATGATTGTAGAATATTTTGCACTTGTTGATACTACTGTTGATACTGTTATAATTATCACTATGATCGATACTTTTTAAACTATGTTAAACACAATGTTTTTTACAGTTTAAAATTAATATAAATTATAAGTTCTTTTGTTGCTATTGCCATTCTATCATTCTGTTGTACTGATATGGCGATAATGAAAGCAATAAAAATGTAATAAAACATAACTTAAATTATGACAATAATAATAATAAAATATATAATACAGATAACAGTACATGTTGGATCATTATTAAAACTGATTACCTCAGGAATACTATTGACACCTTGATTACAATATTATAGTACATATGTTTCACTTACTGAATAAATTTATACTAAACAACATATGACTGTGGAAAGTGGATGGGTATAAAAAGGCTGTACTTCTTCCCACTCCTTTTCATTTTCACTTGTAAATATTGTACAATTGTTACGCTTTTTTTTCTCGCATATACTGAAAAATAAATGATCAACCAATCAATCAATCATGTCAAACTGGTCTACTACACATTTCCAAAGCGGCACTAGTCCGACTTATCGCTGTTCCTAAATGCATCTTAGCTGGTTTTCATAAAAAGTAAAAAATGTCATAGTAGCACAAAAAGCTAAATTAACATACTCATATTTGCAGCTGAATGAACACACATTGTGTCAGTTTCACTGAAACATGCTTTGACACTTTACACATTGTCAATCAACAACTGAAACACACTATTACATATTTTATTTAACAAGAAACAAAATATACAGGGCCAGATAAAAGTACTGCAAAAGACAAAAACAGGAAACATCTTTGGTTCCTTCTCATGGTCAATGGACCTCCACAACTATTATGAGACAGGAGGCACAATTAATGTCCTGTGGGACAGTGGAAGAAATCAGGTTTGTCATTTCTGTTTCAGATTTGACTTCACTGCTTCTATCAGTTGTCATCTGTGCTACATAATAAGGAATATTTTAAATGCATGAGAAGAAGTGGACATAGTTTGGGGGTGAAGATGTCGTTCAAAACTACTGGAATTTTTAAATTTTTTTACTGCTCATCTCCTCTTGGCTCAGTCACTGCACTTTTTAAAAGCATCAGTTACATACATAGCATTTTCTGGATGAATATTAAGCAACATTTGTAAAAGTAGCTCAAGATTAACAAAAAAAAAAGAGGTCTATGTGAGATATGTTGTACATCCATGCAGGACAGTGGATATGAAGATACATTCTCAGATTAAGTGCTTGTCAGTTCAGACTGCCACAGAATAAACACAAAGAGGCAAGCGTTGCATAGAGGTCCGTGAACATTCTCTCGCCAAGACCTGATTACAAGCTACTGCGATTACCGGGGCTGGGAGGAGACAATCTTAGCTGAATAAACATACATATGCCATACACACAAGAAGCTAAACAGACTTTAAAGTGGTCTTCATTACAATGTTATGAGCAGAATGAAACAGAGAATGTCCATATAAAGGGTCTAAATGGATTAAAAACACTGATTTACTTTTAGTGCTTCACACGATACAGTGCACCAAATCAAACAGTGTACAAATTAATGACAGGATGTGAAGAAACTTGTCAATAAAAGTATCAGAGTGAGCCTGAACAAATATTCAAAAACATTCTTCAATGATGTAACTATGTGGATTTGTTTTATTTATATTATCATACTAAAAATAAGAACAGTTTGATATTTCTGTTAAGACGTCATCTGAAAGTGTTCTTTACAATACTGCAACACGTGACTGTTTCCCAATGAGATCAGACAC
>JAPQRP010000003.1:21449415-21483064 GCA_037367295.1 Apogon hyalosoma
AGTAGTTGTGTCCGATGCAAGTTAAAGACAGAATGTGAAGGAAAACAGTGTGAGATGGTCAGTGCATTTACATGAACACCAATAACTTTACATTAGAGATCAGTGAAACATCCCGTCAAAGGCAGACTGTTGAGGACATTTTCTCATAAATTAGTTACCTTAATTTCAATGATTTAGATTTTTTGGTTAATTTATAATCTGAGAATATCCACTGTTTCTGATTAAACTGAGATTTTTCCTATTAATAAATTTATCAGCTCAATTTTAGAGAATATGCAGTTTATTTTCTTGTAAATTCAGTACCTATAACTCATAACCTAACTATACAACTTTAAAATCAAAGAATGGATTTTTTCCCCTCACAAATCTTGTATTATCAAAGAAAAATTTAAGTTATTTTGTAAATTTGGGCTTTTTTCTTCTTGTAAATGAATTTTATGAGAAAAAAAAAACAAATATTCTCTTACATTATGAACTAGATCAGATTTTTAGATGTGTTTTCCACTTTAATCTAAGAGAATACCCATATTTGTTGTTAATTTATAACTTTAATTTCTTTTCTCCTTGCAAATACATATTAAAAAAAACTTTATTTCACATGTAAATTTACAACTCCACTCTGGACTTTTTCTCACAAATTCATGACTGTAATGTTACAGAATAATTGTTTTTTCATATATATCTGAGTTTTTCCAACTAATGATAAAAAACATTGTGTAGTGTTTTCTGCAGGATGTACTCAGGCTGTTGCCATCGCTGGAAATCAGACCTACATAGATGATTCACTGCTAATGTGCATATAAATGTACTGACACATGAAGCACAGTATTCACCTTCATAAAGCCTGCAAAGGACTCTGGGAAGACACAGGTTAACCCTTGTGTTGATCACTTGTTCTTCCTAAGACAGCTGACTGCGTTTCTATCCGGACCAGAGTTCGGCTTCATCCAGCAGGAGGAGTGGCTTGCAGGCTGGTGGGCTTATTTTACTGTTTGGTGGGTTTACGCTGGAGGGAGGAGAGGGGAGTGTGAGCAGCGCCGTCCCCGTGAGGAGCTTCATTCCTGGGCGTTTTCCTCCTGTAGTAGGGTGTCCGTGTCAACTTCCTGGTCACAGTGGCAGGACTGGGAGCAGGAGCCCGTGTCGGGGAGGCTGCTGGGCTCCAGGTTCGGCTCCAGCAGAGAGTCTGTGGGTGGCGGTGAGGGTGAGTCAGTCCCTGGGTCGGAGCCAGGTCCTCCTGGGCCGCCAACGGGCTGCCCACTTAGGTTCTGAACCTTTTTATTGAGCTCGTTGCGTTCCACCTTTAGTGCCCGTCGCAGCTTTTCGAGCCGCTGGACTTTACCCTGAAGTGCCTCGAAGTCCCGGTCCCGTACTGCTTTCTGTAGAGGGACATTAACACACAGAGACGATGGACATGTGTCTTTCAAACTCTCTTAAGCCCTATTCGGACGGGATTAGTTTGATACAGGTACGTGGGGTAAAGTAACAATTACCAGAGATTCTAGTCCCGTCCGAACGTGCAACGTCAGTAATCATTACAGCACAATGTCAGTAAAGATTACTGCAACTTTTACCTTCTGTAAAAAGGGTCCAGGAAAATGACCCCAGGTAATACTAATCCTGTGCGAATAGACCAGTAGTTAATATGTGTCGATATTCCATCATATCCTGTTTACAAGAGGTTTTTTGCAGATTTTCAAGCATGGAGGCACCTGAAGAAGCACTCTCATGTACTGTTGGAATTGGCATACGACAAACACGATTCAGAAGCAAAGGTTGAAAGCACTTGTTAGAGGCACAGGACTTCGGATTGCTTTAGGTAAGCTAAGCAACGTAGCAGGGCTGTGTGGCTACTAAAAAAATGTTAGTAGCTTAATTATCCGATTGATGGACAATATTAATATTCTTGGCAGTGATAACAGGGAGCAACGTCATACGCACATGACGAAAGGAGGAGACGGCAGTGCGTGAATGGATTTACCCCTCCAACTTGTGGTAGTTTTACTGATATTTCTTATTCCGTGTGAACTGGCCAATATTACTGATGTCCTGTGGTGAAGTGGCATTACCCCACATGACCATGTAAAACGAATCCAGTCCCAATAGTGCTTTACACTCTTTTGGACCGATATAAAAATATGGTATGCATGTGACGTCACAGCAGGTAGTAGTCACTAAGGCTATAATCACACTGCAGATAAAAGCAGCCCATATCTGATTTTATATGACGCCAATTTCATATGTGGTCCTAAATCTGACGCATATCTGATGCTTTTCAATGCCAGTGAACGGTGAAGTCGCATTTCATCTGAATTTTACATCAGTGAAATGCAACAGACGTCATAATTCTGCACTACAGGATATTAACTTCCATAAACCCAGTGCGTTTGCATGTGATGTCACGTCTTCTTTTGCACATGCGGGTCACTTCGGGGCCGTAGACTGTTCACACGAGTCTGATGGCAGTCAGATGTAAATTATAATGCGAACAACCATGCAAAAAATATCATATTTCAACAAAAAAATCTGAATGAAGCATTAAGGATTGCAGTATGAATGTAGCCTAAATTAGCGTCCATGTTGAATGCTATGAAAATATACAAAACCTACATCTAAATAGGCCAAGTACTGTTGTGTGATTCAGGAAGAGGTCAGAGCCATCTTTATACAGACGGCTGAAACAAGAGGCAAACAGAGCAAATACTGGACATGCGCTGGAAGTCGCCACTCAAACACATTGGTCTAGCAGCTAAATTGAAAACGTCCATCTACAGTCCAATCACTGTCAAGTTTTGGAAGGCGATAAAAGGATGTTGGCATGTCTTTAATTCCTCACCTCCTCAGCCATTTCTAGCAGAGCCTTATTGCTGCTCTCCCACCTCGAGCGATACATGGCCGTCTCCTTCTCCAGTTTTTTTATCTTTTTGGTCATCTGGAAATATGAAGTGGACAACAGCATTACACACCGCAACACAAACTATACAAATCCTGTTCCTCTCTTTTCTCTGGTAAAACATTACTGTAGATGTCTCACCTTCTCCATCTCCTGTTTGAAAGTGGTGAAGACCTCGTTGCTTTTGGACAATGTGGTCTGAAACTCTTCAAACTTTTCTGTGTACAGTGACAGCTATGAAGCAAACACAAAGAACACGTTAGAATTGCAAAAAGGTCTAAATTCTCAGTCTGTTTTTTTTTTTTTTTTACTTAAGAGTCATGGGATACCTGCTGTTTGAGGTGAACTTCCTGCTGCTTCATCAGCTCACACATCCTTTGCGACTCCACTGCCTCTTTGAGTAGCTTAAGAGGACAGAAGAGAAAGGGAAGATGATAAATGCTGTTAAATTAACACCCAACTCTGACATGTCGGTCTTCAGTGTGTGCCTGTGTAGTAGATAATTACAAAGTCTTTCTCTCTGTCATGTCGTTCCTCAGACTCTTTGAGAAGCTCCTGAGCCTGGTGCAGTTTGGCGTCCACCAGCTGCTGCTGAAGGTCTTTGTGTTTTACCACCTTGTCTATGTGCTGGAGAGGGACATGCAATGATTTAAAGAACTTTACCCACCATGTAGAAAAGTGGCACAGACACAGGTTTCACTAAACAGTGTGAAATGGCAGATCACTTTTACATATGTAAGTTTTCCTGATACCCCTCACCTCCTCTCTCAGTTTGTACTGTTCATAGAGCTTCTTGAGTTTCTCAGCCAGTTCAGTGTTCTCCTGTCGTAGGCTGGCATTTCTTTCATTGTGCTGCTCCATCTGAGCCTGGATATCATTCAGCGTCACCTGGAAATGGGAGGTCACCTCCTTCCTTTTCTCCTCCTCCAGTCGAGTTCTTTGCATCCCTTCTTCCTGTGGAAATCAAATGCATCACATGTGAAGTGAAGCGTGACCGATGCTAAATTTTGGAGACCACAGATGATCAAGATGTTGAGAAATAGAAAAGTCCTTTTGATATATAGGCCAATATGTATATGCAAAATATACAGGACATAACATTTTCAACATACCCTGCCTTTATCACATAATCTGCCTTAACTACTCATATCACAAAGCCAGATTTATCTCCAATTTTTTTACATTCTGTCAGTGGTGATAGATCTGACTCAATCCACTAACATTGTGGAATCAGGGTAAAACACTGTCTTTGTCAGAACTTATTTTCCAGTTATAGTTGGAACCCTGAGGGGGTTCTTTCATAAAGCAAAGAGAAATTTCAAAGTGATAATACGCAGACAGAAGGAGGAGAATGACAATTCTGACATTGTGCAAAATAAATATTAACTCTTATAATGACAGAGTGCTTCCAGCAGGACAGACAACATAACCATCTTGAATTCCCAATATGTAATAACCTCTCGTTAGTTCACAGGACAACACTGTAAACAGAGGTTTAAACAGTTTCACCACAGAAGTTTTACAAATGGTCCATTTTGAATAAATGTAAACATACATGTGGTTAAAACACACCTCTCTGTCTTCACTTTTTTCTGAGAAGACGAAAGTCAAAGGTTTCATTTGTACGTAAAGCTAAACAGTTTGCGCTGTGTTGTGTTTCTGTCTGTGTCTGTTGTGTACCTTGAGTGTGCGGTTGTGTCTCTGCAGCTCTCTGCATAGACTCTCCAGTTTGCTGCGGGCCAGGATGGCCTTGCTGTGTTCATTCCTCAGGTTGTCCTTCTCTTGGACCAGCTGATTCTGCTTCTTCTGCAGCACCCTCATCTGCTTCTGTGTGTTACGATGCTCCTCCAACTGTCACAAACATTCACATGGACATTTTGGTCCACTGACACACAATCATACATAATACCTTCCTCAAGCTCACAGGTATCTAAAAGAGGCTGCGTAAACATACTCTCCACGCATGTATTGCATTGGTCCCTGATAAATAAGTTTCTCCAGAGTTACTACTTCTAAGAATGATGGCACATATGGAAGCTGCAGTCAGCATTTGTGTGACAAAGGACACTATATCACAATGCAATGAACACAGATTTCAGACTTTTTTTAATGAAATAAATACACGCTTTTTGCTTTTTTAGTGGTATGTACTATTTAGGTCATAATATACAGGATTCTGCTGGGTTCTGTAAATTGGCTTGAGAGTCTGGTTTTGACCAGCTCTACATGAAGAGTGTCAGGAGATAACTTTTGTTATGATTTGGCACTACATAAATAAAACTTGATTGATTGATTTTGATTAATAGGGAGACCCTTAAGTAAATATCAGTTAAGTCCTCTTGAAATGTTTAAAAAAATCAAAAAGCACTTACCAGCTCTGCATACTTTTTACATAGACCTGCCAGTTTTTCCTCTGGCGTGCTTAGTGTGTTCAGAGTTTGCATGAGAAGTGTGATTTCTTTGCCTATAAAGCAGAATAACACAGCCATGAGTGTGTTAGAGGACACAACACTGATTAGTTTATATGTGTGTGCATATCACTATCAGGAGCTGTTCCTTACCCAGTCCTTTCACTTTCTTTTTCTCTTGAGTCTTCTTCTGCTCTTTCTCCACCCTGCTGTCACCTCCGTTGACTTTACTTTCCTCTGGCTTGTCATCCTCTCTCTCATTAGCCAGTCCGTTGAGCTCTGGGATGTGGGACTGTCCGTTGGGCACTGCGCTGCTGTCATCTGAAATGCTTTCTCTGCAGTAGGTGCTGAGGATGTCCTCCAGCTGGCGACTGAGCTCCTCTGCCATGTCACACTGAGACAACGCTGCCTCTGCAACTAGACACAACACAGGAGATGATTAGTGTAAAGAAAACAGGCTGAACTTCTGACTTTCTGAACTAGAATTAAACTGTAAAATCCAGTCAAAAACATCAAGATAAGTGAGGTACTCTCAGTATGTCTTCCATCTATAAGATATTTAACTACAGTGGTAAACAGCTGTCAACTAACAGCATTTTCACAGACTCTGTACACTGTCAAATTGAGCAATATTTTTATACACGGTTTTAATATTTACCCAAAACATTGCTAAGAGCGATATTTGTAAGTGCAGTATGTTGTTGTATTGCAAAATATCTGACAGTAAAAGGCTCTATCCTATGTAGCAAGTTCAGCATACCCTGAATATCTTTGTGCTTCCTGCCTCTACAAAGCCAAACAACCACAGTCAGGCAAAACAGTGTCACAATGGTGGTTATCTCCTTATGTCAACCCAGGCTTTCCAGCCCTAGTTATATAAACAGGAAAGAAGTAATACCAAATAGCCAGTCAAACACAGACAGATCTAAATAAGCCTCATGAAGAAATTAGAATCCTAAACTGATATGACAAACTTCTAATATGGGCAACAAACAATGGGGCTGCCAGTCATAATCAGGTAGGACAGCTAGCAACAAGGCAAACTGTCAGCTGTGTAAATTTTCAAGTTCGCATAGAAATCAATATCACTGCCTCAGACAGTGGATTTGGTCATAACTACAATTGTATTATCCACTTAGTTAAGATGTTACTTCTATTCTTATGGTGCTGTTAATGAGTCTTGGAACAAGCAAAAAACATATATAAAACTGTCAAATCGTATAAGGTCAGGATTCTATTGTTATACACAGGCTTAGGAATCATAGGGAGGTGGTTCTCTTGTTACAAATCTACATCTTTAGTCAGGAAAAGAGAAAGGGTTTAGACAGTTTCTAAAAGCTCTAAGACTTTTTCAGTATCCATACACCAAAATCTTCTTTGATCAGTGACACCATTGCTCGAGAAAACCTACTAGTTGGTAAGTAGTGCTTCTATATATGATGATCTGTCAACTTCAACATAACCTGCTCCAGACCAGGTGAAATTGTAGTTGCCATGGTGATACACCCTGGTAAAAAGTAAATGATCATTGTGACACTTAAAACCTGTTAAACTTTAAGTCCTGCTTTGTAGTACGAGTAAGATTAAACATATGAAGCATAACTAGACAGTTTACACATAATGCTGTACTGCAAGAAAAAGAAGGGATGGTTAAGTCAGCTGCCACGGCAAGGCAAGGCAAAGTTTATTTGTATAGCACAATTCATACACAGGGCAATTCACAGTGCTTTACAAAAAGGGGAGAGAGACAAGTTAAAAACACACAATTACAGTTAAAACATAATCAATAAAACATAAATAACAATCAATTAAAATAGGTAATTAAATTAAAATAAACTAAAAAGAAGAGAAGAGTGCAGATAGATTCCTTTCAGTTGTTGTATGCACAGTTGAACAGAGCCGTTTTCAGCCTGGACTTAAACATTGTCAGAGTATCTACCTACCACCTATCTAATATATAAAACAGAAATAATGTACCTTCAGTGGCGGCTTCCTCAGCTTGTGGAGGTGTTTGTGTCTGTGGGGTGTGCGTCTCAGACTCTTTGGGGCTGTTGCTGTCCAAACTGTCTTTAGCAGCTGCGGGTGACTCAGTCCCTCCTGCGGCAGGTGGAGCATCCTCACCGCCCGGCGTCACCGACTCTTCCGTGTCCTGTTTTTTCATCTCTGCAGTCTGAGGCAAATCAGAAAAAAAAAAAACACCCGAGTACATTCAGTTTCACCTCAGGTCCCTCCGTCACGTAAAGCGACGTCTAACCCGCCACACAGACTAGATTCACTGCAGCAAATCTGGTGCTTCTTGTTGTATTGTCGTGAGGCATGCGATAGGAATGCTGGCATTAGCAAACCACTGTCAGGTTTGTTTGGGTAGAGCTAAACGGAAGTCAATATTCAGGATTTGTAGAAACTATCTTTGATAATTAGACCGAAATTATTAAACAGCCACTTATTTGACCAAAACAAAAGCAGCGGGTTTACATGTACGATTTGGATGGAAATTTAAAATATCAACGTAATACACTGTATTGTCAACGGCATCTTCCAGCACTAGCTTTAGCTTTATCTTAGGTTACTATCTATCCTAGGTTTACCTTAGCAGCAGAAGCTAATATTAGCTAGCCGACAGTACTGCTAAATTAGCTTACACGACTATCAGTTTGTCAGTGTTATAAAAGGTTTTTAAGATATAAACGAATACAAACATAGACCGACAACACAGCTCTTGGGCTTTCGATTATATCCGTTCTTTCGAAAAGAATAAGGTAAGGTTTACCTCTTAACTCAAGGAGGAAACAGGTAATGTGTTTGCGAACTGCAGGTTCTTCAACAGCGTGAGCAAGAAAAAAATACTTCCGGCCATAACTTTGCTTCTTGTTCGTTGACATTTTAACGTCGGTTTACATGTAACTCGAGGTTCGACGCTTTTCTGCCACCTATAGGATAAAGTATGTATTACAGGAAATCTTTGAAAGCTGCCATTCCTGCCTTTTGGTAAAAATTAAATTAAATTAAATTAAATTAAATTAAATTAAATTAAATTAAATTAAATTAAATTTTATTTAATTTTATTTAATTTTATTTAATTTTTTTTTCCCGCCTTCACCCGTATGTAGCTGGGATAGGTTCCAAGTGACCCCTGTGACCCTAGTGAGGATAAAGCGGGTTCAGAAAATGGATGGATGGATGAATTTATTTAATTTAATTTAATTTAATTTTATTTTATTTTAAAAGAAATATCAGTGTAAATACAGGATAAAATATAAGATAGGCTAACAGGAACTGATGATTCGTGGTCAAGTTGTTAATATCCATAGTCTTTTTTTGGGTTTCATTATGTTGACATGTAGACCTTGATGTCCTCACTTATATGGAGAGAAGACTTGAACTGAATTGAGGAACTGAATGAAACCATTGTTTCTCTTCTTACCTAGAATATGGTGAAGAATGATTCATGTGAGTGTTATTACTACTCTGTAAACCAGTTCCTGTGGTTTTTAAACCCTCAAATGTGCATTTCATCGTTGTAAAGTGTGGCTTATGGGCTTAAAACCCTGGTTTAATATCCTTCCATGTGTGCTTGTGGATGGAATGTTGTTGCTCGTAGTCTGATCAGGTCCTGCGCTGATATTCTCCACTTGAGCGAGAGGTGGGATTTTTCATTTCCTTCTCTCATAGACATTAATACACACTCACTTTGATGGTTGTTTAATTAAATCCGATCCTTTTGAACAGTCCTGTGTGAATGGATCTTTACAGGAGGGGGCATGTAATGTTTAAGGCTGTTCACAGATACAGATACCAGTTACTATTTAGATTCTGGTGAATATTTTCTTATTTCTTGATGGAGCAACACACATTGATTATCTGAAAAAGGCAATTTCACCGCAACATTCCTATTTTAATAAGCAGGGACTAAAAATGTCCTGCTGTTGGCATAACCTACCTTGCTGATGCTCAGAACTGGGTCGGGTGAATCGGTCCAGGGAGGGGCACAATATTTTGGTGAATAGATTGTCGGATGAAGCAAAATGTGCTTTGCAAGTTGACTATGAACTGTTTGTTCCTTTAATGCTCAATGAAAAAAGTTGCTTTAACAAAAAACAAATATTTTCAATCAAAAGAAACTTCACTTCAATCAACAAAACCTTTTCAGTCAAAGAAAAAAAAATGTTTGAATGCAAAAAAAAAACAAAAAACTTCTTTGATTGAAAAGGTTATTTTTGATTGAAAACATTTTTTTGGTTAAAGCAACTTTTTTTGATTGAATAATAAAGAAGCAAATCTACCTTCATAGATGGCCAAAAACCAACAAAAAAAGATTAAAATGTGTTACAAAAACCTAAAATGGGGTATCACTACTATAAGGAAAAACACTACACGTTGCGTATCTGCAATACTGTAAATTATCTGTACATACTAGAGCTACTGTTTTATATACATTTACACTTTTTTTTGACTTGTGTGTACTTGTCTTTTTTTTTTCCTATTTTTATTACTGGCTGCATGTACACAAATACATTTTACTGTATATTGTACTATGTAAAACTTTGCATGTGACAAATCTTATAATTAGTCAGGCGCGGTTGCAAAATGGAAGGGGTGCACATTTTGAGTGGAAAAATGACTGAAAATTCCATTCTACAAACTTAGAAGAGAGAAAAAACAGAAATTCATTGTGCTAAACAGATAATAAAACATTACAACCTAATCTAGCCACATGAAGTTCATACAGATCAAAAAGAAAAAAAAAAAATTTCACAATATGCATGAAATGGAAAAAAAAACAACAATTAGCATTAAAGGGTTGCAACATAACTTTATTTGTTTGTACAGTATTTGCACTGGACAATTTCAATATATTTTCTTTACAGTTTTTAATATTGTTGCTGTTTCTTGTATGTACTTTTTTTTTCATGTTCATGTTTGTGTGTCATGTTCAGTTGAAGTGTATTTGTTTCTCGTCACTCATTCATACCGTCGGTTAAAGTCAAGTCAAGTCACAGTATAGGATGGGTAAATTAGAGCAAATGAAACTTCAAAAACAAGAATAGAGAAAATAAATACACGTAAAAGAAATGAGAGGACCAAAGCAGAGAATACATAAGGACTAGTCAGTGATGGCATATGAAAAGTATTTTACAAACATGTAGCATTGTAAACATTTGTATAGCGTAGACATTACTTGACCGAGCCAAGCGTGGCTTCAGGTTTTCAATATAGACAAACAGTTTCTAGGACGGAAGACAAGTCAGATTGGAGATATTTAGTAACGTCTGTTCAATCCCCTAATGTTAACAAGGTTCCTGATCATGCAGCCTGACAAACTTTTACTCTAAACACAATTATCCAAAAATATAGTCCAGGATATCCTGATCAAGAAAAAGATCAAGAATAGCAGAAAAGGCTTGTATCCTCACCTCTTATTTTGTTGTATTTTATTTTTTTTTTCCTGTGACGGTACATGTTCTAATGAGGCTTTTTTTTTTCTCCACTTCTCAGAAGTGATTAGAATTGCATCTGAATCCCTGTCAATGTATCAGAACATACATATAGTTTAACTTAAAATACTTTTTAATGTAAATCACTGCAATTTCTGAATCCCAGATTTTATCTTAGAAAAAACAAAAAAGTCAAGTAAGTTGCCTCTGCCGGCTCCTGCCAGTAGTGGGAGCCGAGTGTCACCTGTCAGAGCAGCTCATGAAGGTGGGTGTTTGCCTCTGGGGTTGCCTGATTTGGGACAATGTTTATTGCGATTTTCTGAGATAATTTGCAGATTCTCAAACTCCTAACTTTTAAGGCTATGTTCAGACTGCAGGTAAATCAGGTTGATTTGTCCAATCAGATCTTTCGGGACAGAATACAGCAGATTAGATTTATATACGTCCTGTTTATTTTGTATCAAGACTGTAATGAGACCAAGACCAGAGTTTATCAAACGCAGACAAAGACCAAGCAGTTACACAACACTGTCTGATGTGGGAGGATGTGATTAAACCAGTTAAATTAATAGTTTATGTCCTCTGTACCAAAACTTTCCATGTAAATCTAGTCATGTTCTGGTAATAGCTGTCAGACTATACACACTGCTGCCGTTGTTACAGATGAACTCATGATTTCCAAAATCTGAAATCAGTGAAGTTATTGGTTGCATTTGAAGCAGAAGTTTATCATGAAAATCACAGCAATGATATTAACAAGACAATTCCCAGATCTGATATTCCTGCAGTTGTGGTCTTGACTGGCCTTGATATAAAATCCTCTGTCTGAGACCCAGAAAAAAGACACAAAATATGTTCAACTCTGAATCAATCATGACTAGTATAACTCTGCACTAGCCCACCTAGGGTGGAATCCTATGGTAACAATTTTTTTTTTTTTTTTTTTTTTTTTTTTTTAAATCATCCAGACTTTGGTGAATCAATCTGGAGGTTACGTAGATTTACCAAACTGCTGGATTTGAGCAGGTAGTCTGAACAGGGCCTTATCTGAGAGAAAAGGAATCAGAAAAGAAGGACTGAGCTATTGCGGCTTCTAATGAAAAGAAGCAAGTTTATACGGCCTGAAGCAATCTCTCAGTCATACCGACTGGGTCAACAACACAAGCCAATTATACAGAAACTACTGCAAAATTAAATCAAGTATAGAATTCCAACCAGCCTTCAAGAAGACAAACTTTGGTAACCTAACTTTGAAAATAAGGTTAGTACCTGCAATTGTCTGCTATGATAGTCACATAAGTTTCCACAATTTGCATCATGTGCCACACTGTGATATTTTCATCAGGGGTGTTGCTGCAAGCCTCGAAATAATGCTAAATATTACATGAAATCAGTTACTTGACTCCAAAACATCTGCAGCTTAGCTATGCACAGTGAAACCATTTAAAAGACTGTCAGAGTGGGAACCATCACACCGAGGACAACACGAAGCTGGAGACACCAGTTTGATGCAGTTAAGTCCTTTCCTACACCACCTTAATTTTTTTTTTCTTTTTGGTGCCCACAGTAAAGAATGCCACTTTTCCAGAGGAACAGTGGCTAATAATGTAACTTTAAAGATAAGGAAAATAGAGCAGCAATGTTTTGCACAAAATGTGTGCACATTCAAGTAAATAAAAGATAAAAAGAAAAGAATCTAAAGTCAAAGACAGATACATAAGAACCTCCAGTCTTTGTTGGTCGGATTGGCACTTTTGTGAATAGGAGTGCATTTTCTTTTTTCCTTAGAAACATAAATATTTTTCTTTGTAAATGCACTGTTCTGTTTTTTTTTTTTAAACATTGCAACTCTGGCATTATTTGTAGGCCACGCACAGAACTGGCCGTGAAACTGAAGCCTTCAGTTACGTAAATGCTGCTCTACACACAGTCCGTCATGTGTAGAGATAAGTTCTGAATGTGCAATTATTTATGGTTTGACCTCTTTCGTCTGGTGGGAGCACCTGTGTTCTGTGGATAATGTGGATGGTACACAGCTTCAACTGCTGCATGTAAGTGGGTCAGAATATTCTGCATGGAAAAACATCCTCTGCCAAATGAAAGGAAAATGTGCTTTTGCTCATATTGTCTGATTAAAACATACTTAACTGATGTTTTTTTTAAAGCATAATTTGGTGCAGTTACGTGATTAAATGCTAGGGTTAGCGTAGCGATCCACAGAACAGGTGCTCCCAGACTCTGATGGGGACATAGTCTATAGAGTCAATCAACCTCTTCCTCACACAGTGCCGTCAGTCAAAACATCACACAATCACAGCTTGGCTCCATCCACAATCGCCTCCAAATGCTGCTCCAAGATCAGCTTCTGCATGATGAGAAGCTGATCTCAAGTCAGGCTTTAAAAGGCTGTTTTAAAGCCCAGTTCAGACCAAAGACTCAGAAAAAGACAGCATGTAATGTTCTAATTAATATGGTTAGACAAGAAGGCAGGATCGACACTGCGTTTAGCTTATATGTCCAGGTTTTTGTGTCAGGACAGAATTTGCGTTGTGGGCTGAAGTGTGTACTAAATATTTAAACACTTCTAGCATTGATGAAATTGTGGAGAAAAAAAAAATTAAGAGGGAATTCCTGGACCAAATCAGTTGTTTAGAGAACATCGACTATCAAGAGAGGATTTAATAAGTAGAACAGAAGATAATAACTCTGCTTTGTGGTAAGAGGGAAGTTATCATCTATAAATACTAAGAAAAGTACACATAATGTGACATCACGGTCTGAAACCAGCCACTGGTGATTTGACAAACAGACAAGTTCCTACAGGCCGGTTCACACTGAGGTTACCTTCCCCTGAAATGTTCTCAGATGAAAGTTGAGTCTGAACTGGGCTTTGCACATCATAAGTCACGTGGCTAAAAACAACTAAAAAGATTTCCAGATGATCTTTGTGCACATTTCAAATTCATCAAATCTTTTCCTTTGATTAATTAAACTGAAAATAGTCTCATTTAAAACCCAGCAAAGGGCAGCAATTTTACAAAAAAAACCCAAAAAATAACAAAAAATAGTAGTGCACTAAATCCACAAAAAATGTCAAACTTCAGAGTAACAAGAAAAAAATTCAAAATTACATTTTCATTCAAAGACTCTGGAAACTGTTTACTTGTTCTTAGCCACTCATCTGTGTGAGGTGTGTATACAGTGTCTGCTGGTGTTGTATGCAAGTGTGCATGAAGTGTGCGCAAATATATATATATATATAAATGCAAACATGTAAAAATTCAAGTATATATACTTGAATTTTTGTTGCAGTTAGGCTTATCATTTGTCTGAGATATATCCCTAGCCAAACTCTGGCTGTTAATAAACAAATAAGCGGTGGAGACTTCCGAGGCAGAGGATAGGCTATATACATCAACACCGAAACATCATCACAATGGACCCATGCAAAAATCATTGTCTGGTGTCATTCCTCAAAAATATAGTGATACAGAATGCCATGGTTATATATCAACTCTACCACTATACAAACACCACCACTGTCACTTCACGATCACCATTAACACCACCAAACCTATTAGTCATGGCCCAGTTCCTCCTCTTTGGTCCTGCTCAGACCTGGCTTTAACATACATGTTTTTGTGATTCGATCAAAAGCAGGCAGCTCTAAGTGTTAATGTGACATTCTCCCATTTCCCCACCCTGTATGAAAATAAACACTCTCATCTAACAGCCTGGAACATAACGTGACATTTTGATGTTTCTTTGAAAACTCAATCCACTGTGTAAAGACAACAGATGGAATGCTTGGCCTCCTACTCACTGCCTAAGACAACACTGTGAAACAATTGATACATTTTAAATGTGAAATGACATGTTTAATCATTCCATTTATTTGACTAGTTGTCTAGCAATGCTCGATACTGAACTTCAATGCTTTCATAGTATCGACTGAATTGAAATAATAAAAGTAAATAGAGTTTTCTAATGAGTTGTGTGTTTTTGTTAAAATTGAAAATTAGTGAAGAAAAAAAATACAAATTAGGAGGCAGTAGAGAAGCCAGGGTAGATTTTATATTAGGATAAACATCACTATAGCATTTTTTTTTCTTTTGTCTTTAAGGGTAATTTTTATTACATTTTGAGTAAAACACAAAATACTTCTGATTTACTTTAGTTTCCATGTGCACATTTTGATATTTAAAAGATTATCACTCCTGTTTTTAATGTTCTACTATTCTGAAATGTTTGATAAGTGTCCACTGGTGCTGATGCAACATTTTCCAAATGATCATTATCAGTAAAACTTTACACCGCTAATGGCGAACAGTTAATAGTAACCTACTCAATTAGAATGACTGAATTTGAGGGAAAATAAGAGCTCAGAAATAGAAGCTGCATATTGAATCATGTTGATTTTTTTTTTTTAAGTTTAATGTTCAGTTCTGGGTTTATTGATCAATTACTGTAGTGTGATGTTCAGTGTTGTCGATTTATTTATAACACTTTGAATTAGATGTCCATTTCTACAGTTAACTTGGTCGGCCACTAATTGGATCCTAATGTGTCCTCACACTTTGCATTAGAGCTGCCCCCTGTGATCAGATCCCTGAAGACTGATGTTAATGCAGGTTTGACCAGGTCCTTCATCCAAATGCTGTTAACAAGTAGTGCTCAACAGTGTCTTACAGTGTGCCTTCACACTCTCCTCTATCTCTCTGTGCCAACTGCGTGTTTAGCCAGGGATACTCTGTGACTGAAGGCAGGGTAATAGAACACCATGCAAAAAAATCCCTACCATGTACAACTGGGGAGTCGGAGCACGGGGCTGAGCTAACCAGCAGCAACTTGAACACACTCAGAATGTATGAGAATGCATCTCAAACTTCCATGGCAAGTCTGCACTCTGAGAAACATCTGGTTCCATATAATTAATCTCAATAGGAAAATAAATTTAGTTTGCTGCTAGCTCTTTTCCACACTGGCACCCCAGTTATGCCTTTTTTAATAAGTTAGATCACTTCATAATTCAAATGATTTGTTATTAATAACACAGCACACGACGAACATTGGATCTCTAACTATACCACCCACCAAACCGGGATATTTTTATAGATCCTCTAAAACCCAACCCCTTTTCCAACATCCAATTCAAAGCCCTTCCTGTAGTAATTTCCCATTTTTTTTAAATATATTTTTTTACATTTATTTCCACCTTAACTCTCCCCCAGAATTTCTTAATTAAAATGACCTTGATAGAAGGAGAAGAAAAAAAAAAAAAAAAAAAAATCACCTTTTGTAGCTTGGCCATCAGACTCAGGGCAACAAAAAGCCCTTGGTTTTAAGTGGACATTTGTGTATTTGACATAAACTCCACCAATGTTAATGTAGCCTCTGACCCCTATATATAGTTTCTTTCAGTTAGATATGATGATATGTAAAGGCCAGCCCTGAGCCTAATGATCAGGTAGCCTCTTGGTACCAAATCAAGTTATTAATGTGGAGAAAAAAAAAAATCACAATCACTACAAAGGGGCAGATAAATAAGGGCTTGAGGAAAACAACAACAAAAAAAAAAAAAGAGGGGATAAGGTTGCAAGTTTTTGTTTTAATTGCACTACATCAGACTGACATCAAGAGCTGGGCATATTTCACCTCGTGCACTCCAGCGGTCTGGAGACTTCTCATGGAGATGCACGGGTAATCCTGAAAATTGGAATGTCCCATTAAAAAAAAAAGTGTATATAAAGATATTAATCAACAAATCATCCTTACTGCCAGTGAAAGAATCTAATTATCAGATGGCAGGTAGATGTATGTGCGTTTTAAGCCAGGGCAGACTCACACTTTGAGGTGTGAGGTGATTCCTTCCTCTTGTGGTGTTTCTGGTCTTGGCCAGATAACACCTGAGTCTGCCCCCCGTGAGGCCTCAGTCCAACTGGCTGGGGAGAACGGGTTTTTTTTTTTAGGCTAGAGAGCAGGACAGTAAAAACCTTCCTCCATATGCTCTATGTATGTGTTGGTACAAGTGGGGGCTAGTGGCAAACCAGTAAAGGGGAACGGATGAGCGTGTGGAGCTTTGACTCAGGCATCACGGGGCCTGAGAGGAATGGAGGGGGTAAACGGTGCATTTTAGCAGAGTGGGGTGGGGGTGGGGGTGGGTAACTTATAGCTGGAAGCCCTCCATGGGAGCCTCCTGTTGGGGGAAAAGGAACTGCTGGTTGGCCTGGTCCACCTGCGGAGCTAGACTGCTGTCCTCGTCCTCCACCCCGAAGTAGTGCTCTATGAGGTCGAAGGCCTTCTGGTAGATCTCCTGGTTGTCGTGGCTCTGAAGGAACTCAATCTTGTCCAGACCTGCAGAGCAACAGACATCAAATGAGATCATGGGATGGGTTTGACGCAACTTCTGAAAATTACACAGTAATTATGTCTGCAAACAAAACAAAAATCACTTGAATCATTTGACTAAGTATTTAGACCAGAGTGATGAGCCACAAAAATGAGGAGATGAAAGACTTTTAATATGCAATGTTTGATAGTTTTAGTCCACTAAAATTCCATAATTACCTCTAATCATATTGTAATTCAAGTTCTACTTCTGCATCTACTTGCCTGTTTTATCAAGCTGTTTTCATGCTACCCCATGACACAGATTGTAGCTAATTACAGGCGTTTTCTGACAGGTAGGAGGGTTAAATACATGACTGACAGTAGACGTGACCGGACCTGACTCTACTGCTCTACTCCACGTCTCAAACTGGAAAAATGGCTTCAATTTTCCATAACAAAATGAAAATATTTTAGGTTAACTTCACATAATGTTTGACCTTTTGATTTGGACAAAGAGGAGAAAGCTTCTGATTCTGGCTTCTTAACTCCCAATGTCAGTTCCTGCAGCATAAGTTTTTTGTTTAGTTTTAAGTTATTAAACAATTTTGTATGTATAAAATACCAAGAAGCTGTAAAACAAAAGCAAATCAAACTGATTTTATAAAATTGGTATGAAAAAGTGATCAATAATTGGTATCAGTTAAGACAATTAACATCTCTGAACAACATCTGGTTTTACTAAGAATATTATAGTATATCTGATATACTTATTTTATGCTGCTTTCAACATGGAATATTTTTTTAGTATATGTGCACTGTCCTTTACAAACCCACATATTTTAAGTTAAGCGTATGTATGCTGAACAGTACCATAGGCTTCCTCAATCAGACTGCAGTACGGATTAACTCCAGTGCCATTATTCTCCTGCTTGGCTTCCTGTTCGCCCAGCCTCAGGATGTTCTCCAGTCCATTCAGGGCCACTTGCACGATCTTTGAGTCCATCACAGTGAGCAGATCACACAAGGGCTTAATACAGCCCAGGTTTACCAGATACCTACATGTAACACACACACACACCACAATCATAACTTAAAGCTGGAATTCCAGTCATTTATCACCTCATTCATTCATGTCAGTGATCAAGGAATCTATTTCTTATCATCTTTAGAAAAAAAGATAATAAAAACAGAGGCCTGTTGTTCCTGTGAACTGGCCTGTATTTTATCCCTCTGTGTCTGACCTGATCTGCTCCGGTGTCCCTCCAGATGTTGCGTTGGTGATAGCCCAGGCCGCCTCTTTCCTGGTCCTGAACTCAGCTTTTTGTAGAATGTCGATAAGCACTGGGAAGATGTTGGCATCTATTACAGTCTGTGGGGAAGAACATCATATCAGACCTGTGAGAGGTGCTGAGAGCAACTTCAGCAAAGCTCGATTAATAAAGATGACAAATTATGGAGCAAAGTTACTGACATGTTTACAGACATACAAACATGCTTGATATCATCAGAAAATATATATACATTCATTGCTGTTTGAGCCACTGTTCTAATTAGATTTTGATGACATTCTGATTACAATCTTTTATGAGGAATGTTCAGTACCATGTACAGCACAGATTAAAATTAAACAGCTGACATAAAAAGATAAACTCTCAGTGCAGTGCTATTGTGATTCAGAAAATGAAAGACTTCTAATAGAACATGAATAACTGAGGTGGATAAAATTAAAAGATGATAGATAAAAGAATAAAACCACACAAACATAACACGACTTTAGATTATAAAAAGGTTAAGTGTACTGTATACTGCTGACATTTTCAACATCACATTCTAGAGCAAAGAGGACATCACAGAAATTATGATGTGCATGAAGCAACCTATGAAAATGTTATTTATTTTGGCATCATGTTAGAATTACTAAAAGCAGTAGTTTCTGCTGCCATTGGTATAAATCCCTCCTGGAGGAGAATGTCAAATAGGTGGAGAAACAAAAGCATAAATAATTATCATATTACTCACACTGTACAACAATATAACCTACATTCAGGTTAGGTGTAGGTTAAGTATGCAGCTGTAACAGGAAGGACAAAATACAAGCTGCGAGTTGTTCCCATTTCAGTAATGGACTGTGTGTGTGTGTGTGTGTGTGTGTGTGTGTGTGTGTGTGTGTGTGTGAGACCTGTATCTGTGCTCGGTTTCCTGCTGTGATATTTGAGATGGTCCAGCAGGCCTCTTTTCGAATGGACTCTTTAGCACTGCTTAGAAGGTGCAGCAGACAGGGCAGAGCTGAGCAGTTCAACACCACCTACACACAGTGGGTAAAAAGGGGTTAGAATAAGCAGTGGACATTTCTCTTTGCACATTGTTGTAATGCCAATTTGTTTGTCCATCATCCTGAAGCATCGAACAATGACATCACATCTGCAGCTGCTCAGTTTCTTAGTATACAGCATGTTGTGCATCAGTCGTCATAATATGAAATTTCACTTTCACCTGTGTTTGGATGTCATCTCCTGTGACAATGTTTCCTACAGCTCTCAAGGCAGGAGAAGCCACTTTATAGTCTGTGTGCCTGTGATCAATAAAAGGACAGTTTAATTAATTTTCAGGACACGTTGACTGTGACAGGCAGCACAGAGTAAGGTCTGGACTTACATGAGTAGTTCTACAAGTCGCCTGCAGACGCCAGAGTCAATCACAGCCTGGATCTTGTCATTGGGGCCATCTGAGAGGTAGGACAGAGCCCAACAGGCATCTGCCAGCAAGTCTGGGTCACTGCTAAATAAAAGCCTAGACAGCACTGGCAGACAGGGTGACACCTAGACAACACAGATGGAATGCATACTTATGATCTCAGCATCAATCAAAGCAGCATAAACAACATATGTAGAACAAGATATTAATGGCACTCTTGGGCAAAGAAGTACCTGTTCAAAAGGTGGTGGAGGGTTTTTTCCTCTACAGAGATTAGACAAAGCCCACACTGCATTCCTAGTCATGGTCAATCTAGTAGATTTGGTCAGAAGCCTGAAATGTGACAGAAATGACAAGAATTATGTTAGACAGTAAAAATACAAACTGTGTTAAAGCTCAGCACACACCCAAAGATCAACTAAAAGCACTGTGGCTGGACACAACACACATTTCCACCGTTTCCACTTGTTTTTTTCACGGTTGTCTTTGAAGCTGCCATGTAGAGCAGTAGAGTTACATTTAGATGGAATAATAAAGTGATCTGTTATAAAAGCTGTTACTCATAGTACAACTCCCCATACGTACCTGAAAACACCCGAGCAGCCAAAATCTGCCGCTACAGGGGACATGTTCTACTCTGTCATGGGATTTTCAGTAAAGGGAAAGGTGGTGAATTTGTTTTTCCTGTCACAAAGTTTTCTTTGAAACATGTAAAACATTAACTTCTCTACCTGTGTGAGGCAGTTGTATTAACTCTGGGGTGTTAAGACAGATAACAGATTAGATTGGGCCGTAACTCATGCCTTGCTCGCAGAAGTGTGTCATCCAGAGAATAGGAGCAATGTCTGTTTTTTACATGTGAGATCAGTAACTTGAGGCAAAAAGTGTAGTTTCAATGCCAGGGTATATCTGGGAAAAAAAAACGGATGTACTTTTTTTCAGGTGAACAAAAACTGTGTAGTTGCTTGAACTCACTTTTCTTTAAAATTAAATTTATGATGAAATTAAATTACATTGATAGACTTTATCAAGGGGAAACTGAATGTAAACAGCATGACTGACAGTAGCAGCTCCACAGAGGCAACGTGTTGTTGATGAGGACAATACGATAAAACCGGTAAGAGCTATTGGTTGTGGTAGACAGAAAGAAAATGGTATGTGGTCTGGTTTGTGCTTCTTCTAAATCTCCCACCTTTGTTTCCTTCATGACTGTGTTCTGCTCTGGGTGAACCCACTGAGACTTTGAAGCTGAAGTAAAGAGTGACTGACAACACCCCCTTTCAGACCTTGATTCAACATCTGTCCTGGCAAATGTGATCACATGTGGGTAGCTTTAATTCAAGGTCTGAACACTCTCGAGATGCAATTTAAGAAACAATCCTGTCCAGTCACTCAGGATGAATGCTGAGGTGATCAGGGACGCACTAGTCCACATTCTGAACAAATATGTCCTGACATGCACTGAAGGACCACCTACTCATACTCTGTTTATCTTGTCAGTGGTGTCATATGGAAGTGTTTTAAAGATGCCAAAAATCCCAGAAACCCCACATTTGTATTAATGCTACTCACGTGTGACATTATAAAATGCTATTGCCTGAGCAGAAAACACTCCAGCTTAAAAGTTGCAACCAGTAACTAAGCAATATACTGAAATCAATTTGCAAAGAAACTTA
This sequence comes from Apogon hyalosoma, assembly GCA_037367295.1. NCBI lineage: Eukaryota > Metazoa > Chordata > Actinopteri > Kurtiformes > Apogonidae > Apogon > Apogon hyalosoma. The sequence continues at coordinate 21,470,849 of JAPQRP010000003.1, forward strand.
CCAAGTCAGTCTAATGTATGAAATGAAGTATGTGCTTTGTTTTAGGCTATAGAAATCAGACCTGATCATAAGCGATAAACTCAAGACAAATCTGGCAACACCGTCTAATCCCAGGTGTAAACCGAGTTAGACATTTTTATTGGGATAGCTCAAGAAAGATGTTAATGCAAGATCAGGACAGAGCCAATGAGAAAAGAACTGAATGTGCACTGAAATCAAATATGCGGTGTAAAAAAGGTTATACAAAGAATGTAGCCAAATGTAAAGGCGAGAAAGATCTATTTTCCTTCATAATTATACTTTAGTATGAGGTAAAAGTTAAAATCTGCATTTATACAAGTTAATGTAAGAGACGAAAAAGCATGTGCACTACTGAAACATAAGTAACCATATTTCTGACCAATGTAAACATCACATGCTGAATAGGATCAATAGGAATAATGATGGATATGTAAACACAGTCATTCACAATGTCCCAGTCTTAAGATGTCTGTCTGACTTAAGATGCAGGAATGTACTTGCATTAATAGAGGTGGAAGGATGTTGCAGTTCAGCACGTAATCTCTGCATACAGCGCTGTCTCCTGCAATATTACCCAAGGCCCACACAGCCTACAGGGGAAAATAAACACACAAAAGAGCTCACTGATGACTAGTGCAAGAGAATGGAACAATGCAAGACAAACACAAAACTTGATACATCAATCAGACTGGGATATTAAGTGTTACCTGTTCTTGGACATCCTCAAAGTCTGAGTTAAGTAATTCTATAAAGATTGGCACCGCTCCAGCCTCAATCACAGTCTTTGTCTGCAAGGATGTGCCTGATGCAATGTTGGTCAGCGCCCATGCAGCCTCAAACTGGAAAGGGTACAAATGACCAAATTAAAAAAAAAAAACATTCTTACAACAGAAACCTACTGTGCATTGATCATGTACTCATTTGTGTCGATGCTTTAATGTTTAGGGGATGTGCTATAATGAAATAAATTAAGCATATTCTGGTGGCGGCGATGAAAAACATACTTTGAACGGTGGTCGCCATTTTGTTATGCTCCAACGGCATCTGCGCATACATCGCGCTTCTAACAACATCCTGTTTATTTTTCGAGCAGAGTGGTAGCAGGAAAAAGAATGCAAAAATGCCACCAAAGAAAAAAATGAAACCAACTGCTGGTCTGCTATTTAATTTGAATTTTGTGTGTTGTGCCACTTTGGCAGTTTTATAATAAACGTTTCAGATTTGGAATTTTGATTAATTTCAAAAATATTACTATGTCTTAATTATGACTATGTCATACCATACCACCATCAAAGGAGTTTAACGCTACAATTCAGGAAACAGAAGAATATAAGAAATGGAAAGAAATATATTTTTTAAATTGAGGACCCATTAATTTCCCAGGGACCCACTCAAATTGCCACCTGTGGGTCCCCGGGACTCACTACATTGAAAACCTTTCAACATCACTGTGTGGAAGTGAGCTGACCTGTAGTGTACAGTTGACACTCTTCTTCAGGAACTCCACAAACCGCTCCACAACTCCAGGTGTGTTTATAACTTCATCGATTGGTGGGTTGGGCTCTAAAATAAATCAGATAAAGCTTAATGCAAGCATTTTTTGATATGGTCTGTGTTTGTTACCAATTATATGCAAAGTCACAATAAGTACCTTTGGAAAGTAATTTTCTGAACTTCTGTGTTGTGCTGAGCTGAAGCTCTGGGTCCTCTGAGAAAAGCATCTCAACCATGTCTTTTGTAATGACTCCTTCCTGCAACAACATATGTGCAAGCATTCCATACAGTGCATCCAATCAGCAGTTTTCACTAAACCTGCAGGTGTCTTAGAAGTAAAGCACTTACAAAAATAACTGAACTGCATTCTAAAAGAATATGACTGTATCTCTGTAACTTGTAAAAGTTGGCATTTGGAAACAAGACCCTTACTGTTACAGGTGAACTGAGGTAAGAGTCCACCAGTGGACTTTCAAACATAGCTTCCTCTTCATTGAGAATATCCACGTTCCTCCTCTTGAATAGCTGTGATCAAAACAGTCAGAAGACAAATTCAGATTCAGACTGCTTTATTAATAATCCCCAAAGGAATATTCAGTTCAGTTACCCTGCCTTATTGGATGTTCAAACAATTAGGGACAAACAAACAAATGTATAACATTCATAGCAGCATACAACAGACACATACACACACATTCACCTGTCAGTACCCAGAGAACTGCAACTGGGCAATAAGTTCAACAGAGAAATGAGATGAAATGACTAAGAGGCCAAAAAAAAAAAGAATAAAAACACAATAAATAGCAAATCAAATCACCTTAAGTCACTTCCTAGCATTAAGCAGCCTGATAGCTGAGGGAATAAATGAGTTGGAGTATCTGTTTGTTCTCCTAGGGGGTGCATAGTAGCACCGCCCAGAGGGCATGAGAGAAAAGGGGGGGGGAAAATGTGTCCAGGCTGATCTAGAATTCCCCTGGCTTTCTGAACCACGCATTTCTCCCAGAGAGCGCTCAGGTCCATCAGCTGAACTCCAATAATCTTTGAACAACCTTTAACAATCTGGTTCAAGCTGTTTCTGTCCTTTACCGACAGGCCATGGAACCAGCAAATGAATGAAAATGTTAAAAGACTTTCAATAAAAGAATAATAAAACAAGATAAAATGCCCTAAGAAACACTAAAAAAGTTCAGCTCCTGCAACGAGTAGATCCTTTGTTGGCCTCGTTTGACTACTGACTCTGTGTTCTGAACAAACTTTAGGTCTGAGTCAAAGACATACAGTTTAACTAAACTAGTTTCATTATTATTATTATTATTATTATTATTATTATTATTATTATAACAACAACAGGGACTTAAAGCATCCTCTACTCCAAAGTAAGTACTTTAGAACATTTTTATAGTAACAATGATAAGAATATTTAGATCAAAAAGACAAGGATACTATTCTATTAAAAGCTGTTCAAATACTTTGTTTATAATAATCAAGTTGTCTGCATATAGTGTTCATTTTGTCTAATTTCATACAAGAGGCTGGTATTGTGTGCAGTTTCAAATCTTTTTTTTTTTTTTTAAATGTAAAATGAACAAAAATGACTGTGTACAGCAGGGGACACCAACCCTGGTCCTCGCTACTCAAGCTACTATTCTACATGTTTTAGATATTTCTCCCTTCCAGCACACCTGGAAGCCATTACATCGTTATCAGGCTTCTGCAGAGCTTGATGATAAGCTGATCACTAATTGAACCTGGTGTGCTGGAAGAGGGAAATATCTAAAACATGCAGAATACACGGCCCTCGAGGACTGGATTTGAGTACCCGTTTTAAGCGGAATACACACTTTAAGATAATCGGGCTGTTTTTGTTCTGATTTTCCCCTTTCCCAACCAAGGATGGCCTATACCAGATTATCTTATGTCTTATCAGATCATCCTGTGGTCTGAGGTGTGTTAAGAGTGCATTTGTCCCAATAATCAGCTCCGGAGCGGGTCGGGGCTGACAATTGTAAATATTACACTTGTTCAATATTTACGATGAAAAATCTTCGTGTGTGAGGAAAGCCGACGACTCCGGAGCAGAGTCCTGCATGGGTCCACTTTACCACACCCGCAATCGTCAGTACCCGCGTACATTAGACCCACAACACGACCTGACCCGTGATTAAACACACTGTTTACAAAGTAACTCACTTTTAAAGGCTTTATTTTTGCCAAAAAAAGTTTGCCTTTTTTTGGGGGTGGATACTTTGGACTTTGCTCTTTAGTTATGCTATGTTTCTTCTTCTTCTTGGTAGATCACATTTAATCACACTAGATTTCCGTCTCGGAGGACTGGATTCTAGATCGGTGGTGGAACAGAATCGTTATGCGTGTGGTGTGCTGTGTTGAGATTATCGGAGCACACCACACACACTACGATCAAAACTGTTCAATGCCTGATTTTTTGTCTTCATGTGTGGGGTCTGGAACAAATGAAAAATGTCTTAAGATTTAGAAAATCCTTATGTGTGTACCCCGCTTTAGATGTTTCCCTCTTCCAGCACACCTGATGGTCATTATCAGGTTTCTGCAGAGTTTGATGATAAGCTTATCGTTTCAATCAGGTGTATTAGAAGAGGGAAACATCTAAAGCATCCAGGATAGTAGCTCTCAAGGACCAGGATTGGTGACCCCTGGCATGCAGGAAAACACCAGGTTGAAGCTGCCTTCAATAAGCGGATCAGTAAAGGGCACTGATATAATGTTCAGTTGAGGTAAAAAGGCAAAAGAGCTGGAAGCAAGGGGACGACAATCCTACAATTTCTACCATCAAGTTTGTGTTTGAGAAACTACAGGGAGGTGGCTGAGGAAACACACAACCCAATACTTGACTGAGAAAAACCTGTGCCACTGGTAACTTCCAAGTTGTAGATACCAGGTATTTCTCACAGAACAAACTACCAGTGTATCAACATATAATAGGAACCACCATCAATACCAACAGTTTAAGGTAAAATAAATCCCACTGACACAAATAAAACTGAGTATAAGACTTTACAGACTGCTGACATAAGTTTGGCTGTAATAATCACCTTCTTAGAGTGATCAATTTGACCCTATGACAGATTTTCACTCATTATTTTCATGACTCCAGTGCCGCTCTCTAATCACTGACAGTTTTCTTTAGCATTAGTTAGTCTTATTAATGTCAGAATTAGCCATTGTTTGATTTTAGTATTTGTGCTATGTATATTTGTCTTCCTTTTGTAACTTACGTGAACTGAAGATAAAGTGAATGAGGAAATGCCATGTGTCAATCACTTAATCTTTGAAATATTTATAAATTTACAGACTGAGGATTGTTAAATTCTAACTTGTTTTTGACTCTTCATGAGAACGTTTTTGTGATCAAACTATATCAGACTCCAATTATTTGGAAATACAGTGAGTTTTAATATTTCTTGTTTTGAACATGTGTGATGCAAAGTTGTAATCCATACCTGTTGTTCTCGTTTCTGTTTCCTGAGTTGGATGCCTTCCTCCTCTCTCCTGCGCCTCATCTCTTCTGGGTTCAGTGCTTTGTTCTTATAACGGTTCATCCTGTAGTTATCCTTGGCCGGACTGGCTGATGGCTCTATTTGACCACAGGCAGAAGGAACACCAGGGTCAAAATGCAAATAGACAACAAGGTCTGCAGAAATTGTTGTACAGTACAAATCCATCTACAGACAAGTAGGCATGCGAGTGGAAGTTTCAGTGGTTGTTCCTGCAAGATCACTATTAATAGGTCATGATGATGAAACATGTACACAGGTATAGGGTAAAAACAGACCTTGAGTAAACAAGCTCATATAAACATCGGCTAAAAATAAATAACCTCACAAGCACACATACACACAGAGTTAAGCTATTCATCATCCAGTCAGCTGGCGGGAAGAACAACTGTATTTATTCAGCAGAGTTAAATCGCAGGGTTAGCATAAATTGGTGCCCACACAGGACAAACTGCCCATTCTCAGCATTGTGCTGTCATGCCACCAGAACAGGGCACAGGGCAGATCCCAGAGTCACCCGGGGCAACAAGGGAGAGAGAGAGCAGTGGGGACAACTCTGAAACCTGCCACCAGAACAAAATGGTGCCGTCCTCCTGTGCCAAAAGCCCAGAGTCGTAACAGCGGGTGTTTCTGAGGTTAAATATCATAACAAGTGGCGCAAATTGAGGTCATGTTATGGTTAGAGGACATAAGACAACTGACTTCATTAAAAGCCTATGCATGTGTGTAAGGGGTCCAGATGGTAGAGCCACAGGCATGGACGGCAAACAAGTACAGGTTGAGGCTGATGCTCTCATTTTTTTTAACAGTGGCTATATATTAGCCAGTATGTGAATGCATGTACTACGTCACTATTTAGGCTAATACAGACATGGCCCTACTTATAATACATGTTAAACACAATCCTCATTTTTACAGCATTAAACTGATTCCAATAGCTGAATCAATCCCCATTACTGCCTGTGGGAATAACTCGAACACTACCCACAGAACTAACACTGGCTCTGGCAAATTAAAAAAAATATGCATACATGCTGATCTGATGAGCCCTTTACAGGAGTCTGACGCTCAAGCTATCACATCCGATGGTTCAAGTCAAGAACAAATAGTTAATGAAGATACAAATTAATATCTATATGTCCATTTAGCATTAACATCCTGACTTATATAGACAGAACACAGGATCATTACTCCTCATTTCATTCCATTGCTTCCCCTGGAGGAAGAAAACATATAATATAGGGGAAATATCTGGAAAACGTGGGGACCTACTCTGTCACATGGTCATGACTATAACGTCAGGTGTCCTAACGTTGCTCATTATTGTTACCAAACTGTCAGTGTTATATCATTTCACTTAATCATGTATATACTGACACATAAATACATCTGAATCACAGCTTCAGTATTTTCTACGTGTACAGAGTAAGGCTGGCTCAGAGAACTAGCGTTAGCTATGCTAAAATTAGCCCGAGCCACTGCCCGAAAACAAGTGTGTATTTCGAAAGCGGGTAAAATATCACAATAATGACAATTTACAGGCTATGATTTAAACTCTTTACAGAGGTGTTGCGAACCTATTGCCACGTTAAGAGTATCAAACATCCAAAACTACTCCAAAAACTGTTGCTGTACAACAGTAGCACAATACATGAGCCTAATTTACTTGCTAACAGTGCGAATGTCAATACATATATTAAACTAAATACATTTTAGTATCGGGTTGATTGTCTTAAGACTTCTAAGAAAAACAATAATACAGCATACAATCTATAACTACTGTGGCTGTCCCCACAGGTTACCTAGATTAGATAGGATTTAGTTGCATGCTAACGCTGTTAGCTTAGATTATCTGATAAAAACCGTTTCTATAAATTCTTTCTGTCACTCTGAACAACTAATTAGCGAGTGTTACAAAATACATGACAACATATGAGATATAATGGTACGCTTACACCATTGTGAGATGATTAACTTAGTAAAAAAAGTCCATAAATGACAACAAAAAAATAACTCCTGTAGTGCTACTACATAACAAGGTTACGCTATCGAGCTAAAGATTTAGCTAACATGCGTTAGCTAAACACTAACTGAGGATTTTATAATCATTAGTGAGACGACAAAGCACAGCAGTTGACCAGTTCACACATTCATAAACTCATTTAGTGAGCGCCTTACCCATCGTCTCCTATGTGATTTTAGATTCTGTAATCGCGAAGAAACAAGTGAATTTTAATCCGTTCTGTCTTCTAGCTTTCCAGAATTTGCTCTTGTAAGCAATATGTCTACCGGAGACGGAAACATCACAATATACGTGACTTCCTGCCGCCAGAGGGCGCACTTGCACCACAATTCACCACTATGTTTTTCATTTGCTGCTACAGAATACAACACTCCTTGTGTTTTCATCACGTGCTAAGGACTATATTTGTTGAATTACATTTCCATGGCTGTATTTGTCAAAAGTGCACAGGATGCATGAATTAAGAACCACATTTGGGAAGAAGAGACATGATATTTCTTTTCAACCTTTGCCCAAAGTCACAGTTGCATTACTCTGCCCCGTTTGCATACCCTCCAGCGTTGCTCCGGTATGACTGTGTGGAATCTGCATACGTCCCTGTGGTTTAGAAATGATATGTGCATGAACACCTGAGTGCTCTTCTCAAATTGAATGTGACAGAGTAATACAGTGAGGTGCATCCATGGTCAATTTGCTGGGAGCCAGTAGTGGTAAATTACAGCACTATATTGCATTGCAGTATTGTCCTCTGACATGGGCCCCTGAGGGAGCCTGCAGAGATACACCACAAAAACTTTAGGGGGCAATGTTGTACAGATAAACTGGAAGTAATGGGGCATTCAGTGCTGCCAGGCTGCCTCTTTCCGCTATTAGAAAGGATGTGGGAGGTCAAGTCAGCTGTATCACAAGCAAGATACTTTCTCATGATTACAATTTCTTAGCAGACAAGGAAAAATATTGTTCAAAGATCCAGCCTCTCATAGAGTAGCCATAGGCTCTAGATTGAGCTTCAGTCAGCCGAACCAGGAGGGCTGAGAATTCACAGCCTCCAGCAGGTGTTCTGGCGCAAAGATGAATCAAAAGACACTGTTTGCTGGATGGCATCCCTCCTCTGGTATCAAATAACACAAACACACAGGACCAATCTGCGCTTCGGAGGCAGCATTCAAATGCTCTCAGATCTAGTCCGCAGGGCTGTATCTGGGGCTCACAGAGTCTGATTTCACAGGAGCTCCTTTGTGATTTCCTTACCTTTCTCATTTCTAGGCCTGTTGAAGCACATCATACAGCAGCCAACACTGCAGAGAAGCAAAGGCTATCCATTAGTCAATGCCATACAGTAAAGACTGCCTGCGTAATGGAATCATAAAAGCAAAGCAGGGCATCGAGCCAGAGGGGTTTAAATTTAAGCACACAAGGCATGGTTACTGTAACCGAAGAATCCAACACATCATCAGCCTCTAATCAAGATATAATAAACACTACTTTCAATTGTTGGGTTTCTATACACATTCACATGTTGTTTTTAATTTATATATGTTTCCATCCACTAGCGGAATTGAAGGAGTTGGGTTATTGAGATAAGCGGTAGACACTTTTTAGTAGTAGCTGTATATTTTAACTACTGATTTGAGCAAAAAGGCCAAGGCTAAGACCTTAAGGCTTTACCTTAATGTGATAAAATAATATTGCAGCATGTGGTAAGATTAAAGCAAGATTTCAGATCGTTTCCAGTAGATGAAGTGTTTTATACAGTAACTGATAGAACAACTTGCCATAGTTTGTCATAATTTTCTGTTGGTCTTGACACATGATGGCATTTTATTGCTTAATAAGTCTTTTGTGTTTGTTTATTGTTGGTTCACACATGCCTGGATGTCCTTTTTCATCACACTTTGTAGCATTTTCTTTTGACAAATACACCAACTTTTCCACTTTTTTTTGCCATTTTTTGGTATTTCCTCTTAAGTTTTTTCTTTATCCACTCAAAAATGCACAAACAGCATTAATGTAAAACAGTCTTCACCCATGCAAACTTAAACTGCTCCCTTATTAAAGAGGAAAAGATAGTTTCACAAACAGGAGGATGTGTCCTGACGACCTCATTAGTGGCCATTCATTGCCCGTCCTCGCTGTGTCAGCACTATTGAGACACTGTACTGCATTTTCAACAAGCAAATTAATAATACTGCATGACAAGATCATGAGCAGGTTGATAAAAGACTTTTTAATCAAAATAAGTTTTGTCTCAGTGTAATATACAACATTTCTTAAATGTATTCTTTGATCCTATTTGGTTTCTTACTTTGCACTAAAATGTTCCAAGTCAGTGTTTTACCATTTTATATTATACCATTACTTATTATTACTCATGCATTAATATAAAAGCAGGAATTTAGGTTTGTGTCTGGTGAAGCTTATTTTGTTTTGTATAGAACTGCAAATCATGATTAATGTGATTACTTTCTCCATTGCTCACTGGTTTGTAAAGATTCTGGAGATGAAAATGAAACCACAATGAACTCTGTAGAAAGACAAAGACAGTGTGGCACAATGTTTGTTTTGTCCAATTAAACCTTAAAATGATTAAAACAATACATAGGGAATTGTTTAAAAAGATCAGCTGAAAATGAGAAGCTAATTAATTTCATTCTAATCAAGTCATTAAATAATTCAACTTGATGCAGGTAATTATCATGTATTTACATAAAATGGAAACAAAAGACACAGAATAGCTGTGAAATGTTAAATATGTGTATCCGTGCACTTGTGTTTTTATATGAGGTTTGTGTTGAAGTCTGCAATCATTTGTTGACTCCTTTTCAAAGCCAATGGTATATAGTTTTGCTCTTGTAAGAGGAACAGAAGACAGAGATTGAAAAACTTGGGGAGAAGAGAAGAATTTTTGTGAGTCATTGGCTTGGAGGTAAAGTTTACGAACATCAGCAAATGACCGGCTCACACTACAAAATAGATTTGTAATGCAGTTTCCAAAACCCATTATGTAAGTTGTTACATGAATCTACTTTTGAGTGTAAATGTATGTAGTTACATTCCACCACTGCACAGCTGTATTTTATTTTAATATTAAATAATATGAAAATTGACAGACATTATTTCACTTAAATGTCGCCCATATGGCCTATATTTAATTACATTTTAGTCAACTGTAATTAATATTTTGATGGGCAGAAATAAATACAATGCAATGTGAAATGAAATACTTTAACAGCTTGAATTTGTATATTTGCAGAAATACTTTAAAGCTGCAGTGCTTGAGAGCAAACAATCCGTGATTACATTTTAGCATATTGGCACAGAAGTTCAGAAAAAAATGGTTTCATTACATTGTTTCTCAGTATTAATCTTTTCATTTGGACTGAGAGGCAAGAGCTGCAGAAAAGGAAGGTGTAATTTCAGCTCCTGCAGCTTTAAAGTGATAATTGTATAAATATGTCATATTTTTCTCAAATTAAACACATTTTCATTCATTGGGTTCAAAATCTGTGCAGTAAACATTTAATAATAAATGTAAATAAATATATGGCCATTTACACATGTGTCATTACAGCATATTGTCAAGAATAAAGAGTTTCAATTTGTTAATGATGGAAAATCAAAATTACTTGTTTTTTCTGTAAGCACCTTTTTTAATACAAGTGTTTTTTTTAGTGTATTTTGTTCAACTGTAGAAACTTCGTTATCCACGAGAGAGATTTCATTGACTTGTTTTGCACTTCCCATTACATGATAAAACATGCAAACAGCAGCAACAATAAAATAACACACATACTGCTCAGACAAATACAACATGTATCATATAGGAAGACTAAAACATCACAGAGCATGTTTACAGACGAAAAACTCAATTACAAAGCTTCAAAAACAGTTCAGTTTTGATTGTGCCCATTTGATTGCACAAATACACCCAGTTTAAATGGCTCCTTAATTCAATTACACCCAATATGATAATAAGGCCAGTTTGCTGAAATGTGAGAATGTGGTCGGGCCGCCTGTGGGAGAGGGAACATCTGCAAGGCTCTGTGCTGAACGCTTTGTGCGAGAGTAATAAAGGGTGAGAGAGATAACGCCACGGGGAGGATAGTGTGTGGAGAGAGCCGTGTGTCAGTGCATGTGAGCCGTGAATGGAAAAGAGCAGATATGTCTTCATAATATAGTGTTAAAAATCCATTCAGTCTGTCCATTTCTTACTTTTTTTATCAGACGACTGGGGCCCTCTCCCTCTCTCTGTCTCGCCGTCTCTCTGTCTCCCTCTCGCTTCCTGACATCTACCAGGTGGCGGGGCCGATAAGTAAGATGCTGAGTAGGTGATTTTAGAATATTCTTGTGGATCATTCGATCATTCCTGCAGTATGAAAGGGAGGAGATTTGTGGGAACCATTTGAATACTAATGTGTAATTTTCACCTTGTAGGATAAAAGATTCAGGGAGACACATTCGGAGTCTGAAGAGACTGAAAGCAGGAACTAAAAATGATTTTGTCATTGAGCAAATAAGGCAACTCTTCTTCATTTGAGAAGAGTAAGGCTGTGAGGAATCACCTCATATCTTACTGTTTAAGTGTCCTGTCCTAGTGTGATAATCCATCTGTTTTAAAGTACAATCAAATCAGAGTATTAAGGGAGTTCTGCCGTTGTTTCTAGTTGTGGCTGGAAACATTTTGTTGTCCAATTTGCCCAAAATTGACAATTTAACAAGCTTGGCCAGTTCACTCTGTGATTTGCAGGAGGAGAAAATGTACAGCCTCTTATTTAGCCCATAAGGACCCAGTGTTACTTTTGTGGCAGTTCCCAAATGAATTTTTCTCTATATTCAACATTCCTTAAGTGATTTATCACCATTTATTGTAATATTATCTTGTGTATTTTGTGGTTTTTCAGTAAAAATTAAGTACTTTCCTACATTTAATTTACTGATCGTGTAGATGTTCATTAAAGCTCAGGTTACAGTTGCAAGTTATTATATCAGAAATAGAGAAAAATGATGAAAAAGTGACTCCTTCAGTAAATATATCATGAACTGAACACAAAAACAAGCATCTGCAGCGGCTGTCATTGATCCAACTCCATGGGTTTTACTGGTGAATCAATGTTGTAGAAGATGACGGTGTTTCCACGTTCACTA
>JAPQRP010000003.1:21507793-21521953 GCA_037367295.1 Apogon hyalosoma
ATAACAGCAGTGAAAACAGCAGTGAATGTTTGTATATGACATTGGACAATTTCTGTAATTCAGTCAGATAAAAATACAACTTTATTTGCATATTATTATTAGTATTATTAGTATTATTATGAATATTAGCATACCTATTTTGTACTGGTCACAATATTAGAAAAAATAAAACAATGCTTGGAGAAAGAAGAGTAAGGTCTAAATGTCTGTAAAAAAAAAAAAAAAAATCCTAATATTGCAAGAATAATATTGTAATTCCCTGAGAAAAAGCCCATCTATGTGTGTTTACATTTGAGGCCACAGTTTCTTATCCTCTGTGACTCAACAAGAAAATAAGATTTCGTTCTTGTAATATAGTCACAATATTCTGACTTTTTCCTCAAAATATTCTGGTTCTAGTCTCCTGATATGACTGTATTCCTCCCTGGATTTCACTCATTGCTGGTTTTGCTCGTATCATTATATCAATCTTCCTCCTCTACTAACCCCATCCTCCCCTTTTGGAACTGCTTCACCCCTTCTCCATCTCCTCCCCTCACTTTGTAATCCCGCTGTCTAACCTTCCACCTCTTTCCCATCTTTTGCCATCTCTCTTTTCTTTGTCTGTGACCCGTGATGCCCCCTGTTGTATCATCCCCTCCATGCTCCGATCCTCATCTCATTTCCCTAAATCTCTTCCCCGTCTCTCCATGTCTGCGTCGCATCCCCACTGTGATCCGGGTGACATTTCAACAGACACGCCTGTCATGATACACAGAGGGGGGCATTGCCCTCAACGTTCACCCGGGGAAGAGAATGTCCCATTAATGTGTGAGTGTAATGCTCGTACAAATGGAGAGGAGGGGGATCTCATTAATGTTCAGCCTTTTATTTGAAAATACAGCTTTGTAGGGCACGCTTGTATGTTTCATCGAGTATGCAAGAGCAGAGGAAAAAAGATGAGACAGAGGGAAGAGAGAATGAAAGAGCATCTAATTACATGACAGGCTTAGCCTCTGGATCCGTGTGATTGAATAGGGTACCCTTTCCTCATATTACTCCACAGACCTTTCATAATATCCTCCTTCGTCTGTGGAGCTAGTTTCCTGCCAAAACAAGACAGCAGGTTTCTCAAATGCAAAGGTTCACCAGTAATTAGCAAACACATGTGTTTTGTGTTGCAAATACAAAACTCATCAAATGGATACACATTTCACACAGTTCTGTGCATCTTTCATCTTGGTGCCAACGACTTTCTCACAAATATCTCGAGTATATCCTGTCCTCCAGAACAGCAGGTGGCACTATGAACCATTGTTAAAGTGCCTGTGTTCAGCAAAATGTACCCCCCTTTTAAGTTTATTTTCATTAGGACCATTTACACCAGATTGTGTTTTGTATTATTTTTTTTTAACATAATGTAGATTTCATACAAGTATGAACTTCAACTACTAAAATGAAGCTCCAAAAAAATCTAATATGACACCAAATGATGGGGTAGCATTTGTTAACAATAGGCAATATTATTTATTGTTACCACATAGATGACAACTTAAACATTACATACCATTTCTGCAGTAACATCTATAATGTTCTCTATTTTGTTGACTTATATACTTTGACTGTGTTTCAGAGAATTACATAATTTATTCCCCAATATATTAACACTTTACTGTTTTTCATTAGAATGAAATCCCATACAATGAATATATGTCACACAATGTGATGTGCAGGAAGTTTTAAGATATTTTACTAAGTTGTAAGTGTATGAGTGACTGGTCATGTTCAGTCAATGGTGCATTTTAGAGCTATTACTGTGAATATTTATTCAACCTTGGGGTTGAGGATGATGAAATATGCGCTGGTAATGATAAATCAAAGTTTTAAAGTGTTTTAGGTGGAAATGCAGGAGGCTCATGTCACAGTATACCCTGGATGTTCATTGAAAGAGTAGATTTCAATCACTCAGAAGGGCAACAACTGAAAAGAAGGATGGATGACATGCATAGCTACAGTAAGGAACATTTTTCTGTTTTTCAAGAGTTATCTGTAAGCGGTGAACCTGCCCTTGACATTAGGACTGAGTAATGACAATCTGAGTGAATGCATTGCATGAAAAATAAGCAGAAATGCCTTTATTAGTCCCTCAGTGGAGAAACTCCTTTTTTCACTGTTATTTTGTACACACAGTGGCCCAAACACAAACTCCTGCACCAACAGGACGGATCCACATGTACTTAATATAAAGAAAGGAGTCAGAGCGACTATGCTGCCACATGGTTAGGTGACCCCAGCAGTTGGGGGTTTGGTTCCTTGCTCAAGGGCACCTTGGCAGTGGCCAAGCAGTGAACTGGCATATCTCCAGCTACCAGTCCACATGCACTAACTAGTCCGAGATAGGACTTGAACTGGTGACTGATTGAGCCACTGCCACCTCAAAGGCAGTCTGAAACACAGACAACAGGGTTCATCTGTAGTTTCTAGAGGTTATACTAATGCTAGTCCTATACTAGAGTAACAAAGGCTTAAAACACATTAGAAATATGTTGTGTTTTTGTTTGATAGGTGCAAGATTTCAGTGGTTTGTTGATTATGTTTTCTATTTGCAAACCTGAACTGTGTATAAATGAACTGCAGGACATTTTTAAACTGGTTTTAGCTGGAAATGAGCTCCATATTTATGAATATGTGTTGCCTATCCTACTCTCTTCTACAGCTGTTGAATTCTTCTCAGTAGTGCATGTACGTGTGCATGTTCAGCCACTTTAGCCACACCAGGACTGCCAATTCTGGGATATGTTTCTTGCCCTGATCCCCAGCCTTCCCTGGGCTGTCTGCCTGGGTTATATTAGACCCCAATATATTGACCCAGTGAATGAGATGAGACTGGTGTGTTTGTGTCTTCCTCTTCTGTTTTTTCTGCACGAGTCCTCAGGGGGATAACTAGATGTTACTCGCCTGCTGCTGCCGCTGTGCAGTGGATCTTCCTTTTTTCGGCCACTGGATAACAAGGTTGACTCTCTGCTGGAGGAACTTTTCAGCTTTCTGCTCCGCCTGGCTAAAACAGACAGCGACTCCGCTAGCAGACTCTGTGGGCGTTCAGCTGCACACTGCTGCTTCCCTCTGGAGAGATTCTTCGGTGTGTCGGTGGATGGTCTAGTGGGTGTGTGTGCAGAAAAGGCCTCTACATACATATGCATGTGTCAGTTCTTGGCCCCTGAGGAGATCTAGATCGCAATTATTACAGAATTATAGCCTGAGGGAAACAGGTACTTTGAAATGTAAAATATTAACTTACATAAGGACATTATATATTCCAGAAGCAAAGTTTTATTCCTTGACAGATGGATTATTTCCTCAGAAAATGGACTTGTGCGTACATAATTGACAGCTTCCCAGTTTGATCTTGTTCCTACCTGTCCCCTGGTGTGAAGCATCCAAACATCTGGTGCATTTGGAAATTGGGACACCAAGGAATGTGGAATCTATACTCTGGTGCTTAACTGGGTCAATTCGGAGCACTTGCAGAATTCTAATTTATATATTCAGAGCATTAACTTCTCATGGAATTGAACAAGAATCCTGGCCATCCTTGCAACTGGCCAGATGCTCCTACAAGTAAATCTGAATCCTGTGCACATAAACATTTGCATGATGAGAATTTAATACTGTTTGATCTTCCATTCCCCATGTCCACAATCTGACCACATTCCTCTGTGAGATCTACTGTTTTTCTGTCAAACTGGGGCCTTTCTTTTAACAACAGGACAGGCAAATTCAATCTAAACCCAACATGAGTTTGACTGTGAAAATGATCATGGTGACCCCATTGGTCTCAAGATCACAGATCATCTTTCAGGAACCTGTTTAGAATTAATTTTGCCATTTAACTTCATGTCACTCATGCCTCATCAGACACCAGTGTTATTTTCTGTCAAGCTTTAGCTCTTCATTTTTCAGCAAGACATGACATTTTCCAAACAGACAGGTTTTAATAAAACATTTTGTATCTGCCACAGAAAGGGGGCCACTAAGCCCGGAAAACAGCTAACCTTGTTTTTGTGACAGGCGAGCAAAGCTTTGCTGAATATGACAGGGACAATTGCATGAAGAGCCTCAGAGGAAAGCTCTTTATATTTTCTCCTCCATACAGTTTTTTTTATGCTATTCACAGATTTTTCTGTCTGCATTTCTTGGCCTCTGCCATCTCTCTAGGCTTTTCTCTCTTTGTCTCCATCACATTTTCTCATTTTTCTTGCCTTGCTCTAAGAGCCCTCTGGTTTACTGCCAGAGTCACCCTGTCTGGTCTCAGATGAATGCTCTATATACATATACTGTATGTATGTGTATATATATATATATATATATATATTTCTGTGGTGTATGTATGCAACAGGTTTTGCCCTTAGAGAAACATCAATGTACTCTCATCTTGATTTCTCAGTAATGGTCCAAGCTGACAACCTATGAAAGAACATGTCATGTGCTGAAAAAATAAATTAAAGTCTGGTGTCCATGCTTTCCTTTTGAAAAGGAATACCCAAAGAAAAGGAATGATACCAACATGTGTCATGACTTTTCTTCAGAAAAAATGAGTTAAGTGTTAGTGTTGCATTAGATTTTTTGCTGTGCAAAAATGCACAAAAGAAAAAAATAAAAAGATGATTCAAAGGAAGAGAAGTTGTAATGGCACCTAAGAGCAACTTCTTTTCTGCGATCACTTATGGGTCACCTGAGGACAAAATTGTAGATTCATCAAAGGTCTGTTTTTTTATGTTCTAGTATTTTGGTGTAGTGCATGGGATCCGTAGATTACATTGCACATTTATTCACTTTAAGCAACCATACTGTGATGTCTGCTGGCCTGCCCTTAAATTATAAACAGCCTGGCTAAAAAAGAGACCTGGATTTAACAAACCAAGTAGTTCAGAACCTTCCACTGGAGAATTAATGCAATGATTAACTTTCAAGTGCAACAAGTTACTTAACCCTAATTGTTGCAGTGAGTAGCTTTTCATTTCTTTAACAACCATTCCAAGATTCAATGAATTTATCAGGCTCAAATTGTGACAGTGGTTCTGCATGAATGAGACATCACTTTCACACGTGGTTTGGCCACCAGAGTCCAGACCTGAACCCCATCGAAAATAATTGAGATGTGTCGGAGAAGACTTTACACAGTGGACTGACACTCCCATCATCAATAGAAGAATATATTTGGCCAAAAAGTTTGTGCAACTATAGATGTAAATAACTGTTAAATGACATTAATGGTGACAATGCATAAACATCGGTGGCATAAATGATACCACAGCAAATGGATCTTGTAAGGTCATCAAACAAAATATTGCCTGTGTGATAGGTTTGGTACAACATGAAAAACTCCATAAAAATAATTAAATACTTTAGTTACAATGCTAATACTATGCCACAAGCAACTGAAACACTAAAACATTGACATATACATATTTTAAAGTGCGTAGTAGAATGCGTAGTATGTAGAAATGCGCAATAGCAACATTTTATTTTGGAAATGGGCACCTATCAATGGCCATTATAGATTAAAATATCATATATTCACTGCTACTATCAGGACTGCTTATTGCTCCTCCTTTTTTATTCCTTGCAAAAGATGCAGTTTCAGTTGGGGTGGTACTATCACCTCACAGCAAGAAGGTCCAAAGACATGTACCTTAATGGATTAATTGGTTGGTGTGAATTTGAGAGTGAAGGGGTATTCATCTCTATATATCAGCCTTGTGATGAACTGGGGACATATCAAAGGTGTACCCCACCTCCACCCACTCGTTGATGGGAAAGGCTCCAGCACCCCCTGCAACCATCACAAGGACTAAGCAGTTCAGAAAATGGATGGATTTCAATTGTACCGTTATAAGGCATATCATGTTGGCATGACATGTTCATATTTACCTAATTACACGGAATAGACCTTTGAAAGCCAATGTATGAAAGCCATTTATTTTTATTTTGATGAAGTCAATATTCAGAACTGTCATGTGTACGTCTGGTACTCAGTGGTTTAAAGGTCAGGAAATGTGCAGCAATCTAGAACATGTTATGTCAGCTGTCATTTCAAGAGGACAAAAAGGTCAGCACGCAAAAGGTATGAAGACTCGTCCGATCACAGAAGATACAACTAAACACTTTAAAACAATAGCTCAGTGTTTGGTGAACAGATAAGCAAATGTAATCCAAAGGTTATCAAGTGACCAGCCTGTGTATTTATGTGCAAAATGTCTGGTAAGAAAAGGAGACGTTTTTGTAGCAACTCCCAGCTATGGCTCTTACAAACTGGCTGGATCAGATACAGCCACATTTGGAACGAATGAGAGAAATGTCAAGTCTGGATCTGGAATAGCAATGGGGCTCAGAGTGGAGGCTAGGTTATCCCAGATGAACCAGAAAGGACACCAGCAAAGATCAGGTAGGATAACTTGGTGCATCAGACAACCTTTACCGAACTTAACCCTTCGACTACTTCATATCCCTGTGGCTCAGTAGAGAGTTATGGATGCACCCCAGAGTATTTTTATTTTAATGACACACAATTCAAGTTATGGGATTTGATTTCATTTACGGGCTGAATGTTGTCATACTTTTTGTGCCACCTCTAATGTAAAAATAAAATAAGAAGCTTTTCAGCAAATAATCTAAGTTCAAAAGGTAATTGAGGGAAATGCCAGTAGGCTTGTACAGTGTGTATTAGTTGGCTAAAACTGCTTATTCTAAAGCGTACTTGAGTGATTTGCATCCTTAAAATCAGAATGGTGAATAGGAAGAGAAGGAAAGGTGACTCCTCAGGTGCATACCTCTTTAGATGTGCTCAAAGGAAGGGTTGAAGAGTGTGCTGAGCGATCTCCAATGAAATATATCACTCCAGTAGACTCCCTGATGCAGATCAAAGTGAGATGGCTGCTGGGAGGTTTCAAAGAGCGGCCGTCGTCTCATTACATCCACAGCTTTCATGTGAAATGTTGATGAAACAGACTGTCTCAGCCCTGTCTTCTCATCATTCACTGGATACATGACAAATGAATTTACAGACTACTCAAAAAGGGGCAAATGTCAAACTAACTTAACTGTAACTCCATGAAAATCAGATTCAGATGAGCAAAGTACTTCATATTTAAAGATTCAACTTATCAAGGCCATAAATAAAATATGTGCTGAGAAAATGTTGGCTTTTAAATGACAGATTTGTTTATACTTTGTTTTCTCATTTCTTAGCACAATAACTCCACTCCCTCTCTGTATGCATATCATGATGTTAAGGTTAGGGTTTCCAGATAATGGAACATAATGTTGATGCTGCACTTTCTAGTTAATGTTAAATGAAACTGAGTGTTTAATGTTAACGTGTTTGGAAATTAGCCTTGTTAATTGCACAGCTAACTGGCATGCATCTCAAATCAAGTACTTCCATACATGCACTGTACAGTTTTCTCCAATCAAATAAGGCATTTTGTATTTAACAGCACGAGATGCAATGTTTTCACTGCTTTTTAAAAGTTAATCAGTATCTTACCACCTTCTCCAGGAATATCAGCCATTAAACTTAACTTCCATATATTATCTGGTGAAATATTCGCTAACTTGTACTTCTATTTTTATTAGCTGTTTTTTTTTTTTTTTTGTAATTGCCACAAATTTGTACAAAGAGGTTTTCACCTCTACTGTCATGACCTCACTTGTCTTCCCCATCATCTCTGGTGTCTAACCTTCCACTATATTGTCAAGATAACAGTTGATTGTTGAGGATGAGAAGAGTCTTGCATTATACACTCAACTTTTTAACTAACATCTAGATACTTAGGTGCGGTGCATTTCCCATAACTGACAGTGTGAATGCATTCATACACGCAAAATAGTAAATTTCAATACAGAAGTCCACGATTTCAGCCATTCCCGGGTTCTCCTTGCCACCTTGCCTTGTATCCCTCTGAAGTGTGAACACACACTAAATATGGTTTTATTGTGGTATTACAGCCGCACTTAATGTTTCTGAATATTTCAAAATGTGCTTTTACTCATCCCCTTATATACTGGGTTACACATTTACAATAAGTAAGATTTGTGTGTGCACATGTCGTTATGTGCTGCTTTTATTTGTATTTTTTTTTAGAACATTCTTTTTTTTGAAGTTTTGAAATTGAAATAACCAAACAAAAACAGAACAAAAAAAAAAAAAAAAGGGGGGGGGCAATAGAGAACAGGTTAACAAAGGTCATACATTGGGGCAAAAGATGGCGTCTTTCAATCACAGTGGGTTACATTCTTTGCAGTATACAGTTTATTTTTCCCAGACTTTTCTATACTGTCATGTGTTGTTGAGTCTTACTTGTTACAGGCATTTATCATTTTTTTTCTTTCTAGCTGCTTGGTGTGTCATCAGCATCCCTAACATCAGGCAGGTACAGACAACAGTTATTTCTATTTGAATGATGACTCCCACCCTTTGCATTGCCACTTTCAGCTTATTCAGACAGAGGTTTATAGTCCCGAGATCTAAGACATAAAACAACTTTTACCTGAAATATCATTTATTTACTTATTTATGAATTTATCTTGCATTTATGTAGGTGTTCACTGGGTTTTAAACTTCCTTTTATTAGGTTTTTAACTTCTTCAAACTTCTTTCCACCTTGGTCCTAGTCCAGAGGTTTATTTTTATCTTTTATTACAATCATTCCTTTATTGACCCATCACTCTCTTATCTCTTATGTCCTGATTGGTAGAATTTGGAGCACTTTTATTGTATCGTGTCTATGGTCAACTCATGTCTTGGTTTCATCTTACGTGCCATTGTGTTAGAGAAATGTCAAAAGGATGTCATCATCTAACTGCAAAACGAATCTAAATGCAAGTATAAATAAACCTGCACCTGATCTACTCAGTTCCCTTCATGAACACAACACACACAGCACTTTAAGTTGAATTCTTGACTCTGGTTAAGTTTTCTGTGAAAATCTTCAAGCTCACACCGTGCCTGTATTCAGCTCATAGCTGTAACACTGTCAAACATTAGCAACCATTTAGCAATTGAAATAGATTATGTCAAACAACTGGCAGCTCAACACAAATCCCAATAAAACTTCATGTGAACACAGACACACGCAGAGACCTTGCATGTTGACCTTTTAAAGCAAGAACTGTGCTAATTAAACTGATTCCAGGGACTTATTTTCTGAAAACAGTTATGTTCTCTGAGCCTTTTATCACCAAATGTAGCTGTTACAGCAGTGGGAAGACATCCTGACAGCTAGCTATGTCACTGTCAGATACTGTTACCCCATTGTTCAACAAGCAGTGAAGTTCTCACATCCATAAAACAGCATATCAAATACATGATATTCCATAGGAGGCAGCGAGCCTGAGGGAGATTTGATCTGAGTATTTCTTTCATCGTTAAAGAACTGACTTGTATAAAATAGGCTAAATGTTCTTTTCCAGCTGTTGAATGCCCTCCATTGTTTAAATCTGAATACACATCACTTTTACTTGCGTACATACAGTATAAAAAACACTCCGCGTGACTTAAATTCAAGCAATATCTGTCTAAAAAAAATAGTAAGTGCATATTTTCAATATTCTGCCACTGGATTAAAAGCCATTCTTCCTGTAATTAAAAAAAAACAAAACAAACAAAAAAACAGTGTGGCATTTACTCTCAATTATAAACCTTCAAAACAAGCTTCTGGAAGATACCATTCACTGAGGGAACAGAAAGACAAAACACAGACAAAAGGGGATAAAAGATCAATACTAGAACATTGTAGGTCTCATTGTTTTGAGTTGACAAAACCAACTCAGACAGCAGACAGAATGTTGCTATTGCCCATTTTATTTATACATACTACGAATACTTTTAATCTTAGTAATGACTTTATTATACAACTATTTGTTCCGACCAAATATTTTGATCATGCAAGAGACATTCAATGACTGCCAGTATATAATAATATAACACTGGCAGAATATAGAATACATGTCACTCTTCTTAATTGGTGGTATATATTAACAATGAATCCTACAGTGTTAGAAACATTGGACTGTGGTGTCCTGGAAACCAGTATTTTAATGAAAAGTACTCAACCTGTATTCATTTGCATGCCAGAAGTTATTTTTAGTGTAATGTGAAGATTGTACCAGAGTAACTGACTTTTTTTTTTTTTTTCGGAAAACCACTTCTAAAAAGGACACATGAGCTAATGGAAAGTTTTCAAAACGTGGTGAACAAAAAAGAACACGTGAGCTCCTGGAAACTTTGAGCATTCTTGGAAATAATTTACATATTCTGGGAAATAGTGACATATTCGTACATGATAAACTACAGATACATATTTATATATGAGGTCCAATTCAGACAGACATCAGTGAAAATGTATCCTATGGGGGAAGAAGCCAGAAAAGGGGGGCTTCTGACATGATTAATGTAATGTTCAAAATATGATAAAAAAAAAAAGAAAAAAAAAGAAAGAGGGACATGGTTTACAGCTAAAACCCAACCTACTTTTTATTATATAAAAGTGGTCTCCCAGAGCAAAAAAGCCAGTTTTTTTCTGCAGATTTCAACTCAGTGTTTATTTTGTGTATGAATAAACACTTAATGCAGCTTGAATTCTGCTTGATCTCTGAGTTTGTCTTTGGCTGTGTGTGACCGTTACTCGACGAAGCTCCACTACCTAGACGGGAGTACAGAGACATAAATTCAACTTCCAGAGTGCAGTGTGGAAGAATGTCAAAGACACCAGAGATGTCTCCCACCTGCAGCCGTAAAACTTCCACAACAGGACCCACAAAGAAGGACATATTTGCACAAATAATAATAGAGTTCAATTATTGGTATTAGATGAGGGTTAAGGGGTTGGAAGAAATCTGGATACTTCAATATAAACCTCTAGATGTGTTAATTTGATGTCAGCCGACCTAAAAAGTTAAGAGAAGCGTACATAAGATTGGTACCCTTCAAAATTAATGACATATTTAAACTGAACTTTAAGAAAAATTTACAAAAGACAATCCAAATTTATCCTCATTTCAATTCAGTAACGTAGTGCAAATATTATGAACTGATCCATTAGATGTAATATTTCATACAGTGTCATACTGCCTGAGTTATTGATTGAACGATGTAAAATCAGTGTAGTCTGAGACAGTTTCCCCCTGAACTGAATTATACTTTCGGTGTGAATTTTAAAATGTTGTTTTGAACTTGTTAGGTTGGGTTTAGTTTGTCTCAGTTGTTATTATTAGCTTTTATTTCTGCAGCATTTCATAGTGTGGTATTTCATTGCTGTTTTCCATCTAATACACCATTCATGTTTCCTGCAGTAAATCAAATAACTGTTCAAATTTCCTGATCTAGACATGAAGGCGTACACAATTACTTGCTGAATCTGTTTTCATTGCACTTATTTGTATTCGCCTTTTATTGATGCCCCGACTTCTAAGCATAAGACCTTTTCGTGCTTGATGCTGTTAAGGTGTCAGGATCACACTTCACCCTGTCTGTTCTCTGGCTGCAGTTAGAGATAATGGAAGTGAAGTAGCCGACCTGTGGTAACTGTAAAATGACACACTACCTGTAAGCCAGAGTGGGAAAATATTCATGTGTTACTTGGTCCTGGTCCAGTCCCAGGCCAGTTGGAAAACTATTTATTAAATAAACAAACAAATCATAACCTTGGGTCGCTCATCTCTATTAACAAAAAATGATCAAAATGTTGTATAATAGCAATAATGCTCGAGAGGAAGTGCTGTTGTCCTGAACATTAGTACAACTGTGATTTGATCATAGGCATGAGGCTGCAGGCCAACACTCCCTCTCATTTGATAGTGCTTTATTGAAAGATCTGTTACTATTTTGCACAAAATTCAGTGCTTTGTCACCAAAGAAAGTCCTTATCCCGATGTGCAAAGGTTTTTTAAATCTCCCCGGTATAAAATGCAGGTGGATATAATGACCAGCATTTCTGTCAGTCCATCTTTATTTAGTTTTTTCAGCATTACCAGAAAACCATTCAGTATTTTTGCTTGAATAAATATGGGTTTCCTCTAAAGGCTTTAACGTCTGTGCAATACACAGCACCCTGTGTTCTTTCATCCTTGATTTGAGAAAATAAAAACTGGAAAATGGAAGAACCTTAGTCTAGGATGGACAGACAGTGCAGAAGGAACTGCATGTACAGAAATTTGCATGTAAAGCAATAGTTATGCAGAACATAATTGAAGAGAAGCGTTTAAAGCACCTCTGTAAATGCACCGTAAGGTATTTTTTTTTTTTATCACATCTTTGCAGACTTTTAACATGAATCTCTATAAGGTTTGTCTGTTGGTCCGCATTAAATTCAGAATGCAATACCTTAAAATGGGGGTGAATAGAATGCCTGAAAATTTGGACGGCGGAATGAAATGAGAAGATATTTTTGGCCAAGGTCAAGGTTTGCTATGCACGTTTTTGTTTTCTTTTAATCCTCCAGGGTCTATGATCATGTTGGTGTGATCAGACCATGTGACGTTTTGAAAAGCGCTGTAACACATAAACTAGGTCACCTGGAGCGCTGCTCTTTGGAACTGTTTTTCTTTCATGTTGATAGATCATGTAAAATCGGAGATGTGATCATTTTAGTTTGCTGGTATAAAACTATTCAATTCTACCTTTATATATCGGATTTTACAGCCTATGTCATGTTCCAAAATACTTCATTGAGCACGTTTGTTGTTTTTATTTAAATAAATCATATATTTTTTCAATTCAGATTTGATGATTTTTTTTTTGTATTTTGGGTTTTCTAATATTTAACAAAGTAAGTTAGAGTGTAACAAATGGGCACCAAACATGGGTATCATAAACATTTTTTATGAGGTATACA
Organism: Apogon hyalosoma; assembly: GCA_037367295.1. Taxonomy (NCBI): domain Eukaryota; kingdom Metazoa; phylum Chordata; class Actinopteri; order Kurtiformes; family Apogonidae; genus Apogon; species Apogon hyalosoma. The sequence continues at coordinate 21,520,666 of JAPQRP010000003.1, forward strand.
GTATAAAGGCAAAGTCAGAGGTGTTCAAAGGCAGCCAAAAATAGGGATAGACGCCCAAGGGTTAACCATAACTCAAGATTTTGTGTTGCAAAGATAGTGGACCCTGAACATTAAAATCGGTTAAATCAAATTTCAAGAAGATGCAAGACTTGTTTATTTGTCCCAAAAGAAATGTGTCATGGAAACAAAGGCTGCCACACAAAAAAAGTACACAATACCCAAACACAATATAGTCATGAAAAAAATTATTAGACCCTCAAAAGTCATCAGAAACAATGGTTATGCAATCAAGCACTAACTCCTGTGTGTATCATGTGACTAAAACAGACAGAAAAGAAAACATGGAATGAATAAAAGCACTGTTTTTGTCAGTACAATGCCATAGATATTGATGTAAGAACTGAAGTTATTTTGGTTATTATCAAGAAAATATGGAAAATGGATAGATATCAGCTCTGAAATTAAACTACTATGAGCTATTTTTATTGTTTTCGTTATATTTGTCCAAAAAAATTTACCTTTAGTTGTACCAGGCATTAAAATGAACAAGAAATTGAAGAAAACAAGGGTGGTCTAGTAATTTTTTCTGCAACTGTACATGATATGCAATTACAGTGCCAGACACAAACTCCATAACACATCAAATCCCTGCTCTATGGTATGAATTAAGGACATTGGCATATACAGCAATGAATGTGTCCTTGCATCTATTTATATATGTTTTCCTGTTTTTGATTGGAACTGTGTAGTGTCGTCCTGATGGGAGCAGTTCATACTGAGAGTATGAGAGTCAAAAATGATGTTTCTTGTCTGTTAAATTACAATCAGAGCCACATGGTTGAAAAACACCACAAACAGTTTAAAAAAAAAAAAAAAAAGCAACATTAATATGCATCTGATTCTGAATGGTTTTGCCCTAATTAACCCCTTAATATTGACTGTCGCAAATTTGCATCAAACTGTTTCCATTATGGAATCAGCCGAGATCGTGTACGTATTCACCTAATGCCAGTTTGGGCATATTCCATGCTCACCTACTCGGGACACTGAAAGTAGTTTTGTGGCATCAATAAAACAAAAACAAACAAACAAAAAAAACAACCTGTTTTCTATTTTTTTCATTATCATTGACCATTCTGCCTGTTTTTGCAAATTTGCATAATACCCAAATTATAAAATAATTTTATGTGCTATCTCCACTTAATTTAGCATTTGCTATCTATCTATCTATCTATCTATCTATCTATCTATCTATCTATCTATCTATCTATCTATCTATCTATCTATC
>JAPQRP010000003.1:21539245-21575066 GCA_037367295.1 Apogon hyalosoma
CATCCATCCATCCATCCATCCATCCATCCATCCATCCATCCATCCATCCATCCATCCATCCATCCATCCAGCCATCCTTTCATTTTCTGAACTGCTTTATCCTTAAGAGGATCACGGGGGGTGCAGGAGCCTATCCCAGCTACCTATGGGGGAAGGCGGGGTACACCCTGGACGTATCCCCAGTTCCTGTAAAATTCTGTGCTTGTTATTACTAATGAACTACTCATACCACATTTCAACTCATAATAATCCTTGGCATGTGTTAAAGTCCGCACAGTTTGAAATCTCACCGCATTTCACTCCTTTCACCTTAAGCAAAAGCAAACTTATCATTCCAAGCTTCTTCAGGTTCCTCCCCCACTGGGATCTTGGGTAATCTGAAACGACCCTGCCTCCCTCTGACGGAAGCTTAAAAACTTTGGTCTCATTTACAGAAATACATCCATCTTGTATTAACGTCTTTAGAAATGCCAATAGGGAACGAGAACCGCAGAAAACATGTCATAGTGGGAGTTTACATAATATATGGGCACCTCTATAATGATTCTGCCCCCCCGCTGACTTACTTTGTTTTCTGAACGTGCTGCACAGCATGATCCTGTGGTTATCCATACACTGTATATGTTTCCCCTGTCTGTTCTGTTGGCTAATACTAACTAAGATGGTGTCTGACTCGATAACAAACATTACACTCTTGTTGCGTAAGTTACACCCAGTGTGATGTTAAAATGCATATTGTGTGTGTGACGCACTTTTCCCTTTCATCTTTGAGCCAAAAAAGAAGTGTGCAAACACTGTGTGAAGTGTAAAGCCTTTCTGTATGTGTGGCTTACTGTCTGCTTTACTTACTTACTGTTTCTCTTATTTGCTTTTGCATGCTGCTTTAAGCTCACAGAATACATGTACAGGTTTTTCCATCTCTTACTTGGTGTGTCTACATTGCCACAGTAAGCTCCTCCGCCTCACAGTGTCTTCCTCTCCATCTTGTCGTCTTTAATCTCTGTGGAAACAACCCCCAGCTTCTTCGTTTTTCCAAGCGCGACTTCCTAATTGCGTTGTGGGAGATCTCTTGTTAGCCGATGGGGGGAGTTGTTCTGCTGCATCAGCCTATTTTCACCCCCCCAGCTCATTTAGTTTGCTTGCTTTATCCAGAAGTAGTAGATTGGGGCCATGGCACGGTGTGTGGTCGGCCGCTGCCTCTGATTTCCCTAGATGTGCAGGCACAATGGTACCTCAGTTATCATCTACCTTTTCACAGATTCCCATTCTCAATCAAAAAGCTGCATAATTCTTGATGGAAAATTCTCATATCTCACAGTTCTGTTTAAATTAATCGGAAATAATTTGTTCAGTTGAGATATGGATGAGGGAAAAAATATAAAATACGAACAAATATCTTACCCCTAATAAATTAATCCCAGCCCTCCACGTTGGGAGTTGGGACGAGGGTCTAAAAACCCCTCCTGTACAAAGCACACCTGTTACTAAAACACAAGTAAGCAGAAACCAGTGGGGATAGAGACAGAGAAAGATGGAGTGTGTTTGCACGTGGCCTATACCCTACCAGGGATGAAAGGCAATGACGATGATAAAATGAATGAACAGTAATAGAAATATGTGAACTTTATGTTAACAATTAGATATTGCACATTAACTGACACTTTTAACCCTTAAAGACCTAGTGCTACTTACGAGTCAATTCCAAAATAGTTTTTTCTCTATATTTCAATTTTCTTAAGTGATTGAGCACCATTTATTATAATATTATTGTCTGCATTTTGTGGTTTTTCAGTGAAAATCAGATGTTTTCCCGTATTTAATCCACTGATCATGTAAATGTTCATAAAAGCTAAAATTAAAGTTGAGGGTTATTATATCAGATACAGAGAAAACTCAAGAAAAAAGTGACTTTTTTTCTGCAGAGATATCAATGACTGAACATAAAAACAAATGCGTTCATCCACTTTCATTGATCCAACTCTATGGGTTTTACTGGTGAATCAATGTTTTAGAAGATGATGGTGTTTCCACGTTCACTATGGAGCCTCTGAACGTCCAAAATTTGTCATATCTGATGACCATGAAAAGATGACAAACTGCATTTTACAGAAATTATTTACATGAATTGATAGGATTAGTGGATCCATAGTTAAAGAGTTTAGATCAGTAAATGCTTTTGGGCGCCAGTGGCAGTTTGAGTCTTTATAGGTTGAAAGAAAGTTCTAGGTCTCTGAAAGACCTAGAACTATTTTTATTTTTTGCAACCTCCAAATTATTTTTTCTTCACATCTAACTTTACCAACATGACTCATCACAACTTATCAAAAAAATATTCTTTGGATTTTGCATGTTTCAATAATAGTTGAGTATTCTATCATATTTAAGTGACTTATAATGGAAATCTTGTGTGGGAGCTGCAGCACCTGGATGGGAAACCGCCCCAAACAGGACTTACTGATCTTAAATGGGTGGTCCATTCAGCACCATCAGAACCTCCCTCCCTCAATCAATGAATAATCTAAATAAACACTTATATATGCAATGAATTGAAATTTTGAGGCTGAAATCTCTTTGAATCATATGTAGAAGAACACATGGTAACTTTTCCTGTGTTAAAGTTAAAAAATGATAATAATTTACATTACTAAATTAATTGAAATGGGCCCAAAGGACTATCATATGTGAATGTATGTGGTTCTGCTGTGGAAGCTCTGTTCTACTTGTGGGACTGCAATAAAATTTAAGGACTATAGTTTGCCATGAGAAAGCGAGCAATGATCCATATATAGAGCTGTCACACTCTAACCACAGATTTGCATAACTTCAGCAGCATATGTTTAAAGAAAAAAGACTTTCTCTCACAATGTATGGTCACTAACAAAGTAATAATCAGAATGCATGAATAATTGGATTCCTTCGAATACACCCACGTATAGACTGAACTAAAGCAGCGGAAATTATCAGAAAGGGTCTAGTTTAGCTATGAGGGAATGAAACAGAATATGGTTGTAAAAGGGGGCAACAGAGACATGTTCAGCAATGTCTGACCAAGTTGACCAACGCTTGTCTGCTTTTTCTGGTAGCACTGTTCTCCACTGAAATGGCTGTCTGTGCGTCTGATTCCCAAAATGAAATACATGCTCAAAATTTGTGGAAACTAACAGATACTAGATAACAGAAAGAGAAAAAAAAATACTACACAACATTGATGGCGTGACAAAGTCATGATTAAGGTAGCACTTGGTTTAAACACAAAACAACGTGGTTAGGGTCAGGAAAAGATCGTGGCAGATTTGACAATAATAAAATAAGTTACATGATAGTTACATGATAAATGAGTGAATGAATTAATCATTTTAATACCCTCCAAAAATCTGTCATGTTGATTTTCTGTTGTGTTGGGTTGTAAGATAAACACATATCCATCTATATTTAATTAGATATATTAATCTGAGTAAAAAAAAAAAAAAAAAAAAAGGGTCAAAATATTTAGAAAAAGTTACATCGCTTCATTTGTTTTTAGGTTATGTTTTTACATAAGCTAATATCTCTGATTTGCACTTCAGAATTTCCTTCAGCCTCTATATGCCTTTTAGGAAACCTGGCTTTGCTTGCACTTTCTCCAAGGATAGATCTACACTTTTTAAGGTTTATAATAACATGTCTTCCTCCATTATTTTTTCCTGTTGTTCCTCAACATTATAAAAACAATATTCTACTACCTGCAGTGCAGTGCTGCCCAATGTTAGATGATGTATCAGGGTTGTAAATTATCTGTAGAATGTTGGGACACTTGTAGAGACTGTTTATATCAACTTTCTAAATTGAATGCACTTCCATTGCTGCAGAAAACTGGTCCGTGAACTGAAAAATGGAAAACAATAGCCTATATTTCAGTCTCTGTTAACCTTTTTTGCTTACTACATACATTTGTCACATTCAAGGTGATTTAATAAACTTGAGCAACTAAAATGAAGAAAACAAATGAAGACACTGGGGTCTTACATGCCATTAGTGCATATACATACAGAATTATTTTAGCCTGTAAGCTGATTTGTGTGAAATTTGTTATGGGAGGGCCTGATATGTTTTGGCTCATCATGCCAGACCACTATCTTACAAGCTGGCAACAATGAGTTCATAGATGACTTCAGGTATCACTATAACCGAGACGCCTTAACAAGTGTACTATCCAGAGTGTCCCATGTTACTTGTTTGAGACAGGGAATAAGTCCCTCTGTGAAAAGCTCAACACATTCCATCTGAACACTATATCATAGTAGGCATCAATTATTGTGTCATATCATCAATGAGGCAATCTATCATCAAACCAAAAGCCAGCTCTTGTCATTTTAAGTTAAAGCATGACAACTGTTTCAACTGACAACTGTTTGCTCTGTCATTCCCTGCAGTGTCGGGGGCAAAGGCAATTACTCATTAATTTTCCAAACCGCTTAGTTCTCGAGAGCATTGCAGTGATCCCAGAGCCTATCCCGGCTACCAACAAGTGAAGACAGGGTACGCCCTGGATATGTTGCATGGGTGATTTAAAGTGCCCAAGTGCATGTCTTTGGATGGTGGGAAGAAGCTGGAGCGAACCCACAGAGGGGACAAATACAAACTCCACACTTGGATTAAAACTCAGGACCTTCTTGTTGTGAGGTGACAGTGTTAATCTCTGCACCACTGCCCGGAATTATTCATTCAATCAATGAATCAGTGGGATTTCCCACTTGTGAAGTGGGACTGCTGCTCAAAACTAGGATTTATGGAAATGTCTTCATGCCACCTGCCTGGACAATCCGGGTTGATCCACAGATGAACAAGATTGTGACTGTATTATAAAAGCATCAATGTACAAGATTTGAGCAAGATGGTATGATAACACAAGGTTTGCATTGGATTCTGTTTTGTGCTGGGACCAAAGTGTTGTTGGTATTAACCCTTCAAGTGCCAAAGTCGCAATATTGTGACAAGCAACATAACTGATTGAAACAGACCATAGCTCCAGAGAGAGTTACCAAATCTTGTTCCCACCTCCCACAAATAAACGGCAGACAATCCAATTCAGTCCAAACACCATTTTAGGCCATGTTTCTATTCAAAGTGAATAAGAAAAACTGAGTTTGAATGGCATGGTTCTGAGCTGGTTAGTTACTAAAATTTTGAAATCTTGATCTCAAAATGTAATATTTTTTTGGGAAAAAAACAAAAAACAAACAAAAAAAACTTCTGGCACCTAAAGGGTTAATGATGTTATCTCCATGTTTAAGTTGATGACTGTCTCTGTTGTCTACACTGATAATAACAGACTGTGAACTGATTTCTGCAATTTCAGTGCCTCTGCTCCTTACTGTGCAGACTTGCTCCTCTTAGCTTAGCAACTTCACACATGCAGATCTTACATATTGAACCATACACATAATTATTAACAAAAATCTAATTTAACTTTTAAGGCATTTCTAAAACTATATACAAAATGTGTACATATATACAAATGTGTACTATTAAACCTGTGATTTAATATTATGGTCAAGTATCTGCTTTGTATTTGGCATATTTTTATCCACTGTAACAACTCCCAGCCCTCTGTTCTGTAGGCTGTGTGATTTAAGTCTGTACAACAAACAGGTGGTGGAAAATGCAAATACCATCATCTGTGAATCTGCCCTTTCCGCACATTGTGTGTTTAAAGTGCTCCCATCTGCTTTTTCAGACTTTCTACATCTAAAGCAAACTAGTCAAACTCCTCTCTGTGCGCCATTTGGACACATTGATAAAAACACTGGAACAGGCTGTAATTGGTCATCAGTCATGATGTCAACAACTGGTGCTTGTGATATTAATAGCAATGAATTGCATTATGCTACCTTCCTCACACCTAGTATTTTCAGCTGACTACCTGTTGTTTCCTGTTCCTCTGAGTAATGATGATAGTGATGATTTTAATACTGGCTGTGAAAGTAATTGCTCATCAGGACACAGAAGCATTAAAAACTGAACCTGACAGCAAGGTGCTTTTTTTTTTTTGCCTGATTTTGTTTTGCTATTATCCTGTGTTGTCAGGTTTCTATGTGTAAATAAGTATCTGCTACATCACCTCCCACAGACCAAGATCACATAACAGGACAATTCTTGTTAAAAAAAAAAAAAAAAGTGAGGTCTGAAACAAACATTCAAAAGAGCAATAAATAAATAAACACAAAGAAATATGCAGTGGGATCAGCCACTGAAATATAAGCTACGAGTTTCTGATCAACATTACTGATAAGATTAAAGCTGATGTTAACTTTTTTATTATCCCTGCAGGGAAATGTAGTTTCTGCAATTGACTCATCCTAAGAGACACAGCACTTAATATTAGCATTAGCAATTAGCATTAACACACCAGGAGTGATGACCTGCTGTTGAAGGCCTCAGTGATAAACTTTAGACCTTGGTCAAGAGCTCTGAAAAGAGATTCAACTTGGGAAACTGGAGGACCTGGAGGAAACCAGCATGACATGGAGACAACAGGTAACGTCAATACAGAAAGGCTCCAGTCCAACAGAGAATCAAATCCATATCCTGTCCTCATTGTACGTGATAACCACTATGCCACAACACGTCAACAGCATTCATTTTATGAGCCTTATGAATGTTAACAATAACAATAAAACAAAAAACATATATAACTTTTCAAATAGCCAACCAGCCTGGAATAGAGGTAATAGTTGTCTGTTTGGATAATTTATCGGTGGTGCTAAGTGTAGGATGATGCAATTGTGTATTTTCAAAACAATAACAGGAGAGTGTGCATGAAATCATGGTAATAGCCCTCAAAAACCTAAACAACCATGTGCAACCAAAACCATTTATAGATGTAAAATCTTTCATACCTTTTGAAATACTAATGCTATCGATACATTAAATGATTATGGTAAAATGCAGTTTTTTTTAGCTTTGCATGGTCATCAGATATGACGGATTTCGATGTTAAGAGCCACCGTAGTGAATATAGAAACTCCACGACCTTCTGCAACATTGATTCACCAGTAAAACTCATGTAGTTTGATAAATTACGGTTTTTGTATGTTTTAATTTTCAGTTTTATCTGTTTTGATAGTAACTTTTCAACTGAGTTTTTATGAACGTCTACATACAAAACACCTGATTCTCTTTGAAATATACATATACACTACCAGTCAAAGGTTTGGACACACCTTCGCCTTTAAATACATGAGATGGCTGCACTGGGAGGAACTCCTTCAAGACTGTTGGAAAATATTTCAGGTGACTACCTTATGAAGCTCACTGACAGAATGCCAAGAATGTGCAAAGCAGTAATAAAAGCAAAGGGTGGCTATTCTGAAGAATCGGAAATATAAATCATGTTGTCACACTTTTTTTTTAACTACATAATTCCATATATGTTTACTCATAGTTTTGATGCCTTCGATATTAATCTACAATGTAAATAGTCATGAAAATAAAGAAAAACCGGGTGTGTCCAAATGTGTGTTATTTTGAGGTCTTTGGGGATCAGTTAAGACCAAATGTCTCCTGCAGAAAACGACACATAAAAAGACTTGTGTTTTTGTCAAAATGTTCCATTTTCAAAATATAATAAAGTGTAAACACGTAGATAGTGGAAGGAAGGAAAATGATAAAAATCCTGCCCCCGCTGGCCCAGTGTGATGGGAATATCCACTCTTGCTCCGGCAAAATACTTCCAGTGAGCCAGACTAAGGGATAGGAATGTTACCACACAGGGTTTGCAATCTTCTCTAAATACATGGAACCAAAACAGCCATTTCTAAATTCTTATGAATCCGAGTGAAAATAGTGACAGTCACAAGTAAACAAGTGTAACCAGGTGCATTCATGAACTTAGACAATTGTAGCTGTAGTTCTGGAAGTACAGTGGCTGGTTTATTGTTTAAATACTTACAGCTGCCTTTTTTTTTTTTTTAAGTAGCAGTCGAAAATATAGAAGTGCGTGGAATTTTATTTAGTGCCAGGTTTAGTTACACAGAAAGCCCACTATAAAAATGTGTTTTGTTTTTTTTAGCAAGTTATAATTCATTTCAGCTTTTTATCCCCGGATATGGATGGCTTTTTGCAGTTCCTATTTACATATCACAGTTTTCCATATGGAAATCAATCTTAAAAATGCAGAGTCAAAGTTGTTTCTGTGATTCCCACTTACATCTTCGAGATCATTAAATGCTGAAGTGCTCTCCAGTACATTCTGGATGGTAAGCATCAGCCTGAAACAGGGAATTTTTTATTTAAAAAAAAAAATACTTCCTCTGGTTCCATCATTGAGCATCATCCACATAACTGTGAGAAGGCAAACAGGAGACAGACCAGACAGACTGATATGCTTCTTAATGTCTAACAGGTGCCATGTTCTCATTATCTCACTCATAACAGCTGGGAGATGCTGGAAAACAGCCTCATCATCAGGATTATTGTGTAGCCCATGGTAGTGTGAATGTGTGTGTGAAGGACTGTATGTGTGGATAGTGTGTGTCTGTCCCTGTACAGTACGTGGGCATTGTTTATTGGTGTGTGCAAGTATGCAGTATAGACTTGACTTTTGCAGCTGTATTTGAGTGCTGGAGGAATTACCTATTTTTATGAGCTAACCCGGAAGTTAGTTTCGTCCCAGATACTTTGACAAAAAGCCAATGGGATTTTTGTTTGGCATTTGGGTCACTGCAGAAAATAAGCTCTCTAGCAAACAAAAATGTATGATACTTATTATTTAGGTTATATTCAGTTCACTGAGATAATCTTCAAAATTGAAAAGCGTATTTTAGATATTTCAGTTGTAAATGTAATTGCCCAAAATAAAGCACTAATTCTGGGCTGTGAATGAATTACACAATGGTCACATGATTACAACATCAGCATCACTAAGCTACCGACTCACTAAACATTTCCACTCAGGGTCCATTTATGCTCGCTTTATGTGCATAAATAGGCATGAGCATTTAAATGTTCATACCCAGATATGTCCATTGTGTTGTAATGACCGCTTCTCAATCAATCCACCAGAGGGCACTGCTCTTAATTAGCATACTGGCCAAATACCAAGAGGAAGAATAATGTTTAGAGCGTCAATAATGAGAAAGGTGGTGATGACAGAATAGGTTTTACTTATGTGGATACTAATGTTGATATTGAAAAGGGTAGTTGCCGTAAAAAAGGCAGTTGCCGTAAATATGTCTACAGTTTTTCACTAACTGACATACATTGAAAAGTTCTGCCATTTCTGGAAATTATTCTCTTCAAATCTCAACACTACCTGCACAGTTTCATATTCTCTGATGGGGTACATATCCACCCGGCTCCCAGGGAACAGACAAAATTACACACGTAATGAACGCAGGGGACGGACAGAACATTCCATCCAAATCCGTCTTTAATGTAGAGCACGAATGGGCCTTAAGTCTGAACAGTTATAGTTAGTGAGTTAACACAGTGAGGCTCTGTATGTGGACTAGTGATGCAGTTGAAGTTCTGCCCCTTCCAGCGTGCCAACAGCAAGTAAAAAATATGATTGCCAGTCAATGATGGAAGACAAATTAATGAATGTTGCCCCCATTTTCACATCATATGATGTATGTCAATATAAAAAAAAAATATTTTACAAGCCAAGAAAATTGTTGTTTTTTTGCTATGAAAGATATAGATAGTAAATAAACCCCTTGCTTCGTGTTAAACAGCTCAGTGGACTGCATCTCTTGTGCATATGATACACGTAACCATCTCCAGAACAGCCAATACCTCGGTACAATTTACCTCAATCTTCAAGTATTAGAAGAGGTGAAGATCATTCCAGTTTGGTCATGTTGAAGCTGCAGTGACATCTTTAATAACTCTGTAAAACATCATGGAGAGGTACAATTATGAGTATGATTTGTTATGATGAAGTCACCTCAAAGACTTTCAGGTGTGTTGTCTTTCATTTACATATCTTCACAGTCAGTCACAGTCCAATAGTTCAACAATTTTACCACAAACTGCAGCTTTCTTAACTTGTAAAATTATGTTATAACCTGACAGACATATGTGTAAATGATGGCATAATTCAACTGTGGACTGGGATTACTTGGCTTTAATCATTTACTGCAATACACATTCTCTATTTCTTAAATCTGGGCCCATGGGGTAAAACAAGAGGGGTCAGGGCTTCAGCTTTGTATTGGCCCTCCCAAAAATGGCTACTGTCCATTCCAATGTTACAAATGTAAATGAGCAAAGGTGGCCTGTCAAGCTTTCAGAGCAAATGGAGGCTCAGTTGGTGTGAATGAAGATCATAGATACAAATGTTTCTGTATTTAATGATGCAAATGATAAATGCCTGCCATTTATCAGCTGGAAACATTAAACCATCATTTTTATCGCTAGTTTAACATATAATTTAATAGGACGTTAGCTAAAACTTCCCAAAATGACACTGTGACATTGTACACAGTCACTCATAAATTTATACTTTTATGAGTGTTATCATGTCTGATGGAAACTGTGAAACAGCAGATATATTTAATTTTTAAAGGACGGCGTCATTTTTGTTTCATGAAGCTAAAAGCCAGTCACCGCTGAGCATTACTTACCAAACAATTTAAAACAGACTGGCTGAAATTAGGAGATTCTTTACTAACCATGGACAAACAAGAACAAATAAAAAAATTGTCAATTGTGTGTTTTAGTTAGGACGTTTTATACGATATGCCTCAAATGACATACAGCAACCTAACTACAAGTTCACATGAAAAAACACCCAACCATCTTTGTTTGCTAATAATAATTTGTGCTAAATAAGCTAACATTAGGATTTCGGCCAACCTAATACATGCACATATATACCTCGCGTTAGCATTAGCATGTAGCACATTAGAAGCGGTGAGCTGTCATGGAAGATGCTCAATGACCACCTCCAGATCTTCATCAGCACCCTGTCAGGGGAACTTACAAGAGAATTAACCCATTAGTACCTGTTAATCACACTCTAAGGAGCCTTGATTCAGTATATCATGCTTCTTTACGTTTCATTTCAAAAGCAAAACCTCTCCCTCACCACTGCACTCTCTATGATTTCGTGGGCTGGACATCATTAACCATCCGTAGACAAAAACACTGGTTTATGTTCATCTATACAGCTCTGCTGGGCAAACTCCCAAAAATACCTCAGTAATCTTCTCTCTGTTAACTCTAGTAGTTTCCATCTACGTTCCTCCGAATGGCTGATTTTGACTGTTCCCCGAGTTCTGACAGACTTTGGAAAAACTGCATTTTCCCATCATGCACCATGGTCGTGGAATGATCTTCAAAAAACTGTTAAGCTACAAACATTAATTTCTGTTAGTGATTTTAAAAGTATCATGGAGAATGTAGTGAAGGAGGAGTGTGACTGTTTTTCTTGATGCCATTTGGTTGAACAGTTGTTATTGTTTTATTGCTTCATTGTGTATCATGTATGTGTTTTATATTATTTGGACTTTGTGTGGACTCTGTATGGCTGCTACCTTGGCCAGGTCTCCTTTGCAAAAGAGATTTCTGATCTCAGTGGGACTTCTTGGTTAAATAAAGGTAAACTAACTAAACTAAAATATTATATTGTGATTATATTACACAATATTTGCTTTGTATCTCGGCTTTTTCGTCACCGTTACCATTGAAATTCCCACAAAGCCATTCACATTCCAAAGCTTGATAGCAGCTTATAGATCACAATTATTGTGACTAAAAACTAACAGAAACGTCACATTTCTTCAATTATTTCCACAAAAATTCCACCATCTTATCACATCCAGTTTCTGCTTGGGTTTATTAAAGAGAATAAGATAAATGATTAAGTAGGTCTACGATCATTTATATTACACTGACTACATCTAAAATGTTATGACTGTGACAGTCCTAGCAAGTAGATGAGACCAGTATGTTGATATTTAACCAGATGATAGCTTCATTTAACACTTTTTTTCACCATATTCCTTATTTAAGACACATAAACACATCACAATTTGCAAGTGAGCTTTTTGTATGCAGAACAAAACGTGAAAATCTCTTGAGCTTGTGTTAACCACAGACCTTATTTCAAGTATTTAACCAAAACTGCATTCAATTACCCATTGACATTCAGCCTAGAGGACTGGATTTACAAAATACTGACATTCTTCTGTGTCATAAGACTCATTTCTGCAGCACTTCACTCCTTCGTTACTCACACACCTGCGTTATTCAGACACTCTGTTGAATCAATAAATCAGCTTAATGGAACGACTTCCACCTACACTGAATAAAGTTTTCTGTGTTTTGTCTCAGAAATGTTGAGCCATTACAAGATTTCTGCTACTTGCTTTTATTCTAACACTTATTCAATAGATGATTGGAAAATGGTAGGGCTTTCATATGCAACGCAACAATGGCACAGCTGCCATCATTTCGTGTTTGTCAATTTAAAAGTCCAGTTGCAGTTTATGGTAAAAATGTTTAACTATCAGACTGTGAAAATATGTAAATATAACAACTACACACCTGAAATTTGTAGGTGAAGTGACATAATCTTATTTGTCTCTCTCAAAAGTCACTCAGGATGTCCCTGTGGCTTCGGCATGAACAAACTATAGTTATTTTGACCTATTAAAATATTTTTTCACCTGTTTTCAAAGGCAGAGGTTAAATGTGTTCAGGCAGTGGCTGTCCATGAACTGTTTTACATCAAACTATAGGTTTCTTTACTATCATTTTCACAAACTGTGATCTTCTTGGTACTTGGTGGTGCAGTGGACAGCATTGTCACCTCACAGCAAGAAGGTCCTGGGTTCAATTCCAAACAGGGACCTTTCTGTGTGGAGTTTGCATGTTCTCTCCGTGTTTGTGTGGGGTCTCTCTGGGTACTCCTCCTTCCTCCCACCATCCAAAGACATGCACTGATAGGTTAATTGGTCAACCTAAAATTGACCATAGGTGTAAATGCGAGTGTAATTGGTTGTTCGTCTCTATATGTCAGCCCTGTGACGAACTGGCGACTTGTCCAGGGCGTACCCCGCTTCCCCCCATAGGTAGCTGGGATAGGCTGCAGCAGACCCGTGACCCTAGTGAGGATAAAAGCAGGTTCAGAAGATGAATGAATGACTTTCTTGGCTCTTAAAAGGATCCTTTAAAGCTGCATATGGCTTCCGTCACCAATTTTTCATAAAATCTGTAAAACCCAAATCATAGCTTAAGTATCATGACTCCATTAGTCTTTAAGTGATTACTCACCTGAATCTCTTCCCTTTGAAATTTGTTGCGACATGCATTGTAGGAAGCAGAGCTCCACGCAGCCACATTTTGGCTGCGGCAGCGACAAACACGGAAATGGCATCATTGCCTCTTGCTACTGCGGCTGCATGGAGCTCTGCTTCCCACAGTGCATGTCGCAACAAATATCCGAAAATGCCCGACTGACCCATCGGCTGTGTTTGTAAACAAATGGACTGTTTATGACTGTGTAGTACACTTTACCATAAAATACCATGGAGTACACTTTGAAATTGTTCACCGTGGGGGAAGAGATTCAGGTGAGTAATCACGGAAAGGCTTACGGATTCATAATACTTAGGCTATGACTCAGGTTTTAATGGATTTGATGAAAAATTGGTGACAAAAGTCATAGGCCTCTTTAAATTGACAAACATTGTGTAAATGCTGGCATAATTGAGACTGGATCAAAATATTATTTGTCTCCATCGACTCCTGTACATGTTTTTTTTCTGAAGTTAGCACACTGGAAGGAGTGGGGCTTGTCCTCTATTGTCAGTATACATCATGTATGTTTTATCCATACAACATGCATGCTCAGGAAGAAAGTTGTATGTTGCCAGTGGAGGTATTTTAACATTTTAGCAGCTGATACTATACACTGATGGTATATGAAGTTTATGATGGAGTCCAGTCTAGGCTTGGAGCTGGTCTTGTGTTGATTGAAGTTAACCATCATAGACCTAAACGGCCACTGGTGACCTAAAGCATCTCCTGATCTAAAAAGATTCATATTTTATGAACTAATCCTATCAAAACATGTAAATAATTCAGTTAGAGTACAGTTTCTCTGCTTGTTGTGGTCATATCTGATGACCACATTTTTGCTGTTGTGATAGAATTATCTTTGAATTTACCCCTTTATGCTTTTATAAACATCTACACCATCAGTAAAACAAATCTAGGAAAATACCTGATTTTACTGAAAAATGCAAAATGCACAGGATAATATTAGAATAAAAGGTGATAAGTCACTTAAGAAAGGTTACATGAAGAAAATTCATTTGAAAGTCACTGCAGAAACAGTTCTAGGGATTTAAGCGTTAGGACTCATGAGTTCTTCAGTGCCACTTCTGCTCCTCTACAGCAGTAACAAAGCACAACACTAGCTACTTCACAAAAGCACATGAACATTAATGGCAAATCTTGCTTATCTGTGGAACATGTGCATTGCATGCTGCTGTGTGCATTTGCATGTATCTGGTATGGAGGCAGGTTCATTTCTCTATTTTATAGTTTAGAAGGAGGAGTTTAGAAATGAAAGACACTATATAGCTTCTATTTTTTAAATTCAGCCCTGTAGCTCCCTCCTTCATTTTTAACCTCCATTTCCTGGTATGACTCGCTGTTCCAGAAGTGTGGAAATGTGTGAAGTGTGGGTTGAATGCAGATGGAGTTAGGGAAGCGGCATGTTGTCTCGTCACTCTGTGTGGCCTTGTCACACTCTGGCTGTGTGGAGTGGCTCCGACATGTCCTCTGGCCCTGCCTATCAATTATAGATAGAACCAGGTGCCCCGAGACCAGATAGTCCAAACAGAACACAATATCCTACAGAGGGCAGGTGACAACAAAAACAAACATCCCTGAATCACTGGAATAGAACAATTTAGGGAAATCACTGTCAAAATGCGGAAGATCAGAAATTAAAGATGTTCATTTTATTTCAGTTTGATGCCGAAAACTCTGTGTCGCTTTCACTCAGGAGACTGTTTTCTCTGTCAAAACGTTACTTCTCATCAGTAATTTTTGCTCACTGGCTGCTCTCTTCCTCCAGTTCGACCTGTCTGAAAAGCAGAATGAAAAGCTGGAATGATGTATGCTGGGACGCTAGGCAATCGTCAAAGCATCAATCAAATGTTTTAACACCCCGTGTTCTATTCATAGAGAGTCATTAATCACAGAGGAGGGTGTCTAGGTGCAGCCTCAAAAGAGCCTGTGGCAACGAAGGAGGCGCAAAACTTTTTTTTTTTCTCTATGACACTTGAGCGCTTCATGTTTGGAACAGGGATCTGAACAAAATGTGGGTGTTAACGCAGCAGTGTCTGTGTCTAAATATGTGTGGGGGTTCATACTCTCTAATTACAATGCTCACTGCTTTGCCCATCACTCATGTTTTTTGTAGAGATGTGAGCATGCTGATACACACATACACACTACAGCTGTGCATGTTTTTGCAGCTGACAGTATATTGATCAGCTTCTCGTTACATTATAATAGCATTCCACACAGTGTTATTCACACCATTAGACAGACAGAAAATAGCACCATTGTGAATTCTGCATCGTTCTGCTGCCTGTGGGGTTTTAATGCCTGTCCAGATGGATTTCATGAAATTAACATTTTCAAACTCTCTGCATTTTCCTCGACATTAATTCATCACAGTTATGAAGACCAAGACCAGACTGCAGGAGACAAACAAGTTCGTTGCTTTTTTGGGAGGAGAGCAAACTCATAATATAAAGCAATACAGCCTTTTAATTATGCCATGACTGTGTTAACACGAACACTAGTATGTTGATTATGAGGTGTATTCTGGTTTTGATCACATTTGGGCTACGGTATTTACATGGAACAAAGATTAATCTGGATATTCATATTGCTGTATATCTGAGTAATACTTGAATCCTGGTAACTCAGCACTGCTGCTGTTTGCACAGACACCTGCATTTGTTTACAACATAACATGTTAATTTAATCTGACATTTCAGAACTTGCTGCCTAACTTTAAAGTTACTGTAGAAACCAGGTGTTTACAGCAAACTTTCATTAAATGCCAACATCATATTGTGTATTTGTGTTACATGTATTCATAATGTCAGCAATAGGAGATGAGATCAACAGGTAAACATGTCCTCCAGCTGTTATTCTGTCACTGTCACCACATAAGGACATAGTAGGTGGATGAAGATACACAGCCGTGACTGATGGGAAAGGGTCGTCATGATTGAGTTCAATGATTTATTTTAACCCACATAGTAATATGTTAGGGAAGGTGACATCCAGTTAGTTAACTTTTACAAAGCATTTTCCATTTAGTCTGCCAAGCATGTTTACATTTTTCATTGCTGAAAGACAAAACTGTCTCTGTCGCTCCAGAAATGAGATGCTTTTGTTGCTGCTATATTTGTATTTCTGTTATGTCATTTAGGACTTGTGCAGTAATCGACAACTGTCAGAAACCAGGATATGATGTATGTATGTAACAGTATCCCGGATACAGGAGTACTATTGGGATAAGGTCTTATATAAATGGGATATGATGATTACATGCGCAAAGACAAAGATGGGATACTTGATAAACCCCACAATAGCTGAGATACCGATGTGCATGCAAACACAGCCCATGATGTTTATGTGATATGCCGTATCATTGTAATGTATATCTCCTGAGTTTTGTCTCTCAGGCATAGTCTAGGCCATAATTTAACTGCAAATAACAAATTGCTGGACAAGGTAAATGAAAAAAGAAATTACGTAACATTGAATTTACTTTGACTTGAACATATCTTAACTTTTACCCATCCATTTCTTATATTCAGGCTGCAAGACATAGAAAAAGTAAGAACATGGGCAATTTAGGGTTAGCACTGAGCAAAGATGAAGAAATATAGTGATTGTATTCATCATCAAAATTAGCATTCAGGAGATATTGAGGAGATAAAAATGGGCCAAAAATAATTGTCAGTTTGATAGCAAATGTCTGAGAAAAATATTGAAATGTATAAAAACAGTGTCCCCAAAGAAAGATAGAAAGGGGGTTCAGATATTTCACCCTCTACTGTGCAGAAAAGAATTAAAATATTGAAGGAATCTGGGTGTATTACAGTACATGAAACAAGTCTAAGCTGAGCACTGTGGTCTCCAATCCCTCAAACAGCACCACATCAGGTACTGCCATTCATTCATAGCTCGTAGAACCACATAAGCTCAGGATTAATGCAATACACCGGGGAGTTACATCCACAAATACCAGTATATATTTTTAAGCCTGCCATAATTGATTTGTGACACGGGAACGAATTGGGTTGGATAATCAAGCTATGAGCAAAAACAAACAAACAAACAAACTCATAATCACCTTTTAATTGATTGAAAAATGACAACGCTAACAGTCATGAATCAACATATTTATTTGGAGTTGTGTTTCAGGCCTCCTGGCTAATGTAAGTCATGTCTTTTTGCTCTGATTTTACAAATATCTGCAAAATCGGCTGCTAAATACTTCACTTGTTGATAGCTTTGCTGGTTTACTTTCTGGTAATGAGGCAGCAGTGGAGGATCATTTTTTATAATTTGTTTCCAAGGACAAAATTCTATATGAGCAGTGATTGTGATTTGAAAATAGCCCAGAGAAATACATATAAACAGACTGTGTAAAGCTTTGTAGAGCTGAGGGGGAATGCAGTCTGGTGAAAGAAGAAAAGCAATTACCCCTTTGGATTTATACATATACACAGATATAGTTTAAGATTTAAGCTAATTTGTATAAATGTATATTATGACCTGAATTATCACAACTCTTTGTCTCTACATCTTTGGCTGAAACACCTAAATAGTGTATGATTAAGTTCAAGCAGCTGCACACTAAGCCTTGTTTAAACTCATATAAAGTTCCTCACCTGCTTGATCAGCTTTACGCAGCAACAGAGGGAAGTTAATGGGTTGTATATAAATGTGAGCTCCAGCTGAGTTGGTCCACAAAAATATACTAGGCTCAATTAAAAATCAAACAGTTTCCCAATGTGCATTATCCACGAGTGTTTCTATGTAAAACTGCATTTTCAGCTTTAAAATGCAAATGTTTGAAAAGCCACATCTGCACTGGAAGGGATTACACACACGACTTGGTGTTTACACTGCATAGATTGGTAATCACTGAAATCATCATAATGATTACTGTGTCATTACAATAATTGAATTAATTATAAATACTCACTGGCGGTAACCCCCTTTGAGTGGTGATGAGCCTCACAGTAAACTGCAGCAAATTCTGCATGTTTGCATTCCTTAAGGGTGATGTATTCCATGCAGCATGAAGAGAAAAGAAGTGATACTTATGCACATTCATAAAAACATACTTTTGGAGAGAAGTGAGCTAATCCCTTGAGTGAACGTCACAACAAAAGATAATGAAAAGAAGTATGTCTAAACGTCTCAACTGAGCAGTGATAGTAAGGCTTCCATCCACGTGATGCAAACCTGAATGCAAACGAGGAGGCTTGAAGCAAATAAATAGGTTGCCTTGACAAAACCGTGTCACCAAAACCCACATCACCAGCACACACAATATTAATTATTCAACTGATCACATCTGGAAGCCATGGCAGGTGTCAGAAGAAAAATATCTGGGTATCATTTATGAAACTTACATTTTCTATTCTGAGCTGTAATGATTTCATATTAATCTTAAATTAATTGCAGCGTGCGAGACTATTCCCAAATTCTGGATTTCTAAAGAGCCTATTTCCCTGTTCATAGCAACTGTGCGAGGGGTGACTCTTTATATACTGCACCATTTAAATTACTTCAAGGCTTAAAATTATGCATATTTAAGTGTGTGATGCCTTTGGGTGATAGGTGAGTGTCATCCATTTCATGCTTTATGCACTTCAATCAATACAGAGACTGAGTCCTGCACCTTCGGGTGTGCCTAATGGGACCTTATTTCAGGAAAAAAAATGAATAAAGATCAATAGTGAGAGACAAATGATTTCTTTTATTCTGTTTATAGTGTGCCCACAAATACCCTTATGATATAATTTTACAAGTTAAGAAAGCTGCAGTTTGTGGTGAAAATAGTAAAGAAACATCTACTTTTATGTGAGATGACTCTGCGGACCGCATCTCTCATGTGATATATGGCACCAACACCAAAACAGCCATTACCTCAGCATATTTCACTTCATTCTTCAAGAGTGAGATGAAAAGGTATTAAAACAGGTGAAAATTACTTCAAGTCTTGTCCAAACAGGCTGTGAAGAAAGATGGCCACAGATGTATCACTTCAGTTTGTAGTCTTTCTATTTTCATATTTCATACAATGATACGAACAAACAAACACAGTTTTACAACAAACTGCTAATTTCTTGACTAGCGAACAGCACGAGTAAATGGTGGCATAATTCAAATGGGGATATACTTCTCTATGCTCACAAAAATGTGTCCGTTTTCGAGCTTCAGTATGTTGAATTACATTTTTTTCCCCCTAATACACAGCTCTTTTGTAGTTGTGGTTGAAAAATTACACTAATGAGAGCATCACCCAGTTGCTTCCACAAAGGTTTAATGAGGTTTCATTACAAACCCCACCTATTAGTGTAACTTTGCTGTATTAGCTAATGTTGGCATTAACTGAGCACTGAATTTTGGCTATGGTAGGTCAGATAGCCTACTGTTAATAGATGGATTTATAGGTGTGCATTTTAGGCACACCCAGTGACATGTGCTAGTATTTTAGAACATTTGACCTAGCACAAAAAATAATAATAATGCACCTTAACCAATGTCGCTATTAATCATTGACATACGCCAGGTTGCAAAAATCAAATAATAGATAATTAAATTTTCATGTAGTATTTAAAAAAAAAATCATGTTTTGTGTTTTTTGTATCAAAAAATGGAGTGACATCGACATCAAAACAGAACATTTAAAGGGTTAAAAAATGTAAAATGAATGAGTATTTCATATTTATGTCAGGACTGACCTTGATTTACAAAAATAGAACAAAGTTCAAGTAGAAAAACAAATCAAAATATTAATAGCTTGATTTACAGGTGTGCATTTTAGGTACACCTGGTGACAGATGCTAGTATTTTAGAAAATTTGTCATAGCCCAAAAATAATATTGAATATTAACCAATGTTGGTGTTAATCATTGAAATATGCCAGACTGCAACAATAAAAAAAAAAAAAAAAAAAAAAAAAAAACCCAATAAAACAAATTTTTATTTAAAATATTTAAAAAAAAAGATTTTTTATTTTTTGAATTAAAAAATATGGTTTGTTTACATTACAAACATAGCATTTAAAGGGTTAATAAATATGGCAATTATTGAGTATTTGGTATTTTTATTTATGGCTCAAGTTGATGAAATAAAAAAATGTAAAATAATTAAAAACAAACAGTTTGAAAACATTTTTGACGTTATTCCACAACTGTGCCAGTTAAGCTAGCTAGTGCTAATTACTGTGTTCAAACACCACAGAGTTACTGTTATTGAACAGAACTCTTCATATTAACATTTATCAAACCACTGAAATTACACAGTGGTGTTTAATATAACAATGTTAATAGTGTGGTCAGTGTTTCCAAAGAGTTAGCATTAGCATTAGCTGGGTGAGATTCTACAGTTTTACTCCTTGTGCTTCCTCAGCTCCAACATCTTGTCCAAATATGGTCACTTCTTCAGATAAGCTGGCAACATCCAATGTCACACTCAAGGCTTCAAAGCAGCAGCTCACAAACCAATGGGTGAAGCCATCGTGATTATGTCTAGTTTTTGTACAAATGCGTAGTTTATGACAATACCGAGAATACAGCCTCTGGAAAAAGTTACATCTTTCATCAAGGAGTTTATTAAGATACAATTCTGGACCTCATCCCATCTGGACTGAATGTAATTATATCACATGATGATATTAAATGTAGAGTAATTTGAATGTAATTACTACCCTGATCATGTAGGTGTCTTTTCTGCGTTTTTCATTTTGATTTCCATCATGTCTGTTTTGTAAAGGTTGTTCAAAAACATCAAAAAGTTGTCTTGTATTACAGAACTACTTGTTGGCCATATAATCCTATTGACTTCAATTAAAAAAGAGGGAAGGGTTTAATGTTAAGACAGACTTTCATGTGATTTTGTCTGTGCTCACATCTTAAGAAGAAGAAAAAAAAAAAAAAAACAGACTTCCGCACACAATGAGTCACAATGCTAATCCTCGAACTAAAAATGAAACCCTGTATCTTCAGTGTGGGAGGACAGCTCTGTGATATAACCTAGATTGTCATGCTTTGATATTTCGGGACATCCAAGTGACATCAAAGACTGTCATTCTGACATTCTCACTCAGCACATGACAATTTTTATAACAATGTTGGGATAAAGCTCAGTTGAAATGACTGCCGTGATACCGTCTGATGTTTGCCTTAATTGAGTCTACACGGTGCTGCTGTTTATTCTCTCTGCGCCGTGGCTTTTATTCATTTTTCCACACTGAACACTGATATCGGTGCAGCCAGTGAGGTTTGGATGATAATTGTTGTGGACACGATGAGCACTGAGTGGCACTAAGCTTCTATAGACTTAAGTGGATGTGGTGGATCAGTAAAGTGCTTGTGGAAGCACTGGGGAACCAAACCCATCTCTTGTTTCTCCCTCTACTCCACAAATGCAGCCCAGTCACAGAACGCCCTCCTCTCCATTACATATTCACCCCCTCCCTTTTTCTAATTTCCTCTTTCCATAAATCTCTCTTTGCCACGTTCTATATCCATGCTCTTTTTTCTCACCTTCATTTTGTAACTAAGGCATGCACAGTGCTCATCATTTCTGTCGAGTCCTGATTCACTTTCCCGTAGCCCCCCTCTCCATCTATCTTGGCGGCGTTTTCAGCAGAACCACATATTACGAATGCAGCCTCTCCTCCACCTTCTCCGCTCTTATCTCCTCATCCTCTCATCAGTCTCCATCAGAGCTGACTGCTGCCACTTCAGACCTGCCTGTCCATGGATCTCTTTCTTATTTTCTCTCTCCTTTTCTAGCACACTGTTCACTCAGTCTTCCTCAATCTATCTCCGTCCTGGTGTACAGACAGATGCCACTGCACTGACACCAACAGGGGATGGAGCAGTGGTGTTGAGAAGGGCTAAACACCATTAGAACTATTAATAAAACAGTCCTCAGCCAGGAATATAAGACATTATATTCCTTGTGATTTATTGGACACAGGGGATCCAAGATATCCTACCCTGTGACTTAGTGTTTTGGAGATCAAAAATGTGCTTTTGTACAGTTTTATGTCTGTAGCTGTGTTTCCACATTGTCAGCTGAAGAGAAGAAAACTTTAGCAAAAAGAAAATGCAAATTAGGTGCATTTGAATCCAGTATTGTGGAGGTGTTGCATTAGCACAGGTCACAGCAAGCTTTACAATCTAAAGAGACAACAAATAAAAAAATTAAAATAACTGCTCTTCTGGAGCAGTTAAAAAAATACTTACACTCCCCCAAGATGTACCTTAAGTGGCTATTCCATGGTCCTATTTATGATAAATAGATACTGTCAACTTTGCATTTCCATTACAGTTTGATGTGTTCTTCCTTTTTAGCTGCTTAAAATTAAACCATAGTCAGATTCTTTAATGTCCAAGTGTACACCGATCTGGACACTGCCTTTTTTCACACTGTCATTGCACAAGGATTGTGTGTGAACAGCCTTTTTTACCCATTCTATTTTGCGTTTTTTCAGTGAAAATTAGGTATTTTCCTACATTTAATTTACTGATCATGTTGACAAAACTGAAGAAAAATGACTTTTTCAGTAAATCTATCATTAACTGACCATAAAAACAAGCATCTCCTTCCACTGTCACTGAATAAACTCCATGGGTTTTACTGGTGAATCAATGTTGTAGAAGATGACGGTGTTTCCACGATCACTACAGAGCCTCTGAACGTCCAAATGGGTCATATCTGATGACCATGAACAGATGACAAACTGCATTTTACAACAATTATTTACATGTATTGATATGATTAGTGGATTGACAAGTATTAAATAATTTAGATCAATAGATGGTTTTTGTTGCTGGGGACTGTTTGGGTCTTTATGGATTATAGTCCAACTCCAAATTCTCTTTTGCTTGCTGTATGTTTAAGCTACGTTCAGACTGAAGGCAAATGTACCCCAGTCCGACTTTTCTGCCCATATGTGACCTGTATCCAATCAGTTAAAGACAGTTTGAACAGCACAAATCTGATTTTTTCAATTCCGATCCAAGCCACTTTCATATGTGGTCCTAAATCCGACACGTATCCAATATTTTGCAATGCGACTTCAGTCTGAACGGCCAGGTCGCATTTATCCGACCTTTACTTCATTGAAACGTGACAAACGTCACAATTCTGCGTCCCAGGAGTATTACTTCGGTAAACACAGTGCGTGCCTGCGTGGTCACGTATTACGTCAGGACCTCTTTTGCGCACGCGGGTCACTTCAGGGTCGCATTCTGTTCATACTTAAAACTGACAGAAGTCGCATTTAACGTGTAATATGAACGAGCACACAAAAAAATCTGCTTTCACCAAAAAATCTGAATTGTGCATCGAGACCTGATGTCTAAATGTAGTCTTAAAAGTCCTTCCAAGTCTTAGCTCTTGCAGACTGAATCAGGTTGTCGTCCAGGACATATTTAGCAGCATTCATTTAATCCTCTACCTTTACAAGCCTTCCACGGCCTGCAGCTGAGAAGCATCCCCACAGCATGTTGTTCCACCTCCAGGCTTCATGGTGGGGATAGTGTGTTTCTAATGATGTGCAGTGTTTGATGTCCACCAAACATAGCATGTAGTCTGATGGTCAAGAAACTCAGTTCTGGTCTCAGAACAACAAAGAATCCTCTAATTGACCTTGGAGGCACCCTCATGCCTTTGGATGAAGTCTTGCTGAGATTTCTTGCCACTCCCACAAAGCTGTGACTGGTAAACAACCCAGCAACAGTTGCTGTCTGATAGGCTCCATCTCAGCTGCTGAAGATTTTAACTTATTCAGAGTAGTCATCAGATCTTAGTCTCCTTCATGGTCACTAAATCTGCTCAAGACAGATTTGTACATGTCATTTTCCTTCCATTTCTTAATGATGGATTTAACTCAACTCTAGGGGACCTTCAGCGACTTGGACACTTTTATGTCTATCCCTACATTCATACTTTTCAATAGCCTTGTTGAAGAACTGCTCAGAGTGTTCTTTTGTCTTCTTTGTATAACAGTAGTCAGGAATACTGATTAACCGGTGACCTGACCTTCCAGACACTTGTGTGTTTTTACTACTGTCATTTGAGACACATTCATCGTACACAGGTGATCTCTGTTTCACTAGTTGTGAGACTATTAGCACCAATTAGGTGAACTGTTGAATTAGGTCACGTCCCTTTCAAGGAAACTGATATTTAAGGAATCACTGACATATTACATATTTTTATCATTCTTGTGTAAAAAATTATAAAAAAAATTGTAATTGTAATTGTGTAATTCTTGTAAAAAAAAAAGCCAAATTATATCAACCACGATTACATTTATAAGAGGAAAACATCCAATGGGGTGAAAACTTTTTATATGCACTGAAATTTTATTACAATCGAGTGTCCTGAAACCAATGAATATGTGGCACAAAAAGCCACTTCATTATATTGTGGTGAAAACATATGCTTGGTTGTTGGATTTTTTCATCTAGCAGTCCACATAGACGTGAGTCGAAAAGTTAATTTAGGCCAGTGCTCCACGGCCGACACAAATTGCACTGCACTGTAGAGTGATGCTGGCACAGTAGCCACAATGGGAAATTACAACTTCTACATTAATTTCCCAGAATTTGGTCCATTCAATTGTTGTAACATTTGAAAAGAGCGATTCAACAATTGTGTTCTATTGATGTGAGTGGAAGACGGCCAGGGGAAGTCTCAGATAGCGCTCACTCTTCGCTCACATGTTGAAGGCCTTATTACATGTCCACATGCAACTTTTATGGCGCGCTGTGGTATCCAGTTCACTTATGTGTTTGTGTGTGTGTGTGTGTGTGCACCAGTCAGCGGTGCACCATGGAAGTTGACAGCCTGTCTCCTAGCAACAACGGCCCTTATGTCAGTCAGCTGCTGCAATGGAAAACAACCAGATCAGAGGCTTGAGGCTTAGCCGCTACATTCACAATTATATCCAAAAATGATTCTAGCTTAAAATAGAGAACATGCGGTGGTTAACAAGAACAGCTGCAGTGTCCCTGTCTAATAGGAAACACATCTATTCAAATTTCACCTAATGATGCACCTAAAAAGGCAATTTTCTCCACTATATGCCCACAAATAACATCCATGCTACAATAAGACAGCAACCTAAATAATTGTTCCCCCACCCCCACTGCATAATACATCTACATTTTATCTGCAGTTTTTCTGCACAAGGTTATTGAAGAATATGTTTCTGTTTAAGGCAAAAGTGCTCAGAAAGTTGACAAAGTATGATGGGAAGTTCGTGGAGAAAATAATAAAATAATCAAGAAAAGCAAGGGAAGAAGACATTACCCTTGGAGACTAAATGAAAGATGAAAGGCATCCCATATAGGAACAGGAGGACAGAGCAGGGCACATAGGCAAGGAGGAATCAGTGAATCTTTACAGAACTCCAGCCTTTGCTGCTGAGAGCCCACAGTATAAATCATGAATCATTTACAGTCTCTTTCCCTTAGGAGCCTGTGTTTAAATATTAATGCTCTCCATTCAGATCACAGCCACCCTGACCCGCATAGCTAGGTCTACTCCCCAAGGACAGTGTGTACGCACCCTCCCTACTCGCACACAAATACAAAGCGCTTCCATGGATCATCTATAAGAACAGATAGAGAATACCCAACTGCTAAAAAGCCTTGCCGTATATCATACGTTCCCCGAGGTATCTGTGCACGCATGAAACATGCATGCACATGAATGTAAAAGTTTGTTGTGCGCTGAAAATGTCTGACTTTTACGTACCAAAAAACCCCAGGAAGACATGTTTTTGTGAGCACATATATATATGCAAATCTTATTTTTTGAACATCGGAGCAGAAAAATATGGGAGTACTGCTGTTCTGTTTCCTTTTCTCTTGTGTGGAAATACAGAATGGAGACCTGGAAAATGTGGGTGGCTTCGATAATTAGGTTTTTAACTTCCAAATAGATACTCCAGGGGATGATCAGACCATCTGGGTTGCCCAGAGGAGAGAACACTTGCCGACTGCCACAAGAAGCATCCCACTTTACCCCCCACAGTGATCACTCCAAGATTCCATTCCCACCTTTCCACTTGGTGTCCATCAAAGAGAAACAGGAGAGTGTGGGGATGGGAAAACAGCTTTAAGGTTACTGAAAGATTACCGGAGATGTGACCATGAACTTAAGAACCATTTGAGTGGATACCGTCATCTGGGATGGGAAGAAACGTGTCCCAACTCTTTGCGTTCTTTTGATTTTATCATTGGAATTCCATACATGTTCACTTTCCCCTCATCATCAGACCTCTGTTTCAGCTTTGAAGAAGCCACGCCCCCACCCTCTGTTTCCATGGTTTCATCTGGAGCAGAACAAAGTCATGGTAGAATCATCAGGGTTAGTATTTGGTAGTTTCGCAATCTTAAACTAGTATTTATTAATATCATTTTTTGTTTTAGATCTGTTTAATCTCAGAAGTACATCAGTTTTCATGACAGGTTTTGGTTTAATTTTTATTTTTTAAAGTGTTTTTCAGGTATGATGATAAAAATTAGGCTTGAAAAGTATTGTCATTTGTTTTCTTTCACACTGAAGGTTTCATTCTTCATCTTTTTCCAATTATTTTTTTCACCACCAGTTTCAGCTTCAGTGTTAATTTTAATCACCTATAATGAACACAGTCTAAAGTTAATGAAGATAGAAAAATCCTACCTTTGGAACAAAGCATGTACCAACACGATGGGGAGAAAAAAAGATTGATAAAAAAAAAGTTCTTAAACTAAGCATTAACAGTCCTGCCAAATGTGGAACAGAAGCTGCTTTTTTCTGCAGTAGCACTTTCTGTAAACATGTGCAGATCATAATTAACTCAGATTAGACTGATGTCAGGATTGGTAGGCATTTACAGCATCAACAGAGCTGTGTAGTATAAACAATACAAAACTACTGCACACGATAAACCAAAATAGATATAGAGTAGGTCTTGCTTTCCATGATTTCAACAGAACTTGGATGTGGAGCTGCAGAATAAATAAATAAATAAATAAATAGAATGAACACACTGAATATTACACTCAAACTATAATGCAACTACCCAGTAATTGATGAATTTGTCACTGTATGGCCCTTTATATAATACAATTTGGATTTTATTTGACAGCTTTGACGAGTTCACCTTTTATTTCTTTGGAAAAGCACTTTTATTTAATCATCATAGTTCTCTCTGTGATGTCTAATCAATACTAGGGGTGTGTATTGGCAAGAATCTGGTGATACGATACAAATCACAATACTAGGATCATGATACGATATATATCATGATACTGTTAAAAAAGGCAATTTTTTATTTTTCTTTTTTTAGAAGATTATTTCCTGGAAGAATTGAATTACACCAGAAATATGCACAAATACTAAACACATTTTTATTTGATCACAACAGCATCTCATACTATATCACAAAAATGTCCTCTGTTAAAACTTAAATTATATTTAACAGACATTACAGTTTAAGATCCTGCTCAAATGTTTCTATTCTATTAGTTCATAACTAACATATGTCCCTATCAGACAGTAAAAAGTGCTTTTTAGGGTGCTTCAAATAACCATAATTTAATAAAACTGCATTTAAAAGTAATCAATAAAATATAAACAAAAATAAAAACAAAAATGAACCTCTACAATATCTGCATTTGAATAAATACCTAAAAATACTAATATAATACTTTTTGATATCGATACAGTATCGTGAAATTAAATATTGTGATATATTGCAGAACCGATATTTTCTTACACGCCTAATCAATATATACTTTTTTTTTTTTTATCTGACCCAAGTAATTATTTTGGCAAATACCTTTATTTGTGTTAGAATCAGTGGAACTAGTGGAGCTACATCTAACATAGTAATAGTCTGTTATAGAGAGCCCATTTTTGTGCCCACTGGGGTCTTATTTTGAAAAAACATTGTATGGTAAAAAAGTGGTAAAAAACAAGTCATTTTTGGATCAGACTGTGAAAATACATAAATAGAAAGACTGCACACCTCAAAGTCATGAAGGTGGTGCCATCATAGCTTCCTCTCCCCACAATCTGTTCGGAGTCACTTAGGATGTCTCTGTGTTCAACATGACCAACTTGCATTGATTTTCACCTCTTTTAATACTTTTTTCATGTAACTCTCGAAGAACAAGGTGTAACATGCTGAAGTAAATACCGGTTTGGTGTTGGTGACGTGTGTCATGTGAGACCACAGATGCAGTCACTGAGCCATTTCACACAAAACTCGATGTTCTTTTTTTTTTTTTTTACCATCTTTGTCACAAAGTGTGAATTTCTCACCTCATAAAATTATCTCTTTAATTGTCAAACATCAGAAGTGTAAATGGTGATAAAAATGATATGGGATCAAAAAATTATAGTCTCCCACCACTGACCACGTATATTCTCTCTGTACAGAATGTTACTGTACAAAGCTGTCATTGACCTGTCTGAACCATGAATAATGTAAGTAACAATACTTCGACTTGAGGACAGTCTCTACCCACCTCTTATATTCATGTTGTCTATCATGATGTCTCTTATATTCGTGTTTCTGGTTTTCCAAGAGTTACTTGGCTTTAATAGGAACTTTAATTAAATTCTGCCAGTTCAGATTTGCAAAGAAATAAGGTAATAATCGGATGAATACACTCAGAATCCATTTTTTCCTTTTCTTTCAGCCACATTTGACCTGCACAGTAAGAAGAAAGAGGTATGTTTCCAGGAAATCTATCAATATAACAATCATGATAATTAAAGACCTGTCCGCTGTCTTGCTTCTTCTCCTTACCATCCATATTTCTGCCTTTCACATGCTTCTGTTACTGATGAGGCCATTTCTTCTACATGAGAATGGTAAAGACTTGACATTAAAACAAATATCCCTGACATCTGCCTCAACCTTGTGCACATTTCCTCAATCCTACTCAACAGAAAGATGAGAATCTTTCTCAAGCGTTCTCTGCCAACATCCCAATTAGTGTCACCTCAACGAGTGTGGAGCATTCTTCTACATGGTTCACGTTCTCTTTCAATTTCTCTCTTTGTTCTCTCCCTTTAATTCCCATATACTCTGTGCCTTAGGCGCACTCACACATCCACAGGTATCTGCTGCTTTTTCCTATTTTTTTTTTCTTTCTTTTTTATCTCCAATGATGTTTTTTACACTATCTGCGTGGCTGGTTCTCTCTCAGTGTGCTTTTAATACTGCCGCTGTTTAGATCAATCTTTCCAAATCAATACTTAATATCAGAAAGAAGCGCTGGCCTTTTGCTGTATGTACTCTTGTGTATCGTCAAGACACACCAACCATCGTCTCCGTTCAACCTATTCACACCGAAAGTAATGAGATATTGAATTGGACTCACTAAGGTACAGCCAATACTGTACCATCCACAATTGGTGCATTTCTTCCAAAACCCTGGCCCCAGCAATAAAGCACCTGATAATATCTGACATTGGTGCCTCGTTTTTCTTCATTTGTTTCTTAGTTGCACAACAGTTTGAGTGAACCATTCCTCCCTAAGCCAAAAAAAGCCACTTAATTGACATCCAGCCATGTATTTCATGTATATTGTATGATAAATGAACCCAGCGCCACTGACCTCTCTGTGCTAAAAGCATATATTTTCCAACCACATGTGTTTTGAAGTGCCTACTTTCAAATAACTTCTTGTCTCTCAAGATATTCCCAGTCTACCCATTAACCATGCATTACAGGCCTAAGTGTATTGGCTGGGATGAGCAGGCAGCAAGCAGAATTTAAGTATGTCTTGCATGCGCTGTATAATTTATCATGTTAGAAGCTTGAAGCTTTTTAATGGTCTCTGCTCTCATTATCCAGTCTCTGTTTTCTTGCCGTGCCTTCTGAGAGTTCCCCCTAATGGAGGGACAAATAGATTCATATGAGATCGTAATTACAGCATTTTCAGGCAATGAGTGCAAATATCAGATAGCACAAGAACGGACACAGAATGGGCTGATTACGTTGTATCTACCATCAGGACAAGAGAAAGCCAGAACTGTCCAATCAGACAGTGTCAGATTACCCAGCAGGCTTGTCTGTCATTTGTCTCCGCTCAGGTCTTGCTTCTTGTTTCTATCTGCTTCCTGTCTTGGTGGTGACTGATGGAGCCTTTTGGAGGAGTTGATGTCAGAGTTGCCAGTCACTGTTTTTTTCTGTCAGGGTTGCAAGTTCAGGGCTGCTTCATCTACGCGTTAAATGCAGAGGTGGCAACAGTACACACGTTCTTTATGGAGGTAGAAGGACAGATTCTGGTATAAAAGAAGATTTTAGTAAAATAATTGATCCCAAAATGTCTATATTTGGACAATGGGGTGCAGAAGGCTCAGGGTGAGGTGTGAAAACAGACCATTCAACAATCACTGCCATGTTAAACACCACATAACACACATGTATAACTGAAGAGTAGTCGCAACTCCACACAGTGTATATACTAATTAGCACTAGCTGACCTAATTAGCAGGCTGGCTGGCAGGCAGTACATTTTAACCTACTTGTTAGGCTGTGATGCCATTTCCTGTCTCCAGGTCCACTTATGTCAGTCAAATGTATAACTGTGCCCCTGAGTCCACAAAACACATCCAGTTGTCATTTTCCCACTTTACATATAATGATTTACCAGAGAGCAAAGAAAAGAGAAAGTGGAGGAAGGTGATGTGTAAAGTTACAATTCTTCACCTGTTAACTTGCAGTATTTTTTTTTCCAGTAGGAATCATTTTAATGTAATACAGCACAGTGGACTAGCCGATAGCAGAAGCGTCATTCGTATAATATGCCAAGTTATCATCAGAAAACTTCATAATGCAGTCTTTATTTTTGCACCTCTTTAGTTTGGTGAGTTTTAGTGCTGGTGAAATAATATCTGTACTGATGGATTTGCTTAGTGGTGTCGCATTGATCTGTTGTTTTATGAAATTATTCATGACATATGCTGGTCTCAGACCATTAGATTGTGTTTGATATTTGCTAGTGCTTGTTGTAGGTGCTTGTTCTCTTTTCCAAAAATTGGTTTTGTTGAGGTTTTAGCGAATGTTCTTCAATGTGGATATACATAATGTGTATATACAGTCGCGGAAAAACTTTGTAGCCCATCAAAAGTCATAAACAATGGTTTTGCAATCAAGTACTAACTCCTGTGTGCATCATGTGACTAAAACAGACAGAAAAGAAAACATGGAATGCCTAAAAGCACTGTTTTTGTCAGTACAGTGCCATAGATATTGATGTAAAAACTTAAGTGATTTTGGTTATTATCAAGAAAACATGGAGAACGGATAGATATCAGCTCTGAAATTAAAGTCTTATGAAGTATTCTTGTTGTTATCATTATATTTGTCCAAACAAATGTACCTTTAGTCGTACCATGCATTAAAATGAACAAGAAATTGAAGAAAACAAGGGTGGTCTAATAATTTTTTTTGCGACTGTAGCTACAAGCATCGCATGCATTACCATGGCAACAGAGACTGTACAGTGACTGCCTCTGGTACCAACAGCAGCCAGGTGTTAAATCTATATAAAGTTATAATTCTAACGTTAGCTGATTAACGTTACTTCCCAGTGCATCTACCAAACCAGATAGAATATGACTTTTATGAGGCATTCCACACCTTTTCATTTGGTTTTCCATCGTCAGCCCTGTATCTGTGTCTTACAGTTGAGCAGAATGTAAATAAAGTAACAATTTATACTAGTAATGTACTGCTGTAAACAGACCAGATGTGACCAATGTGATTATAATGGAAGTCTATGGTACAAATCAATTAATTACCCCAACAGGAACATCACACACAGTCAAAATACAGTGGATATGGATGAAAAACAGAAATTCTAAAATTTATTGAAAAATACACTTCCATGCCAATTGTCATGGTAAGGGAACAAATCACACACAAAATGATATCAATAAATGCGCCTCACAACTACAAAAATTGTCTTGATGGGGCATACGGGTTAAACAGTATTTAAGGAAAAATGCAGTAATCCCTATTTGAGTTAAACTGGTGCCCGAAGAAATAATTTTATTGAGAACATTTGTTAGACCTGGATGTGAGTTGCAAAGCACCGTGACATCAAACTAAACAAGTTTATACTGCATAAAATTAATGTTAGCATTATTTTAATTTGCACCAAATAACAAGACAAAATCTTCTGACAGAAACCAAAACTGTTACTTTGTAGCAAACAGGTTCTTAACAGGTAAGTAATACATTTAATTAATTGTGTTTAAATTATTTATTTATATATTTATTCATCTTTGACATCATTTTCATGTTGTTATGGCTTTTAGATTGTTTTGATTTTGTTGTGTCTTTCACATGATTTTCATCATATTGCATGCTTTATGTAATTTGTCTGAATATGTTGCTTTTATCCTCTTAAATTAACATCTTCTTTGCATATTCCTCTTTTTTTTTGTCGTGTGCGATGTTCACTGATGGATACGCCATGAGTTCAGGTTCTCGAAGTGTTACCAGTCCATCCATTTAAATTGAGTTCAGTCGTGATCTTTAGAAGCAATGGTGCAAAATGAAATAATCGGTCTCCTCTCAAATCATTAAAACATTCTGATAATTAAAATGTAGCGAGGGAGTAAAATTAATGGGTGTAAAAAAGCACCCGTGTGTAAATACCTGCAGGCTCTATTTAAATATAATATCTACTGTTTGTATTTGTGCTTCATTACTGCCCAACTCTACTGATCCTCTGTCAGCCATGCCAGTTCAGGCCCACATCCCTCTGCTTTAAATGAATAGAAGCAGCAGACTTCTTGAGAACGCTAATTTAATTGAGACGCTCTGCACTGCTGAATGGCATAATTTGCATATTCCAGATATAAAGAGGCAGGGAATAAAACTGAGAAATAGCCTTCTGTTGGTTAATTAGGGAAAAAAGAAAACAATGGCGAACTAGAATGACATTGCTGTTTGACAGCGTTTCCAAAACCATTTGTACTATTTAAACTCAAACGTGACCTGAGTTTGAAAGAAATACCTTCGACAGTTCAATTCTCTATGACTTCTATTGTACAAGGAACACTGAAGACAACCGCGAAACTAATACAATTGAGTAATTGACAGCATATCCAAGACAGAAAGCATGTGTCCAAATATATCTGGCAACGCTCCCTGTGTTGTTGATACAGTAGCGTTGGATATTCGCTTCCCTGCCAAGAGGAACTCATGCATAAACAACACTGTCATATTTATATAGACATCCCCACGGAGTCCTTCCACTATTGTGCTGTTATACTAACTACCTCTGCCGAGGGAACATGACAGTATCGCCACAACACATGTTCTTAAGTGATTAAAATTCACTCTCCCCTTGTAGGGCCTCTGTTATCGGGGAGTATTTTTGGTGTTTCTCAGCTGCAGTCAGGGTCACTAGGGGCAGCTGGGGGAAGCAGATAAAAATTGTATTTTTCATTGCCATTGAGTTCACGAGCTCACCTCTGTACGTGCACGTATCGGAGAATGTTTTTGAGGCTGTCCTCTGGAGTGCCGGGTTGATAAAAACAGATTCCCTCCATGGCACTTGAGTGTTATTATTCTCCCTTCTTTTTCCCCCCCTATCTGAAGCCTATTGTTGGAACACTGGGTGGTTATTGGGTTTTGTCAAGAGACGAGAGCAACGAAGGGGAGGGTGGGGGACAAGCTTTATGCCCTCATTCTTTGCTCCAGTGCCATGGAGCAAAACAAACCCACATATAGCCTCCGCTGACACCTTATAGGCTTCAGATTCTCAAAGCAGCTCCCTGAAATGATAACAGACATTTCTTTGGGTAAAACATTGGGGGAAGAAGATTTATTTTTGTGCCAGGGTGCTCTGTAATTGAATAAAGTGTAGAAACATTATATTTTCCCTGTGTTCACTGCCATACCTTGTCGTAGCCAGTTAAAATCACAACTGAAATTATTTCAGAGGGAAAGCATTAACCTTACACCACCTTTGAGGCAGGGAGATGTGTGCAAACCTTTGATGAAGTATGACTCCGAGTTGGATTATTTCACAAGACAAGAAACTGAGAAAAGTGTGGGAGTTTAGGGTTCAGCATTTTATAAATTATTTTAGATTTTGCTTCCATCTGACTGAAGTATAGGCTGCATATTTGTTTCACACCACATCTTTACTCCATACATATGTGTCTTCTCAGTTATTCCAGGGTAATGTTTTCAAGTGAGACAGAGATGCTCTAAAAATGTATATACTTACAATCCAGTGATGGCACTTGACCTTGTAAACTTTTCCAGCTTGCAGCCAAGTAAAGTTTCACTTCCGCTCCAAGCTCTGCAATCTAATGAGGGTTTGTAGAGAGAAATGCGCTAGCTATCTGCAGGGCCTTGTTGTGAAATTAAAGGTCATTCTCACTGGATGAGCAACCCTGATACCTCCTATCTCGCTTCTGGTTGGCCAACGGGGAAATCAAACGCTATTAGACCACAGAAGCGTCCTTTATCATTGCGGTCATTATCATCAGAATCATCACCCCGGCCACGAAGCATCATTTAGCCTGCCCATTTAACTTCTCACCAGCCACGTGTCAAACATATCCACTAGTGACAATGTGTCCGGCAATATTGGGAGCTGCAGGGAATTATGCAGGAAGGAAAGCAATTAGTGAGCCGGAAAAGGATGAGGATTCAAAGGCAGGGCGTGTACAGTTATAGAACAAGGAGAAAGGGGAGAAGTTAGAGAGCTGAATTACTTATTAATGCCACTAATGAGGGCAACGCAGTAGGTTTGAGATGGAACGAGATAATGTACCTGCTGCTGTATAATGGCAGAAAATACTTATAAGAGAATCCCTGCTTACACCAGAAAGGATCCAAAATTGCTGAGGGGATGTCTAATACATTAAGTGTATGTAGTGGGGAAGCTTTTGTTGCCTTGGCAAGCTCAGTGGGAATATCTCTGTACCTGCAGTGTCCATCCTGGTCTAATGGTGGCTGCTGTTAATCATCTCTCTGTTGTCTGTCTTTGTATCTATCTTAGAAGTTATCTGGAGCTAGGGACCCATTTTAGGATGAAGCCTTTTCAATTGTGCTTATACATGGGCCAACCAAAAAAAGTCACTCACAGTGTTTCTTTGGACCGCATTTAGATTTAATTATGGGACACTTTGGCCATGGCATAATGTACACCATGCAAAGCTTAAATGTGTGTATCAACACTGACTTCCACACAGAGTTTAATATAAAAAAAATCCTAAAGATTTGGTAATCAGACCACTGTGTAAAGTCTTCTTTTATAGATCCCAAATATTCTCAAAGGGGTTCAGGTCTGGACTCTATGGTAACCAATCCATGTGTGAAAATTATGTCTCATGCTTCTGAACCACTCTTTCACAATTTCAGTCAGATGAATCTGACATCATCTTGGCATATGACTGTGAAATCAGAGAAGATAAAAATCCACTGATGTTCAGAGCTGGTGATTCAGTATATTCAGGTTCAGTTGACCTCATTTTATGGACACATAACATTGCTGATCCACCCCAGATC
>JAPQRP010000003.1:21575442-21591143 GCA_037367295.1 Apogon hyalosoma
CCCCCAAGGCCTGTACTGCAGGCAGTAGGCATGATGGGTAATCACTTCATCTACCTCTCTTCTCACCCTGATGAGCCCATCACTCTGGAACAGGGTCAATTTGGACTCATCAGACCTCATGATTTTTTTCCATTGAAACACAGTCAATCTTTATTCTCTCTATCAAACTGAAAGATGTTGAAGAAATGAAAACTAAGTCACTGCTTTAGCCTATTTACGTAGTTAAATCCAGATTTTTTTTTTTTTTTTTTTGGACAGACAGTGTAGTTATACACACCATTAGGCACATGTATAGGTCACATTAAGCATACACTAGAAGAGGCCACTGGAAATTATTTTTATTGTAAAATTTGTTTTACTCAAGACCTGCTTCATAGTGAACACAAACATATTTCAATTTGAATAAGCTTAATACCACTTAAACAGAGGGTTATAACTGGATTTGGACTCAAGCAGACAGCATTTATACTAATGAAATAATTGAACTTAATACCTTCAGCCTTTACTGGCTTCAAAATTATGAACTTACTCCTTTATGTTCAAATCACTGTCAGACAGGGCTGAATGAATAACATCTGAAAAATTGTCACAGCATTGCAGAACAGATTAGTGTAATTAAATGTATTACTTTGAGAAAAAAGGCATCTCCTCAGTCACCAGTTAGTTGGATAATAAACCACGCTAAGCAGCAGAAGGAATGGTTTAGTCTTGAGTGAAGTGATTCCTGAAGTGATATGTCACAATAATATCTTTTTTTTTTTTTTTTTACTGCTAACACAAGAGTGGATATTGAATACTGTTACGGTCCGTCTAGGGGTTAAGGAGACCGAAACATAAAAAGGCAACCAACGGATATAGTGCTCACAAATGATAATTTAATGTACAAATAAAGAACTCACAAAATTAACACCGACAGAGAGTAAGGGTGCCCAGCAACACAGGAGGTAGAATAACTAAACTAAAACAAGACAAGCTGGGTCACCTGGCTCTAAACTAAAGATGAATCTAAAAAGACAGTGACATGTCGGAGTGGCAACAGAACCGGGCTGTGGCTGGCATGTGGCAGGTCGGCAAGCGAACCAGCGAGAATGAGCAAGAGAGAGAGAGAAGGATCCGCCTCCAGCTTTTAAGAACCCCTGCCACTGGATCCAGCCAATCAGAGCCTGAAGGAACAAAATAGTTAATGAGGGACAACGTATAGGGCCGGAGCGTACGCGAGGTACGCGTAACAAACACATTTGCTTGTTTTAAACTGTGACAAAATAGCTTATGAAACCATAGATATGCTGTGCTTTTGTTGTGTCTTGTCTTTAGCCATTGGTTGCATACACCACACTTGGTCCCTAGTAAATCTTGGTAAATCTAAAGCCACTTTTATACAGAAAAAAAGGTGAAAAAAGGTGAAATGGTGATCCCACCTTTTTTCCACCATTGACCGATTTCCACAGCCAAGCCAAAGGAGTAACAGAAGTGAGACAGACTAGACTTTTACACAGAGGACCTGCATTCTGGAATCAAAGGGGAGGTGATGCAGCACAACGTATAGTGTGCATATGGAGGCACTGGCATGGATTCTGCAGCAGGATGTCACCCTGGATGTCACGGCCACATTCCACAGGTGAAAATGGCATGTAGCTGCAGCACCAGTGGCATGGAGCTGCCACACCTGGGGCAGCTGCCGCAGAATCCATGTGCGTACCTTCATTTGCACCCGCTGTCTCGCAGGCGCAGGGGTCGCTGTCATCAAAACGTCACACCTTGGTTGCATTATAAGAGGTGTTCCTTTTACATATAGCATTCTGGAATCATGATTCCCCTTTTATCACAGCTCTGTTACTCCCTCCAGACATGTTGCAAAGATGTGATAAAGGTGAGACCAAATGATCCCACCATTTTGTTTAGACAGACGTCGTTCCAGAATAAAGGCGAAATATTCTGGTAACAGAAGTGCTGTGTAAAAGGGGCTTAAGTGAGGAGTGCCTAGTATACTATAGTATAACAATCAAGGCTTAACAGTTGCATGTTTCCAGTTATTTGGCTCTCAGATTTAGTAAGTAGTCAGGAGAAGACGTTTATATTGAATGAAGAAAAAAACTCTGGGTTTTGGTATGGACTTTCAGCTCTACTAGAAGACATCTAATTAAAGTAAAACAAATAAGTAATTACTTCTGCTGTCAAGTAAAAATGACACATGATGTGCAATGTATAACATTTTAAAATAACTTCTGCCAACAATAGATTTCATAATTTCAGAACAGTTTTAATAATGAATACCATCAATCTGAGAGGGCTGCCATTTTCAGTTCTTTAATGGCATTATCCTGGCAAAGCATGAATATTACAAAACACAATCTCAGTAAAATGCATTCACGGTTCATTCTTAGTACCTAATCACAAGCAGAACTAACTAAAAAAAGATGGTCCCAGTAGGTACAACAGTCATTAAAAGTTTGGAGTCTTCTCTCATGATGTGTTCCCAGGATCTAGGATGACAGAGAATATGCTGGTGTATATTTTTTCTTAAGTGGAAGAGGCCTGGGAGTGGAGAGCAGAGTTAACAGCGAGAAGCTTTCAGCAGTTCAAGCGCTGCTCAGATCAAGATTTTAAAGAAGCGCCCACTCTGCCTCCCCTCACTCCTATTTAAGAAGGGCAGCTTTGCCAAAGAGTTTTGTGAGATGTCTTGTCTTTTTATCAGTGGTTGAAAAGCCCCTGTGTTTGCTCGCAGCATGACTGGTGCTAATTAGTTTAGCACACATATTACCCACGAGGCTTGTGAACCTCTGCTCCCCACCCACTGGGAAGTTGACCAAAGATGAAATAATAATAGGATGATGAGGAAAACAGGAGCACCCAAGTGAATGAATAATAATACGTGGAAAAGATTGATATGATTTTTTACTTGTTTCCATTTAACACTTAACCTGATTTTCATTTTTGTGCATAATCATTCTGTTCTACCAGTAGAGATATAATATAAAAACCTTATTATTTAACATCTCACTGACAAAGAAGAGGCTGTTGCTGAAAATATCAAATAGCTGTATTAGTTTAAGTTTTAGCAAGGCCATCCAAGGTTTCATGAAAATAAAAAAAAAAGCAATCACGAATACTGTTTGACTGAAAATGAAACTATTCCCAACAAAAAAAAAGTAGCACTTTGTAGCGTTCATCACTGTATTATTATGCATGTTTTACTGTTTCACTTTATGAAACATTAGTGGAAATAGCTCCATTTTGGAAATATTTCTTGCTTTAAGTGGTTTTTGAATAAGATACATTAACTATCTATTAAATCAATTAAATTCTAATCTGTCCATACACTTCTCTCACATGACCTCAACCTTTTGCCACCAAAATTTCATTGCAGCCAACTTTGAAGAAATTCCCTCAAAACTTTCCTCAGATATTTTAGTATAAAAATCGACAGGCACAAAATCATCACGACTCATCATGACCTCTGGCTGACAAAATCTTTCCTTTTGATCGTAAAATTCAAGTGAGTTTGATCTGTCAAACTACAGCTGAGTTAGAGGATGGACTAAAGGACAAGGACTTCTGTTCCAAAATGAAGCCAATGCAAACATATTGTGATGTTAATAGGGTTGCCTTCAATACGCCCTGATTCCTATAGACTTCTGTCAAACTTCCCTCTAAAAATAATAAATCCTTTTTTTTTCTCCTGGAGTCATTCTGGTCACACGTGCTATTTAATAAGTGTACTGCTGGTCCATCTTTAAATGTCTCCTCCTTTAATGGCTTTGATGTATGCCTAATCAGACTACGTTTGACAGGTATGTTTGACAGCCCACTCACCCAGGAACATCGGAATTTCATAGATTTCACTCCACTATAGTTGTGGTTAGCTGGTTACATCAACAAGACTTTAAGCTGTACAATGAGTTAGTGAAATTTACTGCTTTACCAAGTCAGTAAGCTAGCATTTAGTAGCTCAAACATGACCCCTTGCAGATGACTGACCACTTTTGCTCCCCAGATCCACCCCCTTTGCCCAAATACAGTCACTTTTAACACCAAAAAGCCAATGGGGTGATGGCCAAAACACAAAGTACTAGCTTCAAAACAGAAACCAATGGATGATATGATAGTTCCCCTGTCCATGAACTCTGTACAGTCTATAGGACAGATACTGTAGATGGGTAAACCTTCTTAGAGAGATGCATCAGTATCGGTATCAAAAAGAAGTAATGAAGTTAATAAGAAAAGGAAACACTCTTTCCAAATAAGTTCTGATGTAGTGAACATGTAACTGATCAGCAGTTTGTGCTTCTACAGAGAAGGAACAAGAAAAAGCTGTTTATAACATCTTCAATATTCCCATAAAGTGCAATAGTAAGGCATATAGTAGCAACAGGTACATGTGGACTGATGAGGGACCACATTTGCGTTCATGGGAATAACATAATGTACTTTTTCTTCTTCCACTTTGTTCCTTCCAGCCCATGTTGCAACCTCTAGAACCAAAAAACATTGTGGGTGGTGTTTTTTGTAAGCCTGCAGTACTGTTAGCCTGGATAGTTTATGTGGTTTCACCTTTACCCTTGGCTCCAGCCTCTTGTTTAATTAGGGTCACTAGACATACATAATGTAGCCAACACAACATGTAACAACACTTTGCAGCCTATTTTATTCATTCCAAACCAGTTAATGGAAATTCACCAAATACACATGTTCTATTTTACATCATTGAAAAGTTTACTACAGATCTGCTTGACAGCTATATGGAAATCACCATCACCCTGTTGCCTTAGAAACGGCTCTAATTCCATTGTTTTGCCCAGCCTTGTTATCTCTGGTATTCAAATGCAGCACCTCTCAGGAGAAGACGCATCCTTGATTTGGGCTGATCTTTGTGTAACCAGCAAGGCTGAAGTTCTGGCTGTCCAAGCCAGTTGCCCAGGTGGGGTATTGCTTATATTGCCAACCTCCTCTTTTTCATATTAACATCAAGGGCTTTTTCTTATATGTGCCCAAGGGAACTTGGGGGTTGAGGGCTGGACATGAAGGCAAATACAAAATAATTCCCTCTGAAATGCCAGAATTAATCAGCGTCTGCTTGGGATGCAAGTTAACAAGCTATCAAACATCAGGCACCCTCAGCTGCTGTGAGCCTCTGCTTAATAAAAAGGATGGATGGAGAGAGATGGAGAACGGTTTGAGGCATTTTCAGGTCAGGGGAGTAAGAAAAGGCAGGCATGTAAGGGCCTGAGAGCAGCAGGGGGCTACCTGGTAATTGGGATGGAGATGTAGTTAAAGTGATGGGCGGCGGAGTTCAGGGAGGAGTGGACAGGCTAAGGAAATGAAGGTTGGGATATGAAAGAAAAGGGAGAAAAACAGGAGGGATGCTGAGACAAAGGGAAGGCAAATGAAGGGTCTGTGAAGGTGGTGAGACCCCAGGCAACTGGAGACTTCTACTGAGCAGGTTGAACTGAAAACTTGATGGAAAAATGAAGGAAGGAAGGAAGTGGGGGGTGGGGGGTGTTCCTCAGAGTGGAACGACATTGGAAGAGCAATTTCATTATGGTGCACCAGGATGAGAGAGGAGATAGTAGTTTTTGTGCACACACAAAACTCAAGGGAGGGGGTGGTGGTGGTGGTAAAATGAAAGGAGAGATTGGAACAGGTGACATGTTTGGAGCAGGTAGGCCAAGAGGGGTGTTTTAGATTGAGGTATGAGAAAAATTAAAGGCAGACGAAGATGGTAGGATAAGAGGAAGATTGCTGGTTTTGAGTTAGATTTGGCAATGTAATCACAAGGGAGGGGCTGGAGGAGACGGGTGAGGGTTGAGTGCGGCGCTCTCGGGCGGGAGAGGGATGGGAAGCAGGAGACGAGAATGCAAAGTAATGACAGCTGGGTGGAGGTAGAAGAGACGCAATTACACAAGCAGGAAGGGATTCAGGTGGTGAGAAATGTTGCCTGGAAGCTTTAGAATGAAAGATTTAGAAGCAGGGGGATGAGGGCGGGCTAGAGGGAATCTGCTCACGCCATTCATCCACAGTCACATGCACTTTTAAATAAGATTTGCCTCTATTCACCAGAGGTCCTGGTGCCCTTGATCAAGGCTAAAATAGCTTAATACATGCATGTTAATTACCCAGAGATTATTCATTCAGTATCCTCCGTGTGCACCAAATGAAAGCATATATTTG
The DNA here is from genome assembly GCA_037367295.1 of Apogon hyalosoma. NCBI lineage: Eukaryota > Metazoa > Chordata > Actinopteri > Kurtiformes > Apogonidae > Apogon > Apogon hyalosoma. The sequence goes on from JAPQRP010000003.1 coordinate 21,581,611, forward strand.
GCTCGTGTCAATGCAGAGACAAATAGAACACTCCCTTGCATGCACACACACTTGCTTCTCACTCAGCCATGCTAACATTGTGGTAGAAAAGCCTATTACTAGCCTTCACCAGCAGCTTATCCCTCACCATTGCAGGGAAGATTTTGGCCCGAGTAAACATGAATAGCTTCTTTGCTCCGGAAAATGAGAGATGCTAAATCCGCAACCATAACCCACTTCGTGCCTGTATACAACAGAGGGAACTGGAAGAGCTGAATCTGGGCAATTTAAACAAACAACAAAAAAAAGCCCTGGCATCCCCTCTCATACAGGCCATAACACCATTTGTTTGACATTACAGCGGTCATAGATGTGATGGATATTATGTCCAGTCGGAGCAGGTTTGAACAGGGATTATTATACCTAAGTTAAAAACGAGCGATAGATGCCTTTTGTGATTTGTATCTGCATGCAAAAGAGGAAGCTAAGAGCTTTGGATTTGCTCCAAAATGGGCGCCTTATCGCCTCCAGAGCTTAACTGCATCTCTATTCTTGTCACTATCTCTTAGGTCTAGCTTTTTTCCGTATCATGTCTATCTTAAAAGTGTTTCACTGGGGCTCTCATTTTGTCCAAAGTAAAATTGCTTATAAGTCCATATAGTCCAAATGAGATATTTCAGAACAGAGAGAAGATAAATGTTCCTCATTTGCAAGTTTTAAAGGTGAGGATGAACTTGATGAACAAAACATACGTCATGCAATTTTCAAACTTTGTCTACTGGGTGCAATAGTTTTATGATGATTACTGCTCACAGTGGCATGCACTTATGATTAACTGTACATCTGTCATTGCTAACAAATCTAATGGAAAGACTTGTACAAAACACTACTGTCTGTACTTAATTCTTTTGTGCTGAAACAAAGCAAAATTTTTAACAAACCAGATCCAAAGTGTAATAATGGCATGTTTAATAATGCCACTTTTTATAGCAGAGAGGAGTCTAGCCTCAAAGTCCACAGTTACCAAAGATAGTATAGAGTTTCAGTCTTTTGGAGCCATTTTTTAAAGCTTTCTGTGAAGTCTTTCCTTCCCTCCTGTGTTTTTTGATGATTTTCAGACACTAGCGGAACTCTGCGGCACAGATGAATAATCAAAACTTGATAAGCAATACTGTTTAGTACAATGAATTCAGTGCTTGTTAGTCTTAACGTAAGATTTTTCAACAAAAATAATAGACAAAATCAGTGGACTGATGATAACAGGGAGGATCAAATTACCGGAGAGATCAGAACAGTGTTGCAAGTAGTAATCTACACATATTTAAGCACTGATTTAGAAACCATTTATGTAAATGCCAAAAGTAAAAAACAAAAATGCAAAATGAAAGGTTTTATATTTTTAATAAGCGGTTAATGTACTTAATGAGGAATTTAACCCATAAAGACCCAAACGCCCACTGACGACCAAAATTATTTACTGATATAAAAAGTTAAATCACTGTTGATCCACTAATTCAATCAATACATGTAAATAATTGTTGTAAAATACAGTTTGTCATCTTTTCATGGTCATCAGATATGACCCATTTGGACGTTCAGAGGCTCCATAGTGAACGTGGAAACACCGTCATCTTCTACAACATTGATTCATCAGTAAAACCCATGGAGCTGGATCAAAGACAGTGGATGGAGACAATTGGTTTATGTTAAGTTAATGAAATATTTTCCTGAAAAATCACTTTTTCCTGAAATTTTCTCTGATTTTGGTATAATAACCCTCAACTTTAATTTGAGCTTTCATGGACATCATATATCATTAAGACACTCGTGATCAGTGAATTAAATGTAGAAAAAATACCTGATTTTCACTTAAGAATGCAAAATACAGACCATATTATTAGAATAAATGGAGATAAATCACTTACTTAAGAAAAGTTGAAAATAGAGAAAAAAAATCATTTAGGAACCACCACAAAAGTAGCACTGGGTCTTTATGGGTTAAATGCCTTTCATAAATAACTTGTATTGGAGTGGATGTTTTACTTCTTATCATCAGCTGGTGATCCATCATTCTCCTGAAGTTTCCTGGAAAGCACAGCAAGTGGAAGAACAGGTAGTGTGAAACGATGAGGAGACCATCCATGAAAATGAGACAGTTCCCATTTATGACCTGTATTAAACCAACTTTATCGTAATACTTGGTCTGTTAATTGGATACATTAATGTTGACATTAATTTGATAATGCCTTACATGATGTACCAGCTAGACTCCACTCCTCCATAAACAAAAATGGCCCCTTTGTGACACTCAACTATACACTCAGTAATGACCAGTCTATGGCATGTTATCTGATAAAGATGGCACATTTATGTAAATGGAGCAGAAATCAACTTTTTCAGGAGCATGTTTCCAGGTAAAAACAGGTTTCTGTTTCCCTTCCTCATATCAATACCAGGTTTAATAATTTACTGTAAAGGCTGGTTAGAAAACAGGCTGTATGAGACCTTAGTCCAGGGGAGACTCATTTTAGTTCAGGGGCCACATCTAGCCCAATTTGATCTCAAGCAAGTTGGACCAGTAATTATTCCTCAGTTTCTCAATTACACAACTACGTTACTACTTACAGATAACGGTGGATGTATACAGATGCAAAACATTTAGTAACAGGCATAATATTAAAATATGAATATCCCAATCATTTTTATAAGACATTTCAGGTTGTTTATGGTTTAGGTTTTTCACATTTTTTGTGAAAGGACAGTTTGTAAATGTAAACATTTTCTTCATGTAACTCTACTTTTTACGCATTGAGAAAAGAGCACAATTTGTCATTATTTTTGGATCATTGTGCTATTACTTTACTTGCCTGATCAATTTGAGATCTAATTGGGCTGTATGTTGCCCCTGAACTAAAAGGAGTTTGACAATGTTTGTCATGACGGGGTGAAAGAGTGAACTCAAGCGCACGGAACTGAAGGTAGTAAACAGATTTATTTAACAAAAGATAAACGTGAACTAGAAAACAGACAAAAAAACTAGAAAAGCACTCGGAGGGAGGGGTCTGTAACAACACAGGATAGCACCATGACAACTTTGAGTGTTAATATCTTCAGTGTGATTTTTTTGCACCTCAAAAATTCATCTCATGAACCTAATTGGACCCTTTGGAGGGCCTGTTTCGGCTGCATGTTTGACACCCTGCCTTAGCCAATAACACATAGACAAGTTAGATTAACTGGACCAGCTTTAGTGACTACTTTACTGCTTTTAATACTATTACTATGTTTATCACTTCTCTAACCATTTTTGTACATAATGAAATTACTATTTACACTAGTTCAATTTGAGCTATAGATCCGTTTAATTTCCCTGAGGGGATAAAGTTTTTCTCGTCTCCTCTCTCATCAAACAGGAAACATTTAACAGAATTGTTTAATTTGTGACACTTGTGGGTTTACACAAGGCTCTGAATACACACTGTACCTCATTTATGATCAATGTACTGACAGATGTTTCGTGACTGCACTTGTTTTAATTGCTTTATGCGTGTGTCTGTGTTAATTGATTGTTGTGTAAATTAGGGAAGAAAAAAACACATTTATTTTTCTGCTTCACCAACTTTGAAGAAATGAAATAAGCATACAAGGAAAAACACTTGGTGATATGTAAATAAATACAAAGTCAACAGAATTTACATTTCAGCTTGATAAATATTAATAATTTGTTTACCATATATTTAGAAGTAAATAGCTGTAGGAAAGAGCTGCTCACATGCTCAGTAAACACTGACGCTTGGTGCATTCAGGTGACATGTGAGTTTCAGACTTCAGCTTGATCTTGTCTGATTTTCCATTTGCAGACACTCTTCTCACAACATTGCACAAGAACTATTTTTTGTTGACTTGAATACAAAAACACTCTGACACTTGCTTGAGATCCAAGAAATCCTTGAAACTTGTTCAATAAGAGAGCGGCAAAGGAGAACGCTGGACTGATACAATCATCTGCTCAACCTTTCTGTGCTTGTTGCTTGAAGTTCAACAGGCTGAACGAACAGAGCTCCATCATAAATAGAACACTGTGAGTCAGAAATTGGCCCAAAGAGATGCTAATGGACATCTTGGTATGGCTGTTTTGTTTTTTTTTTTAGACTGTTTTGTGTTGTGTGAGTGCATATACCTGCAAATATGTGCACACACAACACTGTAAACTGTAAAGACTGAGCAGATGTTCTGTCTGTTTGTATATTTCACAGCAGATATTTGCTTTAACATACATTTGTGTGTGTAATGTATGTGTTTCAGCTTATATGTGTGGAAGACAGCAGCTGTTGTGTGTGCGCTCTGTGGGATGACTATGCGTGTGTTTGCTCAGTGTCTGGGAGATGGAGGGCTTCAGCTTTCATTTGGGCTTTTCGTTGCATGCTTGTCTTCAAGGCTGGAGGGGATATAGTCGTGCACTTGCCTTGACAAACATCAATTATTAAGAATCTGCTCAAAATGCTGACAGAACAAGCTGGTGAATAGACATGTTCACTCGTCTTATGTATCAGAAGATATTTTCTATGAATTCAAAGGCGCCCGGTTAGATTTTTCCACGCTATTCACTTAAAACTTTATTTTATCGTTCGCTGTCAATTTGTCAGTCGGCTCCAAGAACCACTTTTATTTGTAATCGCATCAGCTCTCAGTTCTTAACTCCAGAGTGAAAGAAGCTATAATCAATTCTTTGTTATTAATATTTAATTGACTGTCAAAATAAAATGTTCCTGTTAAATGCAAATACTGAGAGAATCAACAAAATGTTGCTACAATGGACAGTTTTATATTTTTGCCATTTCTAAACCTTTTGACTTCCTGAAGCTGGTGTCAAGTGTATTCATCATTCCATTCAGAAAAGCTACTTGTTTTTGATGTAATCTAACGTCTGCATCAAACATTACTGATATGAGCTTAACATCAACAGTATATGTGTTTGGTTGAATAACGCCATAGTCATATAGGGAATTCTTTCAGTATTTTTCTTTTTGCTGTTTCTTACGTTTACTGCCTTGGCATCCATCATGTCAACCATTAGTTTGTGCACTGCTGTTTTCAAGTCTTGTTTTTTGGAAACTGAGTTAAAGACTGTGGTACTGGGGCAGAGTGACCCGTCAAAACCAAAGACCCTTAAGAAGATGTTTCTCTGGTGACTGATTTTCTGTTTCAGTGTCATGTTGGGTTGTCCACTAACCCCCCCTACCCCCCTTTAAAACACTAGAGACACGTTCCAGTAAGAGAAGTGAATGACATTTACAGATTTAAACCGATTCTTTTGCCCCAAGTTATCCAAGTAAAAACCGGAACCCATTTTCCACAAGCAACATATCCTCGGAACATTCTGACATTAAAATTACAATTTTAAGATGTACAGATCAGGAGAAAATGGACTTAGTTGGAGGCCTTTCTCTGTCTCAGCAAGTACTTGCACCACAAATCTCATCTGCACAAAGTCAAATCAAGTAACTCAAGTGATAAATATGAAACTATTTCTAATCTAATTTCATGCATCCACAATACATTAGGAAACATGAAGTGAACTGTTTTATAACATAGGTGAAGAACACACTGCGCCATCTGTGTATAGATTACATTTAGTCAAATTCTGCAAGCTAATGTCAACGTTCTGCAAACATCAGCCACCACAACAAACGCTATCCGGTTATGTCACATCATTTCAAGTACATGATAAATGTTAGTGCATGCAATTTTGTTTGATAACTTTGTGTAATGTAGCTGTTCCAATTTGCAGGCTAGCTAATTAATTCACTAAACCTCCAATATCCACCAAAAACAGCTGCCCTTGATATTTTCCCCATTAGTAGCAACAATCAGATGCATGTAGTATCATTGTATCATAATCTATTCAGACAGTTCTCTCAATTATTAGCAGTAACAGCTAAAAATGTGTTTGGTGATGATGACCTTTGACCACCAAAATCTAATTAGTTCATTTGTGAATGGATGATTGTGCCACTGTAGCTAAAAATCTTTCAAGGAGACAAACATCTTCGCCCTGATCTTTTGCTGGTTCACCACTGCTTCTAATTGAACGTTTCCACCAAATTTTGCGGTATACTGTCAAGTCTCTTCCTTTTTTGGTGTTGTTAGTGTAATTCATTAACCATAGCAACACTAGAACTGCCTGGCAGGAAGACAAAGCTAGACCAGAATAGAAGTTTAGCAATCTGTAGGTCAGAACCAGACAACCCTCATCCACTTGTCAGTCAAAGTGGCCACACCCTTAATAATGCATAAATGTAAGCCTTAATGTCATTTAAAATGGTGGGTTTTATAAAATTCATTTGCAATATAGGTGTCAGTAGATACAGATTGGAGATTATTGGAGGTTTATGGAGATTATTTATCTTTTGTAGCCAGCATTAAGTGCATTTTTCGATGTCATTTTTCATCCTCAGGGGTTGTAGGTATTCTTTCTGGTGATATCAGTTGTATGTTTGCCTTTTTAGAATGTTTGCTATTAGTTTAATGCTTTATTAGGACAGTTATAGAGTGAAGACAGACAGGCAGGAAATGCCCTGAACTGTTATTGAAGACATTTCACTGCAATAAGGCCTCAGCCTACCTGTACTCAGCTGCCATGATGCCCCTTAATTTATTCTATGGAAGTACTATGGAGGATTTGATCATACTCATGCGGTTACAAGAAGTGTATGTTGCCATCTGTTTTGGTCTGGTAGCCCATACAATAGTGTGTTGATATTAGTTAATCCAATTTCTAACCAATGATGGTCCTGCTTGCATACGTCTTTGATAACAGTGATGATAAATAGATGTCTACGTACAAGTGTCATGTCACTCTCAAATTCTTCAATGTCTCTCTTTCTCTTCTGCTCCTCTTCTGCCACACAGTGTATTTATCTTCAAATAAGTTGTTCATTATAGCCATTAGTCATCCTTTGTATTCTGGAAATACACCTCTATATGTGGTGAAATAGACTGAGAATTAACAACAAAAGATCTGTTTTGTGTACAATTTTCATCACCACATAACACTTTGGGTTGAAGGATTGCAGATTGACGGGTCATGTTGAAGAGGCACAGAATGCGAGCAGAGGTGGACACGTTCGGCATGTGCTCCCTGGGATACTGATTATTAGCTTGTGAAGAATGAAAACAAGGACGTGAAGACATGGCCAGGAGAGGAAAAGACAAGATGAGAGACAGACAGAGGGTGAAAAAACACCGAGAACAACACAGCACAAGCAGCTAGGCTTAATGATACTGCTGCAGGCAGAAGACAGGGGGTCATTGCTAAGCTTTACATGGCGTGCGCTAATTGTAACATTCTTACATTCCTGCTACCATCCATCACCATTGAAACCAGGAGCAAGAGACAAAGAAGTTGCACTGATTCATATTCATAGCTAGAAGAATGACCCTTATTCTATTTTAAAAAGAGCCACACTTTCTGTGTTAATGGTAGAAACATTTTGCAGTAATAAGAAGGAGAGGGAGCAGGGGAGGAGGGGTTATGATATAAAAGATCACCTTGATCAGCTCAGAGTGTTCACTTCCCAGTATGGCCTCAAGGTTAAGATGGCTTGTTATTTTTTATGGCCCTTGTTAAAGACACAGAGAGCACATGGGTAGGTATTTGAAATTTTCTTTTTTTTTTTTTTTTTTTCCTCTGCAAGAAAGGTGTGCAACAGGGCTCCTTTCCGGGTCCCACCTGATTCCATTTGTCTCAAGTGTCTGTGTGCACACGCACAGCTCAAGGTGACTTACACCCACCTGAAATTCATTCACTGGCTGCTTTCTTCTTTCAATTGGAGAGGGAGACATTTCCTTAGAGGATCACTGGATGTGAGAGTGAGATTGTATATTTTAAATGAAGCCTTATTACTTTTCAATGACACTTCAACCCCTTTTTTCATTATTATTTTTTATAATGATGTTCACTCCGGGATGCTATAGTGAATGACATTGAAATATAACCTCCCAAATGAATGTTTTGTTTACCTTTCATGCTGAAGTGTATACTGTGCCAGTTACTGTTATTGCATAGAGACAGATTGAGGCTAGCTGAATTTATTTTTGTATTCTCTGCTGTGTATTATTCATTATCTCACACTGGTTCTTTGTCGAGGGCATTATTCAGATAGTGAAAGTTGTCTAGGTGTTGTGCCAAATTGGACAAATAAGCAACTGCAGGCAAGTGCACCAGCCAGTGTTAATCCTTTTAGAATTCAATATTGAAAACATTAACTTCATATTAACTAAGTCATTTATTGAGAGCCAGTTAATTAAATGTGAATGAGAGCTTTCACTTACCATCATTTTCTTGATGTAGACATATGTAGAAATGTGGATGTATCATATAGAACCTGGTTTCACAATGTACCTGAAAATGTGGTTGTAGTTCTTACTCTTCCTACATTATTTTTGTGCACTACTGCTTATTTGTTCAACTGTTCACAGGGGTACCACAATTAGTTTTTATTATGCAAACCAGCAAGATGCAACAGCAGTTGAGAGAATAAGGCTGACATACAGTATGAATCACATTAAAAGCACAATTCCTGGTTTCTAAGTATTTTTATGCTGAAGTGATGCTACAGTCTTGTGCTTTGGCTTTTATTCTACCACCTTTTCTGTTGCTTCTCTCTTTTGTTGCAATGTTTTTACATTTGCACTGCAACATCAGACTGAAACCTCCTGTACACTTACACTGATAAAGCACTGAAAATATGGCATAAGATAGAGTGAATAAATTATTCACAATAACTCTAATGATGCAAATGCAATGCTTTTGTGTTATTCATCTGTGAAATTTCAGTAGCTGCAGCAGTAAACTGCAGTGATCTAGAACCTAAATGTATCCAAGATAATCATCTGATATCAATACTACCCTAAAACACTTGAACACTGTTGCAAACAGTTTTGGACTTAAATACCAACTCAAGTAACTACCTAAGGGAATTAATTAGTTGATTAATAAATCAGTGAACATCAAACTCTAAAGTAATCCTCCAATATCCATCAAAAGTTGCTGCTCCGATTATTTTCTACAACTCACACGAGAGCATTTCTGTCCTCTTTTTCCAAAACAAGACCCATCAGATGTGTGTAGTATTCTTTCATGATGATGTGTTTAATGATGTCATAATGATCTTTAGTCACCAAAATCTAATCAGTTCATCCATGAGTCCAAGAGAATGTTTGTGCTAAATTAGCAAAAGAAGAAATAATAATCTGTCAAGGAGACAAACACAAATACATAATGGCCCTGATCTTTGGGTACCAAAGTCTTTTTTTAGTTAATCAATGCATCTAGTTTTGTTGTGTAGAGTTATGGACAAATCCACATAATGTAAAGAATATACTTTGACAACCTGAACCAATAAATAAGGGAACTTAAGTTTATAACTTAACTTGTTGCTGCTCACTTTTATGACAAGTTAAAGCTTCAGTGTCAGCTACGTCTAATATTATCCATAGTGTTCACAGTGTCATACAGATAAAGACATTTATAATGTAAAAGTTATATGGAC
>JAPQRP010000003.1:21594860-21610724 GCA_037367295.1 Apogon hyalosoma
CTCCCCAAAGTGGCTCAATGATACTGAGGTCAGCAGACTGAGATGGACACTCCTTCACCTTCACTTTTTTCTGCTGTAGCCAATGACGATTTGGCCTTATGTTTTGGGTCATTGTCATGTTGGAACGTTCAAGACTGTCCCATGCGCATTCTGTCAGGGTATGTAAACTTATGAGCACATTTGTAAGTTTTTTGCATTTATCTTAGGTCATCATTGAGTACATCCTGGGGGGAAATATGTCTAAATTTCTCTTTTATTATCGGGTTTAAAAAAAGCTGGCAAAGTGCCAGATACCAAAATGAACCCAGTTTCATGAAGACACCCAACTAAATTTAGACCCTCTGCACTGCAGCAGTGGTGCATGACCATCCTCCTAATCCCTCCTAACTTTTTATTCCCTGTGGAAAGTTCCTACAGTGGGACATGGCGTAAAAGACTTTGCTGTTTTTTTCCTGTAATTTATTACCTGTCTTTGTGTGTTAAATTACCTCATTAAATTACCTGCATGGAAGTGATTAGCATGGCAGCTACGGTTATAACACCAGAATATCTATCTGAACACGTCAAGCCACGGAAGTCTGTGACTCCTGTCAGACTGGGCTATATTGCCTTGCTGTATCTTTAAACCACCTGCTAGTATTGTTATATACACAGTGAAATATGCGGGCTGTGATTTGATCCCATATATCCCTGTACAGATTAGGGCAGTGTCAGTACAGGATTACCCTGGTAATTCATGTAATGCTGCTTCGCCACAGTTAATTTCCCTGTGGATGAGCGCAGAGAGTTGAGTTATACACCAGTGAGAGATCCCCAAACTACAGTGTATCATTCGCTTGCAGTCCTCCATCTCCTCCACATGTTTGGTATGCAAAAGACATAACTTGGATTTTGTGTCTTTAACAGTATGTCATGTAATTATTATAGCCATACGCCTTCTGTGATTGAGATACGGGGCTGTCTTTCCACTCTGCAGCACGCTTCTGAATGCAAATTGCATTTTTGTAATCAGCTAGCAATAATCATGAGAAGAAATAGTGATGGATAAAGAAGAAAAGCAATGGTAAATTCATCTTCTGAAAGCTGAAAAGTGAATCACGGCCGGGTTAGACTTGCAAACGCTGCTGATTAGCATGGAGGCGAAAGCATATTGGGAAGCTAACCTCTGTAGAGCCAGTTGTTTGTGTTGAGGAGGCCACAGGAGGAGCTGAAATCCCCTGTAATTATCACTCCCTGTGGAAATTAAGGCTGACCTTTCTAAGTAGAAGCTGATAATAGAATTCAGAGGGGGAATAACTCACTTACACATTCACTCACAGAGTGTCCCGTCAGCAATATTAGAGCTGATTTAAGGCAAGACGTGAGGTTGGGAAAGGTCTTCTCTTCTCTTAGTTTCTTTTTCTCAGACTTGATAAAAATTTCTCTGCTTTAAGTAAGTAAAATGACATCAGGAAGTGTCAATAAAAATGTGAAGCAGTGCATTATAAAAAAGAAAAAAAAAAAAAAAAACAATTTTGGTGCCTTTAACAAGAAACTGCCACTTTTTCATGGGCTGAATTGCCACCCATGCATTTTACCCAAAGTTTTTTAGGAAGGCACTTTGTGGATAATTATTTGACAAGCTGCACCACTCCTATTAGTCCTTGGATTTTTTAATTGGCCAGGGAGGGCGAAGAGTGTTTTCAAGAGAGACTCTCGGTCCGCTCCTTAAGAAGGAATTCTTAAATTGGAGAAAATCAATGCTCTTTTTCACCTTAATGCACAGCAACACAAAAACATAAATCTCTGTTAAACCTGCATGGGTGCAACATATACGCACACATATTGCACAAGCAAACTGCCACATTATTAAACTTACGCAGACCTAGAAAAGGCTTACAGAGTATTTTTGCCCCTGGCGCCCATAATTCTCTGCTGATTACACTGAGTGTGGTTTAATGGAAGCCCCAATAACCCGAGCTGGAGAACACACTTACACTGAAACATACACACACACACACAGAGTGAGAAGCTGGAGAGCAGTGCTGTCAGATAGAGACAGAAAGAGGACGGAGAGATTAAATTCTGCCGAGAGTTTTTTGTCTGTGAGATTGGTTCTTAACGTCCCCAGCTCCCTTCACACTCCCTATTAGTGCAGTGAGGAAGAGAGCAAAGGGAGGGAGGGCTGGGAAAAATAGGAAACTTCAACAGAGACACTACTAGGAGGATACTTAACAATGTTATTAATCCATTAATCCTTGTTTGACATTTGCCAATGCATCACCCCTGATTGCTCTTTCTTTGAGAGCTGCAGGCTACTGTAGGTGTGTGTATGTGTGTTCACACCACCTCCTACTCTTATTAGCTTTTCAACGGCCTCTGAAGAATGGAGATCTGGTGAAAGACTGCCTAAGTCAAAACATTTAACAAGTGTTAAGGGTCAAGATTTTTATCATGCGTTTTTATCAATACAAAGAGAATACATTAAAAAATATTCTAGTTGTACTAAACCTAAACTTGTTTAAATGTTCCATTTATTGCAACATATAGAAGCACTGTTTATCTGTACTATACTACAGTTAATGGGTGGCTGTGGCTCAGGAGGTAGAGCAGGTCATCCAATAACCAATAGGTTGGTGGTTTGAATCCCGCTCTGTCCTTGTCATGTGCTGTTGTGTCCTTGGGCAAGACACTTCACCTCCTTCCTCTAGTGCTGCTACTCACACTGGTGTATGAATGCATATGAATGTATTGGTGGTGGTCGGAGGGGCTGTAGGTGTGAATTGGCAGCCCCGCTTCCGTCAGCCTGCCCCAGGGCAGCTGTGGCTACATATGTAATTTACCACCACCAGAGTGAGAATGAATAATGGATCCACTGTATGTGCATTGAGTATGCGTTCATAGAGGAGCGTTATATAAATCCAATCCATTATTAGGAATTTGTATTCTACAATTCATTTATGTGAGAAGTGCATGTGGTCATGTCTTTATGTGAAATATGTAATAGAATCTGTACTGTGTTTAGAACTGGCCACTTGTTGACGTTAACCAGTTCTATTCATAAGCTAACATCTAGTGTCGTTTTGCAGTGTTCGACATACAAATCAATGTACAGGCTGTTATCATGGACTTCACTAATGACAACAAATGACCAACTCCAGCACAGAATACAGTGAAACACAAGCATGCATCTCCTAATCTGAACTTTTAATCAGTACTGTCAGTTCATTTTCAAGGGCAGTAGACAACCCAAAAGAAATTGCAATGTAACTTGGTTGGTTTTAGCCATCTCTCAGTTCTGAGGTCAGGTTGCAAACATGGTGTCCTGCTATTTACACTGCTGACTGGAACTGCAGTCCATATATTTACAGGTTTATTGATATATTTTACCTAAATTATCAGCCTCTGTCTTAAGTTTTAGGAATGTGTGTCATTTGCTCAAAGTTGGGTGATCCTTAGGACTACATGACTTTGTTCAATGAGAAGTGCATGCACAACTTGATTTTTCAGTCTCTTGTATTGAATAGTCTGTTCTCACAAGCTCCTTCCAACGCTTGTGAGAAATTGACTATCAGTCACAAACACGGGAATTTGTGGCTGAAAGTTAATAAACTGCAATATGAAACTGTGCAAAGACAGCATTATATAATGATGTAAAAGTGTTGCTACATATAGCACAATCAATTAAAACTTTTCCACCGGCACAAACCTCATGTTAATTCGTAGCTGATCTTAATGCTCATTTGCAGTTGGTTCAGTTTGTACATATTCTAAGAAATTGATTATCTTTTAAAATAGCTATAGATCTACTTTATTATTGGTCTTCCCTATTGGGACTCTAATTTCAGATGCATAGCCTACTGAAGTTAGCATCACTGACTTCATGTATACAAACTCTCCAGAGAACATTGGAATAATGTTTGTTTTCTACTAACCTCAAGGCATTAAAGACTTTAAAGTGCTATCATAGTTCTTGCCTTAAACTTTAGCCTGAAAACACGCTAGAAGTGATAATTTTTTTAATGATCTCCCAAAACTGTTATCTTTTCTTTATTTCTAATTAGAATCAAAGTGGAATGTCTGTGAATGAAGGCACACAGAACATATTATTGCCAAGCTGCACCACACAGATGATTACCTTTTTCGTAACCTGTGGCACAAACACACAAATAGAACAGTATCAAAAAATTTCATTTTTAAAGCTTTACATGTAGCTCCCACAAATAGGTATTCTCAAGCTCAAGTTGATGTAAATTTTCACAGAAGGTGAAGCAAATACATACCCAAACAAGCCTATAATAAAAAACACTTTTCTTCTCATTCCTCAACACTGAACCTGTTTTTTCCCAGTGCTGGGCTACTGGGGCTCTTTGGGCCAGGCTAACATCTGTTGAATCAAGGAATCGCATGAAACCACTTGTTTCTAGCTGAGCTGCTTGAGCCTCGTAAGGCTTTTCACATGAACACGATTCTAAGACAAGTGTCTGCATTGGACCAAAAGGAAACACAGGGGACGTAGATGCCGAAAGTAAGGGTCACAGCAAACTACAGCATGATCTGCAAATGGCACAACCTTTATGATAGCTGACCCACTGAATAAGCCTGTCGCTGGCTCATGATTTCAGTCATCATTCTCCTCACCTACAAACATCTGCAGCAACTTCTAAGCCAACTAGATGCTAGACAATTTACACATCACATAGTCCACATAAGTCTTAAGCTGTTTCATGTTGCATTTTCTTATGCAGGGATTTAGACATTTTAAAACGGAATTGTTCCACCCAAGACAATGTCAATTACATACAACCCAAAGATCCGTAATGAATCATTGTTGCTCCAGTCAAAGGTCACAGTTGCTCTGGTTTCTTAAAACATTGTTTTGCAGTGTTTTTGACCGTAAGAATTCAGTACCAACGACAGTTATTTTCAGGTGAGTAAAATGATGATATGATGATTTGTACAACTTTCTTCTTCCAAACACAGACTTGAGTGTTTCTTCAGTTCATTTCAAAGGTCAAAGTCATATTTCATCAAGTCAAAGTACAAATTTGTTTTTACTTACTATAGGTCTTGAGTTAAAATGCTTTCTCTCTTGTAATTAAATGAAAAAGGTCGGTGTGATTTAAGCTGGCGACACACTACGCAACTTTCACAGCTTTTTATTTTTAAAGTCTAGAGGTAGACACTAACAAACTGTTTTCAGCAGATTTTTGTGTGAATGACTGAAAGACTGGAGATCACACACTTAACAACTGAGCCTGATGAGGGATCACAGACTACAGAATTTATCAAACCAACTGAACTGAAGAACTGAAGAAGTCTCTTGGATGAGAGACGAAACGTTTTCAAAAGAGCTAAACCTGTCCAGTTGAAATACCAAGAAAAACCAATTAAACTCATGTGAATGCATCAAACTCTTGTGAGCTTAAAGGATAAACAAACATACCAGTTTTTGGTGGTAATGTATCAATTTGTTTGCCAATCGTAAATAAAAGTGTTTCGATATAAGGGCTACTTCTCATCATATTCTGATGCTGTTTCCTGTGTTTTTCTTATGTTTTTTGTTAATTGTTAACTTCACACTGTCTGATTGTGTCCAGCTTTCGCTCCAAAAATTCAAACATGTTTGACTGTTACTGTGGTCAGGTCAATTCTAATATCCTCACAATTTTCTACCAACTAGCTACGTTGACTATCCCAAACTCGTATAGATTGGTGCAGACTTTACCGAACTGGGACTTGCGGGTAACACCTGACAAAAAATGTTGTAGTGTGGTCTCAGCTTTAACCATTGTAACTTATGTTAGTATTAAGTTTACTTGTTAGTTAGCCTGTTGCTAGGCCAAATTAGCATTAATTAGCATGATTATACAGTATGTGAATTTGGCATTACTGTTAAATTACTGAATGTTATGAGTATGCTATAAAATTGTCATCTTTGTTCAACATACTGACTGATAAAGGAACAAGAAAGTAAGCTAGGCAACAAGTTTTAACCAAGAAAAGAGCCAGAATTATTTAATTATTTTTTAGTTTATTTGGTAGGGTCAGTGCACATTAACAAATGTCTGAATTCAACAATAGCAGATGTAAAAATGCTGGATTATAGCAAAAATATAAAAAAAAATAAATATGTGAACACCATTGTAAAATGTCCTCATAATTACCTACTTGTGTTTAAGAACTGTATTTTCGCAGAACTTCACAGCCTCGTTGCGTACATTCATAAATCCTTGACGGGTTATCTTGTGGGAAGGTAACATTCATATTATGTTACAATAAAACAAACATCATAATCTAACTTTGAGGCTCTATTGTAAATGTTTCCAAATTACTGAATTGTGCGTGTGGTCACAGAAAAAGATTTCCTGTTTTCCTCCCAGTCCGTTACACATTTCCAGTTTCCACATTTGTTCACCATGTTTTTCCCTGAAGCCCAACGTGATTTGTTTGTCACAGTCACACAGCGTTTGTCACAGTCTGCTGTAAAATATAATGATGTTTAGAGGCAGAATGTTGAAAGGCTCATCATGCACATTGTTTAGTCTTTTATTATTATTCTTTTTTTTTAGGTGTCATCCAGAAAAATAAAACCGTAAGCCAAGCTTTGAATCCTAGAGGAATTCTTCTGTCTGAACGCTGGTGTGGCTGAGGTGTTTTGTCTCAGCCGTCGAGGTTATGGGTGTGAACTGTCTAGTACTGTATGTCTGGGATGTTAGAGTGGAAAATAATCAGGCCTGTGGTGGTAGATGGCTGGGTGTGCTGGAGGGGTGAGAGGGACCCTTTAGAAAATAGAAAATTGAAAGCTCTGTTGTAATCTCAAGCCCTATCAGATCTCAATCCTTGTCCTGATATCAGAAACCCAACACACATGTGCGCACACACATGCAAGCATGCACACATAACAGCCCACAACTTCGTTTACCGGCTACTCCCTAAATCCCTGAACTGTCATCTGACGCACGCACACACTGCAGACTAAGACAGCTTAGTGATGGTGTTTGGTTTCGTTATCAGCATCACCTCTGTTGCAGAATGGCAGGTCAAAGGTGTTGAATTTAGAGAAGTGTCTACGTGAGCTTGGATTCATCACCAGCCAAACACACACCAAAGCACGCACGTAAGCACGCATGTGCTTGGTCTTTGGCATCTCTTGTGATTGCCGTTAAAGCAGTGACAGTAAAACGGCGAGGCATTAGAAATGAATGAGCAGAGAGAGTAATCACAGCATTGTCAGCGCTCACTGGCTGCACAGCGAGCTGATTGTCATACAAGCAATTTACTTGTTTGACTGACTGACACAAAGTGGATGCCAGGCTGTGATTGAATTCAGGCCTGTATTGAAGCCGGGTAACGTCCGGATGCAATAAGCATAATAATGCAGACGTGATCGATCCGTCTAATGATATTCTTTATTACAAATGGTCTTTCAAAAATATTTACAACTCTCTCAACTCAAATTGCCATCCACAGGGACCACTGAGACCAGATCATAGGCTTATTATCATTGACTTCTTGTGGGGACACTGAGGGCCCCTGCACCACACTTCTTTGTTTATGATTTATCTAATTGCAGTCAGTTTAACATTGCCACCAGTGGGGCTTTGCTTCCCTTTGATCTACAGCATTAAAAACAGCCGCATGCATTATGTAGAGCCTGTTTGGTGTGTAAACGACGTTTAAGAAAGCTAATAATTGCTCTGTCTCATATTTCGTTATTTATTTATCGTATATCTGTGGATTCCAACACCCCGCTTGCGCTCCCTTTTGATTTATTAACCACGTAGATAGGGCTAATTAAGGAACTTTCTGGAATACTTGCAAAACGGAAACAAAAATACAACTGTGTGGCACATTAGACTCCCATCCTTTCATTTTTGTCATCATTGCAGCTGAAATGAGCTCATTTGCACTGATACCAGACAGCACGGAGCATACACGTGACAAGTTGTTGATGTGTCAAGGCATGGTAAGTAAACAGCAAATCTGAATGTATGATGCTGTCCAATTAGTTCCAATTATCGCACATATTTGTCTTAATGTGCAGGTTTTTGGTTTGATAGAAGTGGTACTCAGATGGAGTAGTGTGTTTTGGAGACTTCTGAGGTAGGCAGGAAGAGCTCTGCTGGACTCATCAGCAGGCAGTCGGTCACTAATGAAGATGTGGGCACTGATGAGGAGAAAACTCTCAGAAAGCTGGGGGAAGCTGTCACATATTTGCCTTTTTTTTGTCTTTTTCAGCATTGTCATTTCTGACTATTCCCAAACCTGATTTCTTACACCACAGTCGCCCAATTTGTTCATCCTTGTTCTGTTATTATAAAAATCGCTGTGCAATCTGAGTCTAAATTACTTAAATGGCATTGTACAGCACAGTGTTGTCAAGTTTCCCAGTTAATTACAAATGTATTTTCTACAAAGAATTACAACATTCTCTCTCTCTAGCTCTTGCCCTCTGGTTTTCACTTTTTTTTTTGGGTGTAATTTGTACATAACAGAAAAGTATGACAAAATATTGCTCAAAATGGCCACATGGTGTGCATGTATTTCCACCCCAGCCACCACAGTAAAATGTTGCCTTTTGTGTATTTCTGCAAACCACAGATATGCAATATCATCTTTTATGAACCACAAATATATTTCATATCTACATTTCTCTATACATGTCTATCCAAGTTATATTGTTTTGATGGATCATAGTATTATTCAACTTTATAGTGTTAATGGGGGTCCCATTAACCGAGGACCTCAGTAGCATGTCAGTGCTTGAGTGTGAATACAAAGGAGTTGACAACACAGACTTCAACACAAACTTCACAGAACCACCCCTGTGAACTTACATATTGAACCTTTAACAATCTCAATCCACGGTTGAGTAACGCTAAATTCATATTCATTACACACTTTCAGCAACTGTTTTCAAACATACACAAGGCTTAGATGGAAATATCTGCATTTACTTCACACAGACTTTAATGAGTTGTTTCTTACTGTAAATAAAGTAACAAGCAAATAGGATGTTTTAGCTAAAAATACCTGCAGACACATTTTTCCATCCCTGCATGCCTGTCAGCCGTCTTCAGCTTCGTCCCGTCTCCCTGTGTCTATTCCCCCGAGTCTCATATCTCCCAGGTGTTTATTTACAACACAAAGACGCCGCTTTAATGATGCCTCGGGGTTGTCAATATAATCAGAGTGATCCTCTTCATCTACATGAGCTGTCAAAAAAACAAAAGCCTACAAGTTACAGTTACAGCGCATGCAATGAGAACTGGCATCCACTCTCTCCACCGTGTTACAGGAACAAAGATATGAACAAAAGCTCTGTCAACACAGTCTGACATTGTCTTTGGATAGATCCCTGTGTGTGCGGTGTGTTTACATCTGCTAACCACATTTCTTTTCCAAAAGCCTCTCCGAAGCGGCCTAATGATGGGGGCTGATGACAGATTTTGGTGCATTGTGGGAAGCGGCTCGGAAAGATCAGCAGACTTCAGAATAAAAATAGATACTCTATCCTTGATGCTATTTTGGGATTTTTTGTTGTGAATAATTAAAGCATTGAGTTTGAAGGTGTGCTCATATGTGTGTGTGTGTGTGTGTGTGTGTGTAATTACTGGCATTTACGTAGTGGAGCATCTCCCATTACAATGGAGAGGCTGGCAGAGAGACTACAAGGTCAAGGCTCAATTTATCATCATTTGCTACTCAGGTCACCGTGTGCTAGCAGCAGATGTAGCGGAAGTGTCGACATTTGAAATATGAAAATGTCTCACTGCTCTGCCTCCTACGTGAGGTAAACACAAGATGAGCTGCTTCATTTCATGCACCATCATGAAAGACTAACAGTTACTTTGACGTTTATTTATTCACTTTTGAAGCCAAGTCTGTGACAGTTAAATGTGCCTAAATAGCTGCCTGTGAAGAACACAAATCTAGATGGAGGGCTGCAGCAGGGGCACCATAAGAGGGGAGAAAGGTGATGACCATTCTAAGGGTTCATGACTGACAGGGGATCTAGAGATTTAGAGATCTAGTCAAATTTGAGTTTTTTAACAGAAATTGTTAACCTTTCTCCATAAAATAATGTTTGCTTCACAAGGCGCTAATAATCTCATTTGGTCTTTGCTTGAGTTTTTGTTTTGTTTGTTTTTTATTTTTGTGTTTGGCAAAACGCTATAAAATCCACTCAACCTCTGACCTTTGCCTCCCCCCTCTTTTTTTTATGATATGGTTTGGTCTAGATGTCAGAGCTAGTTGCTGATGCTGTAGTTGTTTACATTTTTCTTTTTCCTATACTGAATGCTAGGTAGCTTAATTTGTTATGTAGGACAGGCATTAATATAAGCATTATGCCTCTGCCTGCGCCTTTTCAGTCACTAACCTCTCAGTAATGTTTGTAGTGTTGACAGTGGTTGTATTATGTGGTGACTGAATAAAGAATTTCATCATCATCATCATCTTCATGCTAGAAAATGTTCTTCCATCCAAAAATTAAAATTATATTTTATTTTTATATCAATGAAGGGGAGGGGTGGGGGGGTGTTATGAAAACTATTTTCAAAATATAAAATATGGCTTGTACCTTTCTAATTCATCTTGCACAAAATCTTAAAAAAATATGAGCAGAATATGAATCTATGTTGGGTTAATTGAAATGATGGGGCCCAAAGTGATATTTATATTTTTTTTATCACATATCACCCCATATCCCTTGAGTGCTGCAGATCAAAAGTAAAAGCTCATTAAATTAAAACGTAAAATCTATTATATTTTATGGGAAGGTAATATTCTAGCACTTAAATTAAAGTTTTGTAACTCTCATTATAACTCTCATCTCTGAGAGGTCACAAGTTAATCAAGCATAACATTCAACCACTAAATTTTATTTTCAGGAATGCAAGTAAATTACTATAGGAATTTGACATCTTAATCAAAAAATAAGAATGTGCTTTCCTGTCCTGTTTAGTTTTTTTTTTTTCAGTTTTTTTTCTTAAACAGTAAATTTGAAAAATCATGGAAAACAATTCTAATTATGTTTTAATGTTAAAAATATCCTATCCATTACCATATTACCTATGGTGTTACTTTAGGGCAGTTACGACATTAACACATAAAGAGTTTGACATCCCATCATATGAGATGCCAAACTCTTCAATGCAAGAGATTGATCCAGAGAACCATCAAACAAAAAGTAGAAAAATGAATGAAGCAGCCACTGGGTTAAAGTCAACCAGTTACTCCTCTGCAAATGAACCCCTTTGACCCAACACCAGCAGTGTGTTTTCACAAACACCACGGGGTATTTTTAAACCTTATTTTAGACACTTGCCTAATTTTTAATCATAATTTGGCTGGGTGGATAATTTTTATTTCATTGCTGGTCTACATGGACTTCGAAAACATAGCTGCTGGATTAAGGCGAGCTAGTAAAACCACACTGAGATCACAGATTGTGCTTCACATTACTGTGGTATGTGGCCCAATATAAGCTTGTCTCAGTGATTACATGATTAATCAAGCCAACCAAGAGCGGCCATAATGATCACATCCCACTACCACCATGTTTCACGCTGATAATGAACCATTCATTTGAGCTAATTTGCTCTGGGAATCTAGTAATCTTCCCCTTGAGTTGAGACAGAAAATGAGCCATCGTAATCTTCTTATTGAGTTCAGTGTGTTTGTGTCTGTGTGTGTTTGTGTGTGTGTGTGTGTGTGTGTGTGCAAATGAAAGTCAGCACTTTTCTCTCTCCAGTGAGAAGCGAGGCTACAGTGCAGGGCATGAAAGTGTGACTCTATCTCAAGTGGAGGTGAGCGTCTTGCACAGCAGTATTTTATAAGTAGCCAATCACGGCGCAGAACGGCCAAGTGATTCTCTCCTTGTACCTGTCTTCCTTTTCCTTATTGTTTTTATTCAGCACTTAGTGAGTGCAGAGCATGCTGGGTCCTTGTCCAGATGATGTTGTGCTGCTGTCAGTGAAGTAGCTTCATTCCAGCGAGGGCGTGGACGCAGCGTGTGGCCCTGTACACAATTAATTTCTGGTCAGTGCACTTAATGAATGTCAAAGGAGAAAGTCCTTCCAATTATACTTTTTATAAAAATATTTTATTACATAATGTCACCCTATTAAAAAAATAAAGACAAGCAGATTTGCATGCATGAGCTGTGAAATAAAAGTAAAGTGAAAGTTTAAAAACGTATCTCACAAGCAATGCCTCAAGACTATGTTGGAAGAATCCACAAAACTCTTGACTTTTAAGTCCCTGTTCACTCAAAACACGTATTTTTCAGTGTGTATTCTTAACATGTTCTTTTATTGGAAGCTCCAAGGATGTTAGGATTCGTCTCAGTCTCAGATTTGACAACATTTAATATGACCACGAATAACATAGATGCTCAGCGCTGAGGACTCGAAGAACAATGTGCCCAGATCACAAGATGAATTGTACATTTATTTTCCCTATGGACGAGCTAACCTGTACAAATGGGCTGGTCTTTAAAATAGCATTATCTAACTAAGTCAAGCAGATGTGGGGCCTCACCTCAAAGTAAACTTATGCCAACGGTAAGTTTACATCTTATCTCCTATGTCTGGCAATACTACATGTGGGAATATGTGTGTGTTTAGTCGTGTATCTAAAGGAAGAACAGACAATACTTAACTCCTTTGCATACAGCTGTTTCATATCTTTGAAAGCTTAACATACTGACCAAAATATTTAAACTAAAACAGAGTAAAATATAAATCCTGGTCACAAAGAACTCACCACTAACAATATTGAAATAAAACAAATTAAACAAGTGAGTCCTATGTTAAAACATTAACTACTGACCACTGAAAAGATTAAACTTAACACTTCGTTATCTATTTACTTATCTGTTTGTTTTTTTCTGTCTTTCTGCCCAGTTTACTCAGTTCTTGTTCTAGTTATTGTTACCATTATAATCATCACCACGGTTGTTACTGTTTGTATTGTTGATGTTTTTTTGTGAGGGTCTTCACCACCTTCTTCTTTCTTATAACTCCCTCACCCCCCTTCCATGTCAGGTCCGGCATCAAAATGTGGTTCAACAAAACTCATAATAAAGACAGTAGAACACAGGTGTCAAACTCCGGTCCTCGAGGGCTGGTGTCCTGCATTTTTTAGATATCTCCCTCTTCCAGCACACCCGGTTCAATTAATAATCAGCTCATCATCGGGCTCTGCAGAAGTCTGATAATGATGTAGTGGCTTCCAGGTGTGATGGAAGAGGGAATTATCTAAAACAAGTAGGATACTGGCCCTCGAGGACACCCCTGCAGTAGAGTATCAAGGGGAGCCTCATATACTTTATTAAGTTTCCCTTTGGCAAAGCAAATTTGTTCAGCACCAAAAGGCAGCCAGACTACCATTCTGCTGATAGGATGCTGGACAAGACAAGTTAAAAAAAAAACAAAAAAAAAAAACTTCATCATCTAAATTAGAATAATATTTTTTAATATTAAATATAATTAATATTTTTTCTTCCCTGTAATCTTGTTACCCGTTCTCACATTCAGCTGCTGTACTGACTAAAGGTGCATTCACACCAGCCCTGTTCAATCCACCTCTACTTTGTTTACTCTGAAAGTCCGATTCATTTGGGGAGGTGTGAACGCACAGTCGAACTCTGACGTGGATCAAAGAAGCAAAATCTGGTTCGCCTTAAAACACAAGTCAGGTTATGCTTCAGATGAACCACAGGCAAGAAGTGGACTACAACACAGTTCCATGTTTTGTTTTCACGTGACAGAAACAGAAGTTGCCCTTCATTAACCACTAGATGGGCGAGGTTTCCTGCTCATTGTTTGTCTTGTCATCTCCTTCAGTAATTCTTGATGCAGCGCCACCACAGGCCAGGAAGGGAAGAGGTGATTCAAAAGGGTTGATTCATTTGACAAAGTGCAGCATGAAAGCAAACTCAGACCAGCTGAAAGTTGAGACCCCAATCGTAAAGAGTCTAGTGGAGCATTAGGTGTGAAAACGACAAAAAAAATCCGGATTTAAAGGGCAGACATCCCTGCAGGATTTGAATCATGATCTACAATCCAAGTTTTATGAGTCTGATGTGGAAATATTAATATTAATTAAAGTGGACTCTCAAGGAAGCACAATACTTTGACTGTCAAGCATAATCTTTGCAAATTAAAAGTATTCACATATTAAGAGATTCCAATTTTTTCAAAGGTGGAGATATTACATTGAACTTTTCTATGAAAAAACAGAGACCCGCTAAACATACTTAACTCTGCACTCAGTACTTTTTATTCTGCTTTTATAATACTAAAAAATGAAATGGTGTGTATGAACAGTTTATTATGTAACGTTTGTGTATGCTTGTGTCATATTGTGAGGTTTGTGTTGGAGTCTATGTTGTGCAGAAAGCTGGTCATTTTACTTTTTTACTGCACATTTTACAGCACATTCACCAGTCTTACTCTTCTTAACCCATAAAAACCCAGTGTTACTTTTGTGCTCGTTCCCAAATAAATTTTTCTCTATTTTTAATCTTTCTTAAGTCATTTATCACCACCATATTTTGCATTTTTTCAGTGTAAATAAGATGATTTCCTATATTCAGTTCACCGATCATGTAGATGTTTATAAAAGCTTAAGCTAAAGTTGATGTTTCTAACATCAAAAACAGAAATAAAACTGAAGAAAAAGTGACTTTTTCAGCAAATATATTATAACCAAACTTAAAACCAGGCCTCTCCATTCACTGTCATTTATCAACCTCTATGGGTTTTACTGGTGAATCAATGTTGTAGAAGGTGACAGTGTTTTCATGTTCACTACGGAGCCTCTGAACGTCCAAATGGGTCATATCTGATGACCATGAAAAGATGAAAACTGCATTTTACACCAATTATTTACTTGTATTGATAGGATTAGTGGATCAACGGGGATTAAACAGTTTAAATCAGTAGATGGTTTCAGTTGCCAGTGGTTGTTTGGATCTTTATGGGTTATGTACAGTCTGCAGCTTTTCTAAGATTTTGAATGCATAATTTACACCTGCCACGGAGTATAAGGACTTTCTCTTAAATAAAATATCTACGTACTTACTACTGCGATTCAAGCATTTACCTTTTGTGAAATACTATAGTGCGGACATTAAGTACTGAATGAGAGAACAAACAGTACTTTGGTGCAATATCTAAGTATTGACAGCATATATAAGCTCATATATTCACGTGTTTACCTTTGGGAGCTGCTGTTGAGGAAGCTCTTGGTGATAAATGGGTGTTTGAGAATCCCTTGTGGGATAATTCTCTCTGTCCTGTCCCAGGTGAGCATCACCTTTAACAGCTCAACACATTCACTTCTGGCTCTTTATATCTGGTTTAGAAAATATTGAAAATCTAACAGCACAGGGAGATCCCTGTCCTATGAATCATGAAGTTACTACTCAGTGGTTTAACTTCCTGCTTGAATACTTACTGGTTTTTACTTTCATCCAATAGAGGTAAATGTGTAGAACCTCTTCTCAGTGCTGTCAGTGATATCGCCTGAAAAAAAAAAAACATATATTTTAATATACATGTGTCATAAATATGGAATGGTTTTAATGAGAAATAATATTGGGGATTAAAAGATCATTGGAAAACATTTAAAGAATGGGAAATGTACCTCACAAGCCAAGTGATCGGACTCTTTGTCGAGAAGACTCTCTGGAGTCTGTCCGTTCTGCAGAAGATGGTTCGGTGTTGGTCCCAAAACGTTTGTGGTGTGTTTGAACTGGAAACTAAACACATTAAAGAAGTGATATTTTGCTTTTTTTTTTTTTTTAATGGAATTATACATTTTAAAACATTTCCCTGTGCTCTACATAAACTGTAAATGCTCTGCTTGGGTCTG
>JAPQRP010000003.1:21610824-21629900 GCA_037367295.1 Apogon hyalosoma
ATATTTTTACTTTGGTTAAGTGCATAATATGTTTCATTTCTACATTACATTTAACAATTACTAGGTGTATGGTGTAGATTTAACATATATAGTTCAATGAGGAAGTTAAGTTTGATTAGTTGAATAGTTTTTTTCCTTTCAGATCTGTTTTCAGTGTTTATGTGGGTGTAAATTATGAGGTGAAAAAAAAATTACGATTTGAACAGATCCTTTATCTACAGGAACAACATTTCATTTAAACTCTTGTATGTAACTGTTTACCCTGTGTATCTGGTTAGTACCTTATTGCTGGTTATTCCAAAGGAGATCTGGAGCAAAAATATCCAGAGGTATTTGCAGAATGTGCTGTCATGTGCAAAATGGTAGTCAGACACATTCAGGTTCAGTCCGATGAGCAGGAAGGTGACATAGATTTAATCGATAGTTTCATGGATATTTCTGAGTGTATAATTGCTTGGCCAGTTGTTCCACCTTTAACCGGTTGCTTCTTGAACTGTCAAAGATCCAGGCTACGAAGTGTGTAAGTCACAAGAGCAGTTTATAGTCGAGGAGTGCTCTTTTGGTGCTGTTGTATCAGTAGATGAGGCTGAATACAGATCCACTGGTTTCTTCCTACTATTGTGTAAATTGGTGCATGCGCTGCAAATTATTTGGTTCTTACCAAGATAAAAAAAAAAAAATACTTAGGTTCAGAAGTGTTAGAGAATTTATCTTGTTTTAAGAGTTAATTTCTTATTTTAAGTGTTCATACATCTGTAGACATGCTTAATTCTAGATTTAACAGTCTTAATTCAAGAAACCTATTATCTTGCTGCATGGACAGATATTTCACTTATTTTGAGTATCTTCCTCAGATTTAGTGTTTTGATCTTGTTTTTTAGACACCCCTTTTTTGCAGTGTGTATCTGCACAAGATGACTGGCATGTTGTAAAATGAATTGTTCTGTAATGATATTGGTAAGAAATCCTTCATTTCGCACGTGATGATCCACTTGCAGGACATGTTGGAGTTAATAAAACCTATGAGCGGATGTTGCATTGTTCCACCATTATAAAAATGCCATGTCTGTCAGGTTTCTGGTAAATCATACTAGACCATGCCTCCTTATCTGCTCTATCCCATTCCAGTCATTTCAATGGGTTATTGTGGACTGAGTTTTCCATTTCCACTTATGTCCTCTGTGACTCAGTGCCTGTGATTTTGTCAAAACACGTGACATTGCTCTCTTTATTTAGGCTCCCAAAGATAATACAAACTGGTCAAGGACATTTCATGTAGCATACTTTTTGCACAAGTAATGAACAGCTTGGTATGAGTCACTGCTGCTCAAGTGAATACCATCCAGAAAGTCATTGCGCTGTTGAACACTTTCACCAGACTCTTAATTCTATGCAAAATGACTGCTTTGTGTCCAGTAATGATAAGGCTGAGGGAATCCATTTTCTCCTCTTTGCTTCTCACCAGGTGGTTTGGGAGTCATTAGGTTTTAGTCCAATGGAGTTGGTGCACACACTGTGCCAGGCTCTTATGCGTGTTCTCCTGATACACAATAGGCAATGATCTGTAATCCTTAGTGATCATTGCCAAAGCACTTTTGATTTTTTTCTCTTTATTCAGGCTCCCAAAGACAATATGAACAGACCAAGGAAATTTCATGTTGCATATTTTTGCAGAAGTAATAAAATATCTTGGTATCACTCACTGCTGTTCAAGCACATCCAGAATGTCACTATCCTACCTGTTGCACCACCTGCACCCACTGGCATTTACACCAACCACAACCCCTTCCTATTAATGCATAGGTTAAGCGTGTAGAGGGCAGAGAAAATTTTCTGGCCAACAGTTTATCTTGCAGTTGTGTCGATGGGTGAATATCCTGGTATACACCCTGTTACTCACCATCTTAGGATGGGCTGTTTGTGTGTAAATGTCAGCCTTGTAATGAACTGGTAACAGGGCCGGGGTGAAGGCTCCATCATCCCTGCTGCCCTCTCAAGGACTAAGCAGTTCAGAAAATGAATGAATGAAAAATACCTTAAATCAGAACCTCTGAAAGGGTTCAAGCTGCGTGTGACTTTTGTCAACAATTTTTCATCAGTGCTGTAAAACCCGAGTCATAACCTAAGTATCATGAATCCGCAAGTGTCTCCATGATTGCGCACCTGAATCTCTTTACAAACAGAGCCGGTTGGTCACTCGGGCATTTTCGGCAGTGGCAGCAACAACAAACATGATGACCAATCGAAACCGGGTGCGTGGAACTCCGCTTCCCACAGTGCACATTGTGACTAATTTCCAAAGATGTCCGAGTGACCTACTGGCTCTGTTTGTAAACACATGGAGTGTTTATGGTGAAGTACACTTCGAAATTGTTCACCGTGAGGGAAAAGATTCAGGTGCGTAATCACGGAAAGACTTAGGGATTTATGATACATAGGCAATGACTTGTGTTTTACAGATCTGAGAAAAAAATTAGTGACGAAAGCTTTGTGGTTAGATATATTGTCAAATTTTTAGTTTGATTGTGTTTTAGCTACATACAAGAAACTATAAGATATTCCTTTTTAAATCAACTCTAATACATATATTTGGATCTAACAGTTATTTTATCATCAGAATAACTCTGTGTGAAACGTCCAGTTTCACTTAAAATTCCATGAAAACAGAGAGATGTGATTTATCTACAGTCTCGACAAAGCCTAGCAGGGTTCACTGGTGGAGCACACATTTCAGGAGCTTAAGTCACAACAGCTATTTAACTACCCAGTATTTCAACAGGAACAGTGACCACAGTAACATGTGCATTTATTTCTATGGGTAAAGTATGAGTACATGAGTCAGAGAACTGCGTTTGACAGTGCACATCTTAGTATAATGCTTGTGCATTAGTGGAATACATAAAGAAAACCAGAAGAGCGTTTCATCCTCAGGTGAATGAGAATGTCAGTATAGAGTGTGATCAACAACCGCACCGCACACTGGCAGATGCATACAGATATTATTATTCTTGGGCTGCATGGTGTAAATGGTTTATTATAAAGATGAATGCACGTTGTTCTATATGGAACAGTGAGGCAGAACAAAGGTCTGACATTCCCACCTTAAACAGCTAATGACAATGAAGCAGCTATTATAAAGGGATGAGGTGGCCAAACATTTTACTAAAATGTTTGTGTGCATCATTTAGTGATTAGTAAATCTAATGAATCTGTTAGTTACAGCTTCTTCAGTACTGCTGCTATAGTATAACGTGTCAGCAGTGGAGCTGAGGTAATAATCTGTTTGGCTTTGGTAAGCAGCAAGTGATGACCCGAGGCAATGTAGGACACATTCAATTACATAGGCTCAAAAGGGGGGCAGGTTTAGCTGGACAGGTGTGGGCAATGCTGTTGCACTCATTTTTAGAACTATAAAGCCTTTTTCTCTCAATTATCAGTCAGCTGTTAGCAGTTCAGCAGTAGCTACTTTCTCTGCTCATTTTGCGGGTTTAAAGCCATAAGATGTGACATTTCCACATTAAATTATCTCAAGGCTCACACATAGTAGTTACCATAAATTTAACTCATCACTTAAACTTTGGCCTCCATAAAGTAGAGTCTGAGGGATACTGGATTTTTGATGCTTATACTGAAATCAGGGAATTGCAATTATACTTTCTATAATTGCAGTACAATCATGCTGCAATCATCCCTCAAATAATGATGTATGAAGGAACACTTAATAGAGGCAGGATGATATTTATACACAGTATATTACTTAAATTAACAAAATAAGCACTATACGTTCTGCAGTTTTCATATCTGCCAAAAACATACGGACCGATATAAACACTCATGCCCAAAAAGTCGGAATAATCATCCTCTCATGAAATGATTGTGACAATGTGATTTATTCATGATAGATAAAGTGTAACTGGGACTCAGTAATCATTACACTGGGTCAAAGGTGATTACTGATGTGTATAAATATAGAATAATAAAAAAAACCAAAAACGAATGTATCTGAAAATAAAGTTGTGCCAACTTTATGGGCAAAAGTGTGTGTATGGCAATGCAATATTAATAGAAAACTTACTGTTAGAAAAGTTGACTCATATTAGTTAACTCACAGCTGTTTTATTAAACTGAGATTACATAATGTAAAGGTAATGCAAAAACTTTAATACATTAGTCCTGCCACTGCAGCATCAGCAGACTTAATCTTTCATTACTGTTTTCAGAGACCTTTAGTACCTTAAATTAATATACTGTGTGTTTGAGTTAGCAGGGCTAAAATGGAGAAAAGTCATTTTGCAAGAATTTGGCAATATCAAAAGCTTTGAAGTAAAATCCAACTTTTCAATTTAGTGTCTCACTTTGTATGACACAATAGAGTAATTAAGATTCACAGACCCACATCGGTGCTTTGGCACTGAAGTTAAAGACGTGAGTGTCTGCATTAAAATATGCATTGAATATGATTTTGGATGGAACTGAGGCGCATCGTTTCACATATCATTTATTACTGCATCAATAAAATCCAATTTATTCATGTAGAAAAAATTGTTGAGGCCAGATCCATTTATTATTAAGAAATAGAGCCAATGATTTCATATTTACTCTGATTCCCTTGCTCTGTTTTCTTATGTGTGTCTCTCATCTCCACTTCAACCTGTGGCTAATTCTCAACAAGTCTCGAGGCCAAGTCTTGTACAAGTGTAAACAAAGCTTTGGGCTGCTGCGGAGGTTGAAGTGTGTTATAATGTGGAAAAGGAAAAAAGGTAAGTATTGCTGGTATATGACGAGCCCAAGATCTTGCTTGTCATTTGATACGGACCACTGATGGTGTCTGACATGATATTCTTATTTCTTTGTCTATGTTACAGCAATGGATATTCATTCATGCAATTTGTGTATATTTTCTGTACATACAGTATGTGCACATGTCACATGACACCTTTTGTACCTGACATGTCTTGCATTGGGTTCTTTCTTACATTTTCTCTCATCATTTGCAGATTTTTTGGAAGGGGAAGGTGTATTTTTTTCTTACCTGAACTGAGGGTAGAGGGATAGTGTTGTATACTGTGCAGAAACTACAGCCCCTTCAGGCATATTTGAGTAATAGAGAAACAAACACATTAAATAAAAATGGCACTTTTTAGTTAAAAGTATGGTTTCCTGTCTGCATATGAAGAGTAAAGTTAGTAAATCTAAACTGTCTTTAAAATATTGAACTCCGTAGTATCTTAGACTGTAGTAGTGATTCATATTGTGTTGAACCAAGCAGGAGTGAATTTTTTTTATTTTTTTTTTTGGCTGCTTCATGTGTATCTTGCTTGTATCAAATTGCTGGTAATGCTTCGAAATGTGCATCACATCAGCTTCAGTGATGGAAAAACACATACCCATAGTGCACCTGCATAGTGCACCTGCGCCAAACCCATCTTGTGGTGCCTTTACACAGGCCCTTTAATAGTTCCAGAACGTGTCAAATGTACAGTCATTATTCACTGCAGAAACACCCAGTGCCATTTACTGACCTGGATGATGATGATAATCACAGCATTTGTACATTAAACTGCTGCAAGTGCTGATGAGCAATGAAAATGATGACAAAGATAATGACGATGAATGGCACTTGAATAAATAACGGTGATGACGACGGCAGCAGGGATGACAGTGTGGGCGACATTGACGATGATGAGGTGGAAGTGGATGAAAATCAATAAAACAAGTCCGACAACTGCTGCAGGTGATATCTTGAGTTTTCAGCCGGCAGCAGCACTTCCACCGCTCCCTCTTCCTTACCATCACACTCTCATCTCCCAATCTGCAGACGAGGGGAATTGTCCCATCACTTCTGCTGAGTGGGCAGCCATTTCAAAGTATCAATTGGACACGTGTCAGAGGAAAAGTTTTTGCTGCCAAAGCAGCACCTTTCAGAACATATGAGCCCTCCTGAATGAATGAATCGTCCTCTCTGTCTTCCTTTTCCCTTCTCGCCTGTCTCGTTCTTTTCATTCCTCACGCTGCAGTGGAAGGAGGAGTGCTACTGCGAACGCTTTGAGTGATGAGAGAGATAAGTGGCAGAGATGCTTAGGAAGTGGGGACTCGGCGTGAGCATTACAGTGTGTATTCGCCCAAGTGTGCAGATGTATGTTAGAGAAACAGAGGGAGGGGAGACAGAGGGAGGGAGACTGAAGGTGACAGATGTCAGTAGGCTGACGATGAGGAACATGATAAGCAGCCTTCCTGTCATTCAGATGTACAGACAATGACATCCATCTCACGAGCAGTTCAAAACCATGCTGTTGTTTGTCCAGCATGTCCCCATGAACAAAAAAAACATGACACCACCAACCATTTGCTGTGTTAACACTAAAAAAAATAAACTTTTCACAGGACTTTCTTTCCTTGGAGCTATATTTTTCTCTCAGACGTTTTTTTTTTTTTTTTTTTTTCCCTGTTTAGTTCTCCAGAAAAACCTCAGACAGAGTTATGGAGATAAATGAATGTTAAAGGGACCTTGTAGTGCATTCTTTTCCTGCAACTGGAGGATTAGGAGGTCAGGACCTGTTCATCTGAGCTCCTTTCTGTTTCTGCTGAGGCAGGAGAGTGTGGTTTCTGAGACAAATTAATCTCTAGAAAACCGCAAGAAAATATGGCATATGAGAAATTTTTTATGCTCACATAACATGAACTGATGTGTATTATGGTAATATTGAGGTGGCAACATGATATCTATTGACAGCCATCCCTAGCGCAGTTATGTTAAGCCTTTATGAAAGCATACCAGATATACTTTCTTCTGCTTAAATCAATACGATCAACAGTGTCTTACATTATCTTGTGGAAAATGTTTGAGCTCCATCTACAAGTAGCACATTTGGCTCCCACAGATATAAAAAGTATTGCATTTTAATCACATCTTAATATTCATACTGAGTTGAAATTATACTTGAGTATTTTTCTGTAAAAATCTAAGTAAATTAGTTCAAATTAATCTTGAATAAAGGTCAATTTTCTGATTTTATTAGTTTTATTAATTATTATTCCACTATTTATTGTCCTCCACAGCATAATCTACAACATTGCATTTTTCTGGTCAAGTTTCACTTAACTCATGAGCTATCATTTCCAAGGCCATCAAGCATACACAAACATAAAGCACTGACTATTTGAAGTGACATATGCAAAGATATAGGCCAGAACTAGATCAATTTGATATTTGCTTGTGCGAGAAGAAGGCTGAGTTTTTGTACATAGCTGTTTCCACATTTTAAGGTCAGACATTTATAGAGACAAGAAGGCATCATGTGTGGAGATCAGGAGGTCACGTCTTCCTTCTTTGCAGATGCCGTTCTGGCATCGTCACAGGAGGGCAGATGGGAGTGCGCATTTGGTCATGAATGATGGGTAATGACCAAAAGAACAAGATTGCAAATACATCACAAGCAGCTGAAATGGGTTCTCTCCGTATGATGTGAGGAGTCTGGAAATCTGAGAAAGACTCAGAGTTTTGGTTTTCCTTCTTATTGAGAGGAACACACTGAGGTGAATAGGTTACCTGATGAAAATGCCCCATAGTTACCTGCGTTTGGATTTTATTCAGGTACAGCCAGATGGGCGGCAAGTCCAGGGCTGAGACCAGGACTCTCTGGAAGTATTACACCTTCCATCTGGCCTGGGAGGTGGAGACAAGAAGTGTCCCTACTGTTACCACCGTGACTGTGAAATGGAGTATTATCATTTCACCTGCTCAAAACAGACTTTAAAGCAATTTTATGCTTTAAGCACCTTTTTCACATGTAACTGAATCAAAGCTTAAACAGTTGGTTTGCAGTTGAGTTCAAGTTCATACCTAGTTTGAACAGAATTTCTAATGTAAGTAAGAGTATACATGTTATATTTTATGTGTTGTACAAGATGAAACCCAAACCCCATTTCCTAAAATGCAGTAACACTTTTATTTAACTGATAAAGGCTCAAAGAAAGATGTCAAATGTTTTCACTGTCCAACTTTAGAAGAAGAATCTTCATTATTTGTCAGTACACGCATCGCACACCGACACTGACCCTCTACCTTTAACCCATCATTAGCTGAACATGTAGGAACACATGGTTGTAGGAGCAGTAGGGTGCCATATCAGGCAGGGGAGCAAATGGGAAGTTAAGTGCTTTGCTCAAGGGCACATCAGCTCTTGTTAGTTAAATATAGAACTAGTTAAATTAAATTGCTCCCTGCAAGTCCAAGGAATTGAACTAAAACATGCCCTGAAATGGTTTTAAGACTGAAGAGGCACATGTCTGCTCCAGTATTTATTGGTGGGGGTCGTAACAAGATTTGGTAACTGCATCTGGAGCTATGGTCTGTTTCATCCAGCTATGGAGCTTGTTGCAATAGTGCATCTTTTGCACTCATAGGGTTAACAAAGAACTTCATTTGGAACAGTTCCACACAGAGGTATGGAGTATTAAATAAGACTAAAGTTAATATATCAGAAACTAATGTTTTGCCTCACTTTTCTGTTCAATTTTGCTTGTG
The DNA here is from genome assembly GCA_037367295.1 of Apogon hyalosoma. Taxonomy (NCBI): domain Eukaryota; kingdom Metazoa; phylum Chordata; class Actinopteri; order Kurtiformes; family Apogonidae; genus Apogon; species Apogon hyalosoma. The sequence continues at coordinate 21,619,352 of JAPQRP010000003.1, forward strand.
TAAAGCATCTGTGATTCCTTCTGTTCCGGACCTTGGCAGCATGAAGGGAATACGCTTGATCAACAAAAGGTCCTGCATCTCAACCTAATGTCTTCCCTCCTGGGCCAAACCAATGAACCAAGAAGCTGCTAAAGTGCATTTTTCCTCATAGAGGGAACAGATCCCCTGCGCATGGCGATAGATTTTCAGAGTCGCTTCTTTTTTCTTCTTCATCCTCCTCCTCTGTTCTCGATCGATTCAAGCAAGAATGTGTCCTGGAGGCATGTGCGACCCTATACAATACACTATACACGCTGTATGTCAGGCCATCTGCACAGGACAAGGAACAACTGTTATCCAGCCAAGACGCTCTCATTTGCAAAACAGCCACACATACACTTTCTCTCCCTCTCCTATTATTTGTTATTCTCTCACACAAATGTGCTCTAAATCTCATCTCCTCCTACAATAAATGTATACATACACCTTGTAATATCTCTTAGGCGGTAATTTTCCTGCACCATAAAATGAGTCATTTGTCTCCTCTATATTTTCCTCTCTCTCTCTCAGCCGGTGGGGAAGGAGGAGCATGCTGCGAGAGTGCCGATGCTGAGATTAAAACCTGATGGAGGGTGTCTGAGCAGTGGATGTGTGTTGTGGAAAGAGGGAGGGGATTAAACCGGTATCTTAGGGTCTCTTCTGGGTGTCAGAGTCCTGTTGGGGAGGTGGAGTGCTGACGGTGCACTCTCGCATGATGAGGACACACACATTTAATACATACTACACACACATACACAGGCATCCGACACTTCTTTTGCATTATTTATGAAATGCTGCCATTATCTCTTGTTTTACACCTTGCATCAAGTGAGTGCCAGGAATCCAGAGTCGTGTATTGGTGTGTGTGTGTGTATGTGTGTCTGCATGACATAAAGGTGTGTAAAACAGGCCTTGGTTCGTGCTGGATTATTGGTAACTTTGGAAGGAATGAAGACACAGGAAAAACTGTTGCCATCAAAAGAACTCGAGCGCTGACGTCTCATGAAGCAGGCAGTGAGGGGGAACAAAGAACAAACGCTCCACCTGAAGTCTTACAGCTTCAGAGAGAAAAAAAAAAGATATAAAACAGAAAAATACGAAAAGTTGTGCCCATGTTCGTCTGTCCATAAAGTTTTCAAGCATGAATCTGAGTAGGATGTAGGGTGTGGGTGGGATTCTGTTCTGAAACCTGCATTGAATAAAGGAGAAATTGAGAAAGACAGTGTCACTTGTACAATAGAAAGTTTTAGTGAGGAAGGGATGTCTTTTAGTCGCTGTGACACAAAAACAACAGGCGATCACACTCACGGTTGTAGCTGTCACTGCTATACGAGTGAAGGCTAATGGGTGCTACATTGACAGATTACCTTGGTAAATCCACACAAATCTCAAAATGTTCTCAACTGAAAAACAAGCAACTGTCAGTACTGTTGTTTTAAAATACATGAAAAACCCAGTGTCTGAGATAGATGTGGCCAGATTCCGATAAAGGGCAAAAAAATCAATCTGTATGGAGACTGTATGCCAATAATAAACGTTGATGTGAATTCACAATTAAGTATTTGATTGTCTAAAATAAGACTTTAACAAAAAGAAACACAACGCTTTAATCTGCTTCAAGGTTCAACATGGAACCAGCTAATTATCTACTTTTCACATCAGGTTTCCACAAAGACAGAAAACAATTTTTGCCTCATAAAGTCACACATTTACCACAGAATGTCTGTGTAGAAGCTACTGACAGAGACGGACACTGCTCGACTGCAGTTTTGCCAATTTTTCTACCGTTTAGTACCCTCTGGAGTCCAATCCCTTTTGCCTCTGTCCAAACTCCTGCAGCATCAAAACACAATCTGGAGTTAATATGGTAGTAACATATTTTCTTTTGGTATGAACACTATAAATAGTTTTGCTATTAAAGGACAATCACTCCTTCTTCTGGTCCTGTATAATATGTGTAGGGATGGGAATCGAGAACTGGTTCTTTTTGAGAACTGGTTCCCAGTAGTTCAGTTCCTTGGAATCATGTGCCTGCTTAATGATTCTGCTTATCAATTCCTCCTTTGTTAAACATAACATCACACACACGCTGCATTGTTTTGATTTAGAAGGTAGCCAACATGGCGTCGAGTCAGAAATGCTCCAAAGTATGGCTATATTTCACACAAAAAGACGACACCAGGGCCACTTATAACACTTGAAAAGCTTCCATTTCTTCAGAGGGGGGGAAACACCTCTAATATGCTCAAACATTTGTCCACACAGCATGCAATTCATTTGCAGAAATGTCACATCTTTGATTCGCTGCTTAGCGACACTTGTGAATCTAGTGGCAGAGTAAACACCAGGGCATCGTCCGGGCCCGGTTCTGGGGGGGCAACAAACATCCTGCCCCCTCAAGTAAAAGTTCGAAGGTAGGGAAAAGGAAAATGAGGTGTACAACAGCGGGAGACATAGAGGAATTAGTAAAGCATGTTAAGTTTAACTTTCACTTTGTGCAGCCTGAACCGGGCCCAGTGTCATCTGTTATTATTATTTTTACATACTTTATATGTTCTATTTTATGTGCAGATATGGTAATATAAAAGACAGTTAATGCAAACAGACCTGTTTGTACTCTTCTATTCCCTCACCCAATGAGAATCGATAAGGAATCAAATCGATAAACAAAATCGATAATGGAATCAGAATCATTAAATTCTTCTCGATTCTCATCCCTAAATATGTGATAATAATGTGTAAGTTAAAACTACTCTCCTCTAACTACATTTTCTTCTTAACAAACTGTGAGCTGTTATAACTGTCATTTTACATTTATAGCCTCTTTGCGGTAAACATGTGCGTTATCCATATATTTCATATGTGCTGTAGCTTGAATGACCCCCTCACACAACTTACCCCATTTTTGTTGCTAAACTAAACTGGAAACCTTGACGAAAATACCTCCAAATGTCAGTTAAATCTTATTTTAATCCATTACTACAACATTTGCCTCCACATTAAAGTTGTGTTTATTAACCCGCAAGTTGCGCTTTAATGTCAGGATGACTAACCTATGAAAACTAATTAAAATCCTCACATTTACCAAAGACTGTAGAAAAATGGCTCAACATTGCCTGCTGTTCATAAGAATGCCGTGGACTTAGTTTACCAACATGGAGCCATTATCATATTAGAATACGAGGAAATAAATAAAATACTGGAATACTTAGATCCTAGTGGCCTGCTCAAGGGTCTCATTCTGTAGTTTATTATATGGTCATAGAGTGCAATTATAAGACTTAATGAGTCCCAGTAGAGGCCTGCTACATTACAGAGCCTGCCACATGTTAATTAGAACATATGAATAATGTTGGGCATCACTTGGCTTTTTCTGTACAGAGGAAAGACTCAAGCGGTTTTGGTGCCTGTGACAGTACACATATCAGACTGTAGTAATTCTCTATAAGGTCAAGTGGAGGTATATCACTTGAAACAATCCAAATGCAGATCTTCTATTTTTATTTCAGATTGCATCTTTCTTCTTCTACTCTTACCTGCAAGCTTTTGGAGCCTATTTTACTACATTTCTTACTGTTTGACACATGCCACTGCAACTAAAGTTCTTTCTTTTTTTTTTTTTTTTTTTTTTTTTAAAGCATGTTTTGTTCTCGGCTGAATAAAGTTTCAGTTGAGCACAAGATACAGTTTTGGCACAGTTATTATCAGATTTATAATCTTTTCAACCTCTAAACAGAATGCAGCTATACCTCATGAAAAAGTCTATTTCAACTCATTATAAAAGCTGGAGGAACCAAAATAAAAGTGACAAAACATCAGAATTTAAAAACATGCACCGTCCCTTAGCAGCTCTTTCCTCTCAGTCCGAGTCAAAAGGTAAATATTAATATTAAAGTCCTGTCATGGTGTTAAGGAACAGTGAGGGCACTTTTCCAAGCTTTCCTGTCGAGCAGCAGAGTCGCATCCATGTTTCTGTTTGATGGAATCTGATAAATACAGCTGTCAATCATGTATTAAATCCCTCCTACCTGCCTGAAATCATCAATAATTCCACAAAACCTGTGTCGTGGAGTAGATTTATGGATGTGGTGAAGGAGGACATGCAGGTAGTTGGTGTGAAAGAAGATGCTGGAGACAGGGTCAGATGGAAGCAGATGATTTGCTGTGGCGACCGCTAAAGGGAGAGGCCAAAAGTAGTAACAATAGTTAGTACAGTATAACTGAACTACTAGCAAACTTACTTTGATGTACCATGCTATTACAAATGGATAGACATAAGGTCGCACTGATCGTGACATTAGGACCTATGGGTAGCAAAGTTCAGTAAATCCTTGCAATCAAGTGAATAATTATGCAAAATTTGACAACATTTCATCGAGCCATTCTTCAGATATTGTTTAGAGTGTAATAGAAACCAATGAATGGACACACAAAGCACTGTGGATGGATTAATCCATTCTTTCATTTTCTGAACCCGCTTTATCCTCACTAGGGTCACGGGGGTCGCTGGAGCCTATCCCAGCTGCTTATGGGCGAAGGCGGGGTACACCCTGGACATGTCACCAGTTCATCACAGGGCTGACATATAGAGACAAACAACCACTGTCACATTCACACCTATGGACAATTTAGATTAACCCATTAACTTATCAGTGCATGTGTTTGGACGGTGGGAGGAAGCTGGAGTACCCGGAGAGAACCCACGCAGACACGGGGAGAACATGCAAACTCCACACAGAAAGGTTCCCTGTGGATGGATCTAGAAAGTAATACTTTCAAATAAGAATACCAATAGCACACATAGTTAACATTCTTTTTAAGAGACATCGCTTTAGGCTTTACTCTCATGTGGTGCAGATATTTGTCTAAGCTTTAACCTGTTCTATCCATAATCACAGTGGGGAGTCTGGACTAATAATAACACCTCCCCTGTTGGAGAAAATGGACTTTGAGTCTGTATGTGCACTGGGACGAGACGGCAGTTTTTCACATGCTACTGTTAATATTTCTCTTTCTCTCTCTCTTTTTTTTGTAGTGTATTAACCTTAGGAAACCAGCTTTTCATACTTCCAAAGGAAACTGTGAGGCTCACAACAGTTAGGAGTGTGGTAAGTTATTACTTTAAGGCTCCAAACAGCCTGTTTAATATGGTTTTCACCGTCCCTGTTGGAACACATTTCTGTTTGTTCACACTCTGTTTAGAGGGCCGATGTGTTATCCTGATTTCCAGCCCCCTTCGACACATTAAATAATTAAGTAGGTTGTGTGGAATATGTGTCTGTGATCCAAGCCATGTTTAAAGTTTATTCTGTTTTGTGGCTCTGATGTTATGCTTTGAGGAAGTTTCTTGTTTTAACAACAATGCAATGGTTACAAACTACATCAATTTGTGGTTAATTTATCCCTGAAGTGTAAATAAAAATATATAATAGTTATTTTGGTGTCCAATCCAGTTTAATCCTCTGAATTTGGTGTACTGCAGTATTGCATCTCTGAATCCATAAAACACATCCAGTTGTCATTCTCCCCATTTATATGTGACGATAAATAGCAGTGGAAGTGGATGAAGCATATGAGGAAAGTTAAAAACAAAGCCAATTTTTTTTTCTCTCTCTCTGCTTTCAAATTTTTTATTTTTTATTTTTATTTTTTTTTTACAAAATATCTTTTGTTTACAAGAGAATGTAAAAATGACTACAAACACTAAATTGGCATGCCAGGCTAATGAGTGGGAGTCATATGTATCAGTGACACATAAAATATGCCAGCATAAAAGCTTTGCGCATGTACATTGTTGTTTTGCTGGATCAAAACCCTGATATCATGAGAATGAAAGAGGTCAGAGATAACATACTGAATTTTTCCTTCTGCTTTTCATTGATAATTGTCATTACTTGCAGTTTTAACCCATGGACGAAGTAATACTGGAGACAGTACAAGCAAAGAATTTTGTATGAAATGCAGTGATGCCAAGTTACATTGTACACATGTAACGTGCAGTACTAGTCAAATGTAAATAAGCCGGTATATGTTTGCCATCATTGTTGTTGTTGCTATGGTTACAGACGTATGTAACTAATGCAAAGAAACATTAGGCATGTTTTTTTGTTTTTTTTAAAAATATATATACCTCAAATATTATTTACATGTTGAAGAGGCCGTTATTTATTCCCCTCATACAAAATATGTATTTTATGAGGTGTTTCACATCCTCACACTTCATGTTTGGTTTGTCGGCTCTTTATCTGTGTTGTCCAGTTCAGGGGATGGTAAATAAAGTAAGGCTTTACATCAATCTACACAGCTAAGAACAAACTGAAATGATGCCTAAACAGTATTAAAGACACGTAAATTCCCACACATGTACTGCAAAACAGTAAAACACTATTTAAAACTGTACAAATAAATATATTTGATTTAAATAAATTAATTTAGTCCCTTTTTAAGCCTGTCTATTGCATTATTAAAGACAGTTTTTTTTTTTTTTTTTTTTTTTTTTTTTTGCTAATGATCATACAGACCCCACTGACTGTTTGGACTAAGAAATGAGTTTTATGGCACTAATGCAACAGACCACCAGATAATATGAAACAAAACATGTAATGTAACAAAACACGACACTTCAGAAAAAAAAAAAACTACTCAAAATATACCATTTTTGAAGTCTCTGAATTTCACAAATCCTAATGTTCTTTAACACATGACTGCTTCTGTACTGGCAGTTCAATCCAGTCTGTGCACTGCGTTCAATAAGTATATTGACCCACTTTATGTTGGCACTGTAAGGAAAATGGAGTACAGATCGTACTAGCTGGCTCCCGGTGTCTCAGTCAACCAGTGAAGCGATACCCTCAGAAGCTACCTGGGTTTTCTGCGTCTGAGCGAGACCCTGACAGCATGTTATATGAAGTAATCCATACTTTCTAGAGTGCAAGTGAGAAATTAATCTTAGCTGTCCAAAAGTTCATCCTCTCTCTGTGAACTGAGCTGCAGTCGGTGCACGCTTTTCGACATCTGAGGGAAACTTGTGTCAGACAAACTTTGCATGTTGTTTCTCCACCATCCAATAATGTCAGAATAGATTAACGTATTTCAAGCTGATCCACAGTCTACTGCATCTGCTCATAGTGGGGAAGTGACTGGTCTGGACATAACACAGTAACCTGATGACAATGAGGTTGAACACTGAAATGCACTTAGAGCAAACATTATGACTTTATACACATACAAAAAGGTACAACAACAAAGTGCTTAATTTTATTGCTCTGTGCATTTGCCTGAAGGAAAATCCACATATTGGTCTGATGCTTTTTTATTGTGATAATAAACTTTCCTTGTATAAGACAATTCATGCAGAAGCAAAACCAATCCTGACATTTACAATAAAAGCACCATAAAACGATTGTGAGGTAAAAACACTCAAGGCAGTAGCAGAAGCATACATCTGCATATTTTGTTTACATGTGTACATATTTATATTCCTGTAAAACCTCAAGCAGGTTGTATAGTTTTTATGGTTAAAGAAATTGGGGAGGAAAAGCTGGAGGTTTTTTCTTTGTTTTAGTTATTTATTGGGGCTCAAGGTCTGATCAGAATCAGAAAAAGAACCTTGTGATGAAAAGGTATCAAAATATAGTGTTGTATGTCCTTGCTTAAATGTCAAGGATTAACCAGACAGAAAAAAAAAAAAAAAAGGAATATCCTGTTCAAGTGGGCGGGAGGACCAGGCACCAACCACACTAGTTTCCATTGGATATATGCACAAAACTTTACCAATATTTACTAAATGTCAAAAAAAACAAAAGTGCGTAATGTTGGTTTTTCCGTTAACTCACAAATGCGATGATTAGTTTATTTTTTTATCATGACAAGACACGAGAAGTCATTCCATAAACATGGTGATGAACGTACATATGGTGTTGATTTACAGATATATTCATTGTTATTATATATTACCCCTGTATCTCCTACTAAATTAAAAATTTATTGGGTTTCCATCATGTTTCTTTGAAAACTCTTCTTCGTTTGTTGTAATGTCTGTCAACATCTGTTGTTTTAATTCACCTAATTCTAAATGTGAAAAAAACATCTTTTCATTACAGTTTTGCATGATATACCATTTGCGCTACGCCCCAAAACACCACCTCTTTTCAGTGCAAAAACTTTTAATCGAAAAACGAGGGTTTTGGGGAAATTGTCGTTTTTCCATTATGCACAAGTTATATTACTGCAATTTGAGGGTCAGTGGAAAAGTGACTATAGTCAATCCAAAGCAAGCTACTAACAGAAATCCACCCCTCCTGCTCATGTAGATCCCACACATCACGTTCAGTTGAACTTGCAAGCAAAACTTTTTGATTTGCAAAAGATTTAGAGGTGCAAAACCTTTGGACTTGCAAACAAAACGTTTAAAATGACAACACATTTTGGCCTGCAAGCAGAAGTTTCAGATTTGAAATGAAAGAAAATGAGAACAAAGTCGATTTTGTTAAGCTTAAAAAATTCTAAACCTTCATTTTTGTTTTCAAATCTTAATTTTTTTTTTTCACAACTATATTTTTTGATTGCCTTATTCCCCTTTGCTGGCATAATAAAGACACAAAATCTTCCTCATAACAGTGTCATAACTTACAACCTTATCATGCTATGATGTGGTAACATCTTTTTAAAACATGGAAAGTTTTGTGTTATTTTATAATAAATGTTTATTTTGTTAAAACATGAAACTGATGCATAAGCAAATGGTCCTTGAAGAATGGATGAATAGAGTGATATAGATTATCTCAGTGACTGTGTGATTTTCAGAGTTGATGTACATGTTAGTGGTGTCTTGTATGTTACTTACATGTCTTAAGGTTAGTAATTGGTCAATAATGTCACATGACCTTCATCCATTATTTCTGCACTCAGGCACCAGTGGTACATGTTGTTCAGTACATAAAGTTTAATATTGAATATCTAGGTTATGATGTTCCTCCTTTATGTGTCTTCACTACAGTACAGGGAGATTTTGCAGTTGTGCACAGATGATGATACATGTGACTGAACAGAGATAAGGTCGAGTGCGATCAGCTGGAGATGGTGTTTGCCATCAATCAGCCGGAGGCGGCGTCATTTTTCATTGATCAGCTGGAGGATCAGGAGGCTCAGTGGATATGGTCCGTGGATATATTAGACAACTTTGGTAATGATAAATCCATGATACTTTCAGATGTTGATGCTACATCTCATTCGTCTTTCGGTCCAGTCCCATGTATTCTAAAATAATAATAAGTGTGAATAAAATGATCACAGTTATTGTCGGCTCTGTTTAGTAACAGCAGAGTTTCACCATGTAAGAAATACACAAATGATCAATATTATTCTTTCTAATTTCCTTAAACATGACTTTTTATAATACAGGCATTTATCTTGTTTCGACATTAAACCTTTCATATGAGTGATACATTTATATGTCATTATTACTTGGTATTGATCAATTTTCATTTTTTCAATGTTGCAGCATATACATTCATATATAGAGGGGTCAGGGGTCACACTAAATACTGACTGTAACTTTTAGAATCCATTCAGTTAGTTTTTGTGTGTTTTTTAAGGCTGTGCACATATTTCCTGTATTTTCTTTTATCTACAAAAAAGAGAAAGGTAAATAAATACGTCTGCTTATTTCAAACCTACGAAAACAACAAACCTAGAGGTGGCCTGATGATTTTGCACAGTCCGATATATTCATAATATTATATCAGTAGCTCAGGTCCTGTGCAAAAAGGTTTTGTGTTGTCGTGCAAACACTGTTCGGAGACAGTAGCTACAGTGACAGAACTAATAGAGTCAGTGAAATGGAGCAAAAGCAGAAACCAAGAGCAGAGCCACCAGGCCCTGAACTCAACGTCCTCCTCCCCCCACTAGGAAGAACTGAGAAGCCTAATGTCTCTGGGGAGCTCGGATCACCAAAGTCTGTCCGTTAAGCAGCTCTGACAGCAATCAGCCACTGAACAAAGTCCTCTGCTTCATTATGGTGGGTGCAGTGGGTTACTGTCACTTGCTGTGATAGACAGCAGTTTGCACAGGGTCCCTCCAGTCTCACCAGAGACTCCAGCTCCATGGCACCAGCTTCTTTTTCTTCTTTTTTTCCCTTCATTTTATCCTGTTTTATATTATTTCCTTTTCTGTTTATGAAGATCTCAGTGTACTGGCTATATGTAGTATTTCTACTTGCACATATAAAAAATGTACCTAAAATTACCATTCGACTGTTTAGAACAAAGAGCTATGAAGTTACACAAAAGATTCCAATGTACAGTTGTGCTCATAAGTTTACATACCCTAGCAGGATTTATGATTCTTTGGCCATTTTTCAGAGAATATGAATGATAATACAACATTTTTTCTTTCACTTGTGGCTAGTGGTTTGGTGAATCCATTTATTATCAAACAAATGTGTTTGCTCTTCTTAAATCATACTGACAATAGAAACTATCCAAATGACCCTGATCATAAGTTTACATACCCTAGTTCTTCATCCTCTGTA